>CM074179.1:38067266-38210169 GCA_037179385.1 Holothuria scabra
CTACGGTAACTAAGATATTTAATATTGTATCTCTTACTGAAATAACGTGATTCTTATCTTCTACAGGCCCAACATTTGTACGTCAAGTCAACTCAAATCAGTACACCGTATTACCAGTTGTAATGGAAAAAAAAAACCGGAAAGAATTATGAACTAAATCAATAAGGACCAGGAAGCCGATTTTGTTTAAGACGTAAGTGATGAGAGTCGAGTAATTTAAACCATGAAGTTGTATCGTACCCAGGCGTGTAGAAAGGAATTTGTCAAGGTGGGGGGGACTGTAGAAATTTTTGCGAGCGTTTGAAGAGAAGGAACCCCCTTACACGAGCATGATGTGGAAGGGTTTTGGTTTTTACAATGAAAATATATGTCTTGGTGCATATACTTGATACGGTGTTCTGTACATGGATAAGGAGACATAATTTTTTAAGTTTCATGAACCATTTTGTTGAAAAGTTGGATTAACCATGTACAAAATAGAAATCAAAATAACATGCACATTTTGCTGGCAAATAATTTATCGTTCAAAAAGTATGCAGAAACGTGACAGCTTCAAAAAGTGCAAGGTGTTCAATTTGTACATAGGCCTAACGCTAGGTATCATGTGTCTGATATGTTAGGCTGTACAATTCTCGGGTAGAGTCGACAAGTATTCTGTCAGTGCTCCCATGAGTTGGCGCAGAGCGGAGAAAGTTTTGGTCCAAAATGCCTCCCAGACCGCCGGAAATGGCACTTCCCATACCTATGTGGCTGGAAAACACCAGTAATTACAACACTAGTAAAACTAAAGACGCAAAATAACACTGAACATTTTACTCTAGATAGGGGTTTGCCTTCTTCTCCCCCTGGCTACATGTCTGAGTGTAACTCCAACTTTAAACAGTTCTTACTGGCAAAAATTGTAAGCCTTAGCACAACTTAAAGGCATATTCTGGTGGCCTTTCACCTAGGTGTTGTAATAAAAGCAAACAAATAATACATCATTTCCTTCTCTATCTTCCTTCTCTATACCATTTTCCTAACTCAAGATATCTCACATTAAAGATTGGGTATTTTTGTAAACAAATATCTCTGCTTGTCAACAAAGCATCTGGAAGTTATGCAATGTGGACACATCGCCTCCTATTCCTTCTGTTTTTCTTTATAATTGAAGGTCCTGTTTGTCCTTGAAATTCGATATTTTTGGAATGTTTGAATATCTTTCCCTGCAGATCTAGCATTTCCCTTCACCATATGTAGAGTAATACCAACAATGTTGCTTCATATTGCCTGAAGCAGAATCAATATTATACGTAAATTGAATGCAATATCAAAATAATGTGCCACGATTACATCACAGATTGCCCATGATGCACCAAATCTCAAGAAAAATTTCATTACTTTAAAAATCTGTATCTTCTGAATGCCATATGCTATTGAGATGCAATTATCACCTCTTGAAAGAGAAAACTTTTCGGCATATTTTGAAGTTAATGGATTTTGTCTCCAGAATATGCCTTTAACAATTTGCATGACGAAAACTCCCAACTAACCTGAGTGGGGAAAGGGGGAAAAGTGGGGGAAAGTAAAATATGTGGGGCGAATGTCCCCTCTTGCCCCTACGTAGTGCCACTACTGAATGTGATTAGAATCGAATTCAGTCGCTAAGTTGGTTATTGAATGAACCTTGAACCATGAAAGTCGGTCAAGATTTAGTGAATTTATGCACAAAAATAAAAATTAAAAAGCGTGGGAACAGAATTTAACATTTTCAGACCAATTTGCACCGTAAAAAAATCTGTTTACTAATTTACAAAACAGAAAAGGAAAGAAATACATAAAGAGAATGGAAAAGGTGCTGCCTGTCAATTTGTTTTAAAAATTGACAGTACTTTTCCCGTATCTGCCTTGTATTTCTTTACATCTTGTCCTGTAATGCTAAAATATTTCTGTGATATTCTCTACACTGTGTTATATTATTGGGTCAAAAGACTTATTAAGTAGGTCCTTCATGTTCCGGAACTAACGAAAAGCGTTCTTACCATCACAAACGAGCATTATTTCTTGATATGTTCAGGAGTAAAGTACATCCCCATTATTTGATTGGGCTGTGAAAACCTGGCAGAAATATCAATGTCAGTTTGCTAGATGCGGTTTCTCACTTGAACCAATCTGTTAGAAACTGGGGCATGAAACCCCATCTAACTATCCTATCGTTAAAAAGTCGGCTTAGTCAAGACGCTATCGGGCGATACATGTCGCTAATTTCAAGGATCAGAATTTTTCTAATGGAAAGTTTTATTGGGTGACCATGGCAGAAAATAAACGTTTTTGACTTTCACTTTTCTAACGAGGGAAATTTGAATTTCTTCTTTTTAGGGTGCATCCTAGTAAAGGTCACCCTGACCCCGGAGGTAAGGTAAACCTGCCTTTCATACATCCAAAACCCTCAACCAAGGGTAACCCTGACTAGGTGCATCCCATGCCTCATCAGTGGCATTGACAAGAGGAAATGGGTGCGAGAGGATCACCCAACTGTCTGTCTAAGATACACAGAAATGGTTCGTGACAAACATTGCCCAATTTTTTTTTTGGGGGGGGGGGGCGGGCAAAGGGTGTGTCTTACAGTTGATAAGTGCATTATGTTCACAAAATATTGAATGTAGGAAGAACACTGAATTAAATTTTCTAATTCAAACACAATGTGCGATTTTTGTAATGGTCACCACAATTAAAGAATCTTGCAATCAACCATAATGATGACAATTTGCTATAATGTATTATTTATTAGTTTTAATAACGACGTTGGTTTCTGTGATCTCGTCTTACAGGAATGTGTTTCTTTGACGATTCTCATCCTTCTTCATTGGATCTTCACCGATTCTCTCACACCATTTAGTCTCTGGATGTTGCCTATAAATGGGATACTGGCAGTGAACGTTTTCATCACCATGAACAGTGCACCAACCAAACTGAAGGAATGAATATTAGTACATCATGATTATTCCTGATGTTCTATCTGATCAATTGGGGAACGAGACGAAATCTTGTCAAACCTTTGACTAGATTCGACTCATCGGAAACGAATAGTTTCATTTCTAAACCATTTTCAGTAATTTTGACACGAATATTTTCAAGTATATGATAAGATTCCGGCTCGTGCCCATTTGACTAGATGTTTTTAGAATAAAGATGGCACCGATCTCCCATTTAACAGGTTAATTATTTCTGCTTTAAGTTTCATTATGGTATACAATGATTATTTACATCACTTAATTAGCCTGTATGTATTTGATTTTTTTTAAACATAATATATATCAGACCACTGGTGTATGCAGGGGTGCATTGTGACATTCCCCCTCAAGGACGCCATTTTTTAAGTTCCTAAATTGCGTAATTTAATAACACAAATTTCAACTTCCAAAAGGTAGCATAATGTGGCACAAGATTGCATTTAGGGACACTTATTTTTTTCAAAACTTTTCAAAGGGGAGATTGACACCCCCTTCCCAGGTCGGCGATCACTGGTACCCTTATATTTTATTTCCCAGACTACGCAAATTTTGTAACAAATTTTACTTCAAAAGTCGCATACCTAACACAAGATCGCATGTAATAAAACACTTAATTTAAGTAATTATATTACGCATATTTTAAGTTCGTTTTTGGCATATTCAGTTATGATGGAAAGAGAAAGCGGGAATATAATACAATTTTGCGAGGAACCCAGAATTTTAATGATATTGAGAGTCCTCTTTACTGATCTATTTGGTTCACAGTCCCGACAGAACTAAGAGAAATGTTTTAAACCATAACGAGATAACATTTATATGACTGATATCCAGTTGTAAGAAATGCAAGCGGTTAAGCTATATCTCGATGGAAATGATAGCTTGAGGAAAGTTTATTTCATGAAAAATATTTTTCAAGAAAAACTTTATTTAAGGTTTGAAGGATGTATAAACAATCAAACAATTTTTTACAAATTTCACCCATAAACAGCATATTTACAAGGGTAATTGAAAAGTATAAAGAAATTAACATGCCAAGCATAATGGTAGTATCGATCTATATTACTCAGTATCAAATTCAAGTACATTTTTGTAAAATACTGTTAAAGGTGATCACAGAAACCAGATGATATTTTTTTATCAAGTAATACATTAACAACAGTCCATTACAAATAAATCAAGACTAGGGTAAGTTAAGGAACACTTAACGTTGTTCCATGGAGACAAAATTCTTCCTACCAAAACATACACTCTAAAACAAAAGACTTGAAAAGAGTGAACTTACTCTCTAAAAGAGTAAAAAGTGTGAATTCACTCTATTAGAGCCTTAATTCACTCAAAGGAGAGTGTAATCCATTCCATCCATTTCAAGATATTTGAAATTCACACCAACAAGAGTGAAAATTCACTACTTAGCCAGTGCTTGCAGGGATCACACTGTTTTTAAAGAGTAGTCCCTGTAGGCTTTCTATCAAGAGTGACTCTTTTGACGTGAATCTGACTCCTCTTCGATAGAACCCCCGTTCCTTTGGTGTGAACTGAATGAAGTTCATTCTTCCAACGAGTAAAATTTCAGTCTCTTTCTTTTTGGAGTGTACCTACTTAAATTTGTCACTGCCATATCTCACTTTTTAAGCTTTGGTACGGTTTGAGTTTTTTTTTTCATACAGAAACAATAACATCTTTTTTTAAGTTTGAACTGGAAAACATGTTTCCATCTGGTTGTTCCATCATTGCAATAAATATGGTCTCACAGAAAACAAACCAGATTCAGTTGAAACAGTTTTGTTAGTTTTTACATCGGGAAAACTCAAACAAGAAAACATCAATATCGGAGGGGAAGGTAACCGCCAGGTTTCAGCTGAAGAATGCGTTTAATCCAAGACAAAATTACTTCGATCACTCTTGTATTATGTGGTTTGCGGATTCATCACAATATCATACAGATATTGGACGAAGTTCGTCCATCATTACCCACGCCTTGACTATCGGTGTAAAGAAGATAATGAGCTAAACCCACGGACGTCCTATACATATACAGAGGATCATGGGAAAAACATGTGGCCACAGTTTAAAGCAAAACAAAAAAAAAATACAAAAACAAAAATGGACGCCATGAAGCTATAATTTTAGTGATTTTTGCAATATTTCAAATGAAATTTAAACTTGAATTGAAAACAATATCATATTACTGCAATACGTGTGGTGATTTTGACCTTAACTTGCATTGCTTTAAAAATCTAAAAGTAACACAAAAATAAATAAAAGTATTTTGCAAAATCTGTTGATTCGAACTACTTGAGCAAGTCCATACTTTCAGACACAAAACCATAGCAAAAAAGTCGTCTTGCTACGCCCATACTCACATGTACGGTAGCGCTAATCTACGCATAGGTCGTTAGTGCAATATTCCCTGTCAATGTATATAGGAAGTAAGTGGAAACTTCATCCCTTCTAGTATGTATTCAAACGTGCGTCATGTTCTTGCGAGGGCTTAGGCAAGGGCGTGTCAAAGTTATCTAAATGCTGCCGTGTCAAGGTAACCAAATAGGTGCGTCACTACGTGCTTCGTATTTAACAGGTAACTTGTGTCAGTCTATGGAATATTCTATTAATTGCATAACTAAGGGTTGCGTAAATGTAACCTACATAAATATTTGACGTTCCTATCGAACATTGGCCGATGTAGCATGTCAGGCAATGAGTGTGTCTAACAATATCTAAGTGGATAACATAGAACATTTAGCAATTTTATGTGACTGCTTTTACACTTCATTTTAATGTTTGTGTGTGTGTGTGTTATGAACAGCGATCTTCCAGTAACGAAATGTCCTTTATATTCATTTATCTACAGAAAATAAAGCCATTATTCTTCACCAGTTTTTGTTCATTGGTTGATATTCGATCAGCGTGGGCGGCGGTCTGTTCCATTTATTAAAGGGCAGCTTCATTATTGACAGACCCGTAACCAGGAATTATATACAGAGAGGACATGGGTCATTGGCACAGCGTAAGTGCACCGGGAGAGGGTTATATTTGTAACCAGTGGTTCGATAATCACAAAGGATGACATTTCAAACCTGCCACAGATAGCCTAACTGTGTCTGTGTCAGTGGTGTGCCAATATACGCAAAAGTTCCTCTTTTCTAACGAGGTTTTACCGTCCTTTTGTAATACAGGAACGTTCAAAATTAAGGGATTTGAAACTTACACATTAGCAATTTCTCCCGAATGGAAAAAGGTCAAATTTGGAAAGTATTTGTGATACGCGTAAAGTTAGCTTCAATACAAGTAGCCTTAATCATCACGTTTTGCATGTTTTTTTTTTTTTTTTTTTTTTTTTTTGCTCTTTACTGCTCTTAACATTTTCATTACTTAAAACTCACAAAAGAATGTATAATAAAATGAAACAAAACTTGATATGATACAAAAAGATAACTTAAAAGATTGATACGCTAATTTCATATTTCTAAATTAGTCTGTAAACAAATCTTTCCAGGGGAAGGAGTATTTCTCCCAAACATTTTCTAACATATTTTTCTTAAAAACAGACCTTTGCAGCAAAGAATTATTTTTCACGTTAACAAAAGCTCCAAGCACAGTCGGTGTCCTTTTTTCTTTTTGCAATCAAAAATATACATTTTTACCAATATAAGTATTAAATTAGATATGCGATCAGTATTACCACCAAACAAAACCGAAGACTCATCATTATAGTTTATCTGAACATCAATGATACAGGAGGCATTGTGTAAATGATCCCAAGTTCTTCTAGAAAAGTAAAAATTGAAAAACATGTGTGGAATAGTCTCAACAAAGACTGAGCAGAAAGTGCACATGTTTGAGGGAGCAGTTTTGATTGTGTATAAATATTTATTAGTGGGGATAATTCTACGCAGCAAGCGATACTGAAACCCTCTAACAGAAACATCATTGGAACACTTAAAAGGTACTGCACAATAGAAATTAAGTTTCTCGTTATATACACACTTACATTCAAAAAAAAAAAAAAAAACACCATTCCGCAATAAATTGTAATAGCTATTAACAGGGTTACTTGAAACACAATTACGTTTTCTTATGAGATGGTTCCATGAAAGTTTTATTGCATTTATCACTCCGTGATACTCAAGAAAATGGGCCTTAACATAAAATTTCTTACAAAAAGCATCAAAAGTAAGGAAGTCTCCATTTGTGGAGAGTAAATCATTAAGAAAGAAAACCCCTTTCCGCTTCCAATTCGAGTAGTCCATTACATTGTGCCCTACTTTAATTGTGCTGTTATTCCACACCGGCTGAGCTAAAATCATATCTTCAGCAGTTATTGAAAACTGCTGAAGATATTAGAGGTTGCATAGATTGATAAGTACAATTAGAAACATCTATCCAGAATGAATTGTTTGTTTTTGAGCTTGCTAAATGAATGTAGAAGTCAAAATTCTTACAAAATTCACCAAGAAAAATGTTATCTCTCTCCGAAAGAGAACCAAGAAAGACTTTCTTCTACAGTCATTAACAAACGTTTAAATGTAGTTACTTTAATAGCTTTACAGTATTTACCAAATTCCATTTTAAGACCACCGTTCGAATAGTCTTGAATAATCCGAATACGACTTATTCTGTCTGGCTTATTTTTCCACACGAATCTAAAGAGACACGACATGACCTTGGGTATGTAATTCTTATCAAGCAAAGAAAGTGATGAAATATACACTCTAAAAAATATTTAAACGATTTTGTTTAAAAATTAGGATACTCACGAAAATGAGTATTTCTACTCGAAATAAGTGAGTACTTCAACTGAATTTGTGCAAAATTTTACACAAATTGCTGAATTTGTGCAAAATTTTACACAAATTGAGTTGAAGTAGTCACTTATTTCGAGTAGAAATACTTATTTTCGTGAGTATCCTAATTTTTAAACAAAATCGTTTAAATATTTTTTAAAGTGTAGAAGGTAAAATTTGGAATTATTAATGATTTCACCACAGTGATTCTTCATAAGCTTGTAATGTTTCGCTTACTTCGCAAATTAATAATATTATTCATTTTTGAAAAAGCTCTGTCATAATTTTTTTTATAACCATGGCGTCAAGATCTGTATTGAACGCAATCCCAAGCAGAGATAAGTCATCACCAGCATTGTAACGTAGAACATTACATAAACAATCATAGTGTAAGGATGACCCTGTAAAAGACCCCAGCCCAACCACAAATGGTTTACCCAAATTCAATCTAAGACCTGAATATGACCCGAAATAGTCTGATTGGTGGAAAAGATTACAAAGAGATCTATCTTCAGGTTGAAGGAAAAAGGTGGTGTCATCTGCATACTGAACAATTTTACACCTTTTGTTACCAATCTTAATACCATAAATTTTATTGTCTGCGCGGATCAAAATATTCAGTACTTCAGCACATAGAATAAATAAATAAGGGGACAATGGGTCCACTTGCCTACATCCTCTTTCCAAGTGGAAAGTCTGAGAAACAAAACCATTTGAAAGGACAGATGAAGTTACATTGATATAAAATACATCAAATCATTTTAAAATCGAAGGACCAAACAAAAAAAAATCAAGTACATTTCTTACAAAGTTGAAAGAAATACTATCGAAAACCTTCTCAAAATCGATAGCAAAAAGGAGGCCAGGCTTTTGCTCCTGTTGCAAGTAAGGCATCATATCGTTTGATTGAGCGAATACTGTCACCTATATATCTTCCTTTAATAAAACCACTTTGGTCCAAAGAGACCAATTTACTCAGCACATTTTTCAAACGATTTGCAATGCAACCCGACGGAATATTGTATGAAACATTTAAAAGAGTAATGGGCCTCCAATTTTTGAGGAAATGCCTGGTTTTATCCCCCTTCGGTAGTAAGGTAATGATTCCATGTCTTTGCGTCACAGATAGAATGGAATTTCCATAGCCACATTTAAAGATCTTACTAAAAAGTGACCAATATCTTTCCAAAAAAATAAAGAATTCTACAGTGAAACCGTCGGTACCAGGGGGTTTGTTATTTTTCATATTTTTCAAAACATTATACACTTCCATGCAACTCCACGGACCCTTCAGACCATCTGCTTCGATATCGGATAGCATTTGGATGTAATGATTAGAGAAAAAATGTGTTTTAAATGTAGATTTAGAAGGTAAAGATCATTCGAAGAATAAAGTTTTCTGTAATATTCATAAACTTCTTTTTGAATTCCCTCATTATCATAAATTCGATCCCCTTCCTCATTTGTGAGGTGACTAATTAATTTCTGAACATAATTACGCTTTTATAAATTAAGGAAGAATTTCGACGGCTTTTCCCCCCTCGTCCATCCATTCCACACGGGACCTTATAAAACTCCTCATTAGCCCTTTCTCCCTTAAATCATGTAGTTCCTTTTCCAAATTTTCCAAGTAAATATTTGTAGAAGTATCATGGGAATGATTGCTTTCAATCAGCCGAATTTCCTTTAAAAGATAATCTTCCCTCTCGTTCTCTACTCTCTTTAAATACGAAGAATACGAAATAGTTTTACCTCTTATCTTCATCAATAATGTTTCAAAGAAGAGTTGGTCAGTTATAGAAAATTGTATTTCATCCCTAGGTAGATTAATTAATACATTTCTATTTTAGGGGAGACATGCATATTCCATAATAGTCTGAGCAATAACACTTTCAAGGACGTCTTAATAACCGTTATTTTTCAGATTAGTGAATTACTTAATTTCTAATACCCCTTGCCTGTTACAATTTGACTCAACCTAAAGCAAGCATTTATCATTGAATGATCAGTACGGTAACCGTGTGATATGGAAACACTTGTAATTGTATTTGGAATTCCAGAAGACACCAGAAAGTAATCGAGCCTACTTTGCTTCAAGGGATTTTTTTCTCCAAGTATACCTTTTCTCATTGGGATAGAAAACACGCCAATCATCAAAGAAGTTTAAGTCACTTATAAGCGAAAGAACAGCATGGCGAGCCATGGGATTGTAAGTATGTAAATAATTATAAGTATCTTGACTAGGGTCCAGTCTCCGACAACAATACAATGCGGGGTATTTAAGTCCTCTATAACACCTTGTACTTCTTTCAAAAATTCCGCAGGGTCCGTGTTGGGGTTTCGCATGTTTCCCATGTTGGCTTAGAACTCAAGAAGGCTGTCTCATGTAACCCCTTGATGAAACTAATTTTGAGCCTTTTCAAGCTTTGTCAAGAAAGAGATACTACCCTGACTAGTTACTTTTAAAAAATGTATGTATGTGATTCAACTTCGATGAAATGTGAATCATATTTTCTGTACGCGCCGCCCTAACCAATTTTTACGGTGTAACCCACCTACGTCCTGCTTACGCCACTACGTAACTTATCTTGTTGCCTCACGATTCTAGTTATTTCCTGAAGACCGTAGATGAGAAGACTCGTACCGTAGGTTTCCTTTCCAAGGATAAGTTTGTCCTGATCCCCTGCCCTTATTATGCTAATATCTTTACAACCCTTATCAACAAGTCGAATAGCAAGTACTTCGGTTTGACCATGTTCATATTGCACGATAATGTTACCATTCTTGCCTCCTTCCCACAAAATGTATGCATACTTCGTTCCATCCGTGCAAATTCTTTTGGGTTTCCACTGACAATCCGTGATATGTGGGTTATCAAGTCTTTTACTCGTAATTCCCCCTTTTCCGAACATAAACGCCCTTCTACCTTCGACGTTGCATGCAAATATTGAACCGCTCAGTACTGCTATTGCATCACAATTTCCAATTTCGCATAAACGAAATGAATCCTGTAAGCACAATTCATTGTCAGTTACATAAATTTGATTCTCACAGCAAAGAATCACTCGCTTATTTTTCACATCCGTAGTCATGCACGATATTCTTTTTATTGCAGGACTGGTAAAATCCTGGATACTTCTAACTTCATATGAAAGATCTCTTGTATCTGTTACAAACAGGTCATTATAACTTGAAATCACCACTCTGTTCTCATCAAAACAAGCCAAAAATTTAGAGTGGTAGTAAGAAGATTTTAATTCCTTGAATACCTTTTGTTTAACGATTTTTCCTTTGATATCTGCAATAGTCACTTGATATTCATCTGGTTCCCTGTAGTTTTTTTTTGTCCCTAACATAACCACGTTACCATTTTCAAGACCGGCTATTGCTTCAAGACTAAACACAGGATCACCTTGTTGAGTTATTCTCACCGTAGCTTCCTCCTGCGCAGTGATCATTACTTCTTCGCTGACTTTTGGAGTTTTTAATTCAGCGTTTGTTGTTGAAATAACCCCAGGATATTCATCCCTAAATTCCTGAATCAATGAATCTAGCGCCGAAGTGATAGTTACTGAAAGTTTCGCAATGATACATGAATCAGAACTCCTCTCTAAATCACGCAACCTCTCCTTAAAGGTCTGCAAACGACGAATGAAACCATTCATCTTTTTTATCGTCTTCTTTGTTGACTGTAAACTTTCCATGCTTCCTTTAACAGATATCTTAATGAAAGATACTTTTCTCAACATTGCAGTTTTTCGCTCTGTGAGACCGTTAAGAGTTTTTTCCAATTCTTGGACCCTCACCTGTGTTTCTTTTCTTTTCTCTTCAAACTGTTTTTCGTATTTTCTCTTGATCGCATTAATTCTTTGCTCCATTTCTCTCTTCAATTCCTGAATGTGTTGCTCTTCTTCTGAAAACAGATTTTTTTTCTTCTCGTCAATTTTTGAGTCTTCTAACTGAACTTCCTTATCAATTTTTCCTATATCTTCTTGCATTATTTCTATTCGCCTTTTCCCTTCTTTTATGGATTCATTTTCTTTTCTGCTAGAGATCTCTCTTTTTTGACAAAGTTTGATATCTCAGTTATATGCTGTGTTAGTAAAGTTAAGTGTTCGCCAACTTTCACTGCTCCTGCCGCTTCATCTATACTGACTGCGTTGTGCCCCGAATGCTCGTGATACCAGCATTCTACACACATAGCTTTACCATTACACGATTCACAAGACAGTCCTACCGTCTCCAGTGGATGGATTTCACATCGCGGTAGTCCTTTAAGTCTTATAATCTCTTCAATTGAAATCGCCTCCGTTTCTTCAGGTAGGACTTTCACAAAAGCCCTGTGATTCTCTGCAATTTTGTTGTTCTTGTGTAGGTGAAGACAGTTCTTACATAAATATCCAGAACATTTAAAGCAATAAGCCGAAGATACCGATTCCATGGAACAACAGAAGCATTCGGACCTTTTTTGTTGCGTATTTTTAAATGAACGCTGCAATTGTAAACAGTCTAAGAGAATTTCAGCGTAAAGGTCTGTCTGCAGCCCAGTAACTCCATTCTTCCCCTTATCAAATTCTGTGTCACATTCGGGACAACTGTAACTAGTTTCAATTGGTGTGTCTTCAGTGTATTTCGCAATACAATGCAAACAAAAGCGATGGAAGCAAGGTAATAACGTAGGTTCCGTGATTTCTTGGTTGCATAAACTACATTGTAAGAAACTCTCAAAATCATTAGCTGTTGATTTTGTTGACTCACCCATCTTTGCCCTGTAAAAACAAAAACAAAACATGTTTACGAAATGGTGTACAGTTCTAAACATCACAATAGACAACTTTTTATAAACTCTTTTGATTAGATTTAGATGGGTTTTACGGCACAATCTCTGATCAATTGGTTGAAGTCGGAAAGGTCATGGTCTTTTTTTTTTCTTCCAGGTGTGACTACTTCCCTACTCCTCTGCCTATTGGCTAGGCACAATTAGTACAATGACACTAGGTTTCATTTAAAAGTCTTCAGGACGACCCTGTCAGGAGTCGGACCTAAGGCATTCCAGCTGCAATTCGGATGTTCTAACCACTTCGCCAGTCTTCGCATTAAATAATTCTGCCCATTGAAAGTGGACGTCGTGACTTGGCCGATAGAGTAATGACTTTATAATGATTTCAGCAGGAAACCGCACACATCAATAGGCGGTCTCTGGACCATTTTACCTGCAACAATGTTGCTTTTGTCAGTTGTGTGACAAGCAAAGATTTCAAGAACAGGATAAGTGGGTCCACGTTTCAAGGGAGTGGATCCTCTCATTTTTGGAAGTTATGATGCATTAAGATCACCTTACGTGAGACCAAATTTTCTTTAACGTGATTCGCGATATGAAAGAAATACAGATTAACATATTTAGTCCTTGATCTCTTAATGAATTTCGGTTGTACTTTTAGATGTTACTCCGTTTGGCTCGACTTGGTGTAGCAGGGAGAGCGGAAATGGGGGGTTGGATGGGGGCTAACCGCACCCACCTTTTCTGCCGAATGCAGTTTGGGTCGACTTACCTTGTTGTCATATCGTTGAACACATTGAACCACTTTAGTGACCCCTCCCCCACGCACACACACACACACCTCAAAATTCGCTCCATGGCCCTGTATAATACTATTCTTGTTTAATACCATTTGCCAAGATGCTATAAACTATTTTTTAAGTTTAGTAATTAATAACTTACCGCAAAAGGTTTGATTAATCGATTTTCACTCTGTCCACAGTGCAACTCCCCTGAAAAGTACGATGAAGAATATTTTCAGTGCTCCCTCCTTAAAAAGGCAAAATGATTCCCGTCTTCGTTATTTCTTTATCACTGACATTATCTACATATAAACAACAGTGCTTAGCTATTCATTAAGTGGAAACTTTTAAACATTTATGCACCCTGCTAAAATTACTTCCTCCTGCAAACAAATGCATGTTAATGTAACTCATCTTTCACTTTCATTGTAAGTTCTGTTGTGCAAAAAGAATAAAAGGTTGGCCTTTTCATTGAACGATGGCGTTTAGAAACATCTATACAGAGCCAGTACTAGCTGACAATGACAATATAGTGCTGTTGTTTTACACATAGGGTATAAAAAAAGTTTAAGTTTAATTCCGCTTTCCCTTACATCCTAACTCCTAAAACATCTTTACCGGTTTAAGGTTAACACAAAAATGCTTCAATATCTTCCTTATCGGTGGATTTTGCAGCCCGTTGTGCAATTAATCTTCAATGTACGAAATATTACAATATAAATCTTGGACTGTGTATATGGGGTATACTGAGCCTTGTATGATTGCCAGGAGAAGTCCCTCTATATGCCTATCGCCAGTGGCAGAGCTTCGGGGAGGAATCCCCCTCCCCCCGGTTTTGTCCTTCCCCCTCCCCTCCACTTGCCCTTCAAAGGTAGGTCAGTTAAGAGCCGGGTTAATCGAGAAAAAACAATAGGTAATATACCTATCCAGAGGCTTAATTTTTGCGTTGCGATCGACATTTCTCGCCCCCAGTATTACCCTTTGGCCTTAGTTTGTCACCCAATTTTGTCACTCTGGCGCCACCAATATACATTTCACTGACACATTTTCATCACTTTCTAAAAATGAAAAGAGTGAAATCACTCAACAAAGAGTGTAGTCTTTCCTGGGGACCACTCCTATTTAGAGTGAGTTTCACCCGGAATGGATTGAAAATTCAATAGCTATGAAAATAGGGAAATCGATCATTTTTTTTAGAAAGTAGACCCGAATTGCAGAGAGGACTTACCAGTAGTCTAATGCTGTGTAGCGTGCGTACCTACCTTGACATGAATAATCCTTTATCGGCTTTATCGGCTTTTTACGTGATTATAAAAATGTACTTTTTGACGTCTCTTTGTAGCCGCCAGTCGTGTTCATTGGACAACGTATGGATTTTCTGGACTATGTTCAAATCAGTGTTGTTCAGCTCTACAGTTTCCAATGACGTTGTCCTCTACATATCATTTGTGATAATGTGACCTGTTATATGCAAGCACTAACGTACTTAGTATCATTAATGTGCTGATTACGAAGGTTATGTAAAGGAAGGGTTTGCAATATTGTTCAAAGTTCAAGCAGTCTTATGGTTCAAAGCAAACCATCGTTCGTGTTTAAATGTTCAAATACACTACAGTAGTGCAATATCGACATATTTGCTTCCTCGTCCTCTTCCATCATTCGATACAATCCAATTCTAAGTAGGTTAATGGTAAGCTAAAGTCAATGACACTCTGAGCGTCCCTATATTATTAGACCGTGGCTTAGCTATTTAAAGCATATCTTTCGTTTCGCACATTTAAGCCTTAATACAAATTCAATGTTAATACTAAAAGCTATTGTGGTGGCAATTAACGTTCTGTAGGTTGGGGATGTCTTCCTCCAACCAGGAAGTGCCTAGAGACTCTAGCAACGAGTCCTTGTCCAACTTACAAGAGAACTGGGGAAATTTGATGAAAATGGGGAAATTTATTACTACATTACAAATTTCACAAAAATTTCCAAAATTTTTGTTAGAATGAGAAATTGTGAGACATTTCTCATACATAATTCGTATTTTCATGCAACAAATTATCTCAGATTTCGTCAGTGTCGTATGAACCGGCCCAACTCGCGTTCCACAAAAATGTCCTCACCCCGTAGCAGATTAAATGTTCTCTTGTGCTTGTAAACGCACAGGGGTTATGATCAGTGCATTTTAGTGCACAGGAAGCTGTTGTTCAGGTGATACTTTGGGAATTCAGTAAAAGGATGTGAAAACTGACAAGTCACTACCGTAGACCCCCGAGGTTGTTATGTTCTTCTACAAGCTAGCAGTAGATGTACGGTTTTACTCTGTGTACATAACGATGGATGGGGCTGAAACAATCGCCAACGATAAACGTAAAGTTAATCTAGAAATTAGAATTAACGGGATCCGTTGGCACACTAAGATTTTGTTACTTAGCCTAATCTTTGGATGCTTACAAGCTAGTTCGGGAAAATAGCTTTCTGCTCACTTTGAGTGTAACAATAAATGGACAATGAGTACCTTATAGCCTTCTACATTTAAAAAAAGCCTGTGGAGTGTGTTTACTGCAAAGCTGATGCCACTGTCTCTGCATGTGTGTACGTAACCCTTTAGCCGAGTGGTGCAGATATATTAGATTAACCCTTTACCGTTGTGCTCCGATCGGGGCATATTTGCGCGCCTCGGGAGTGGGCGGAAAAGCGGCCGTAGCCCGCCCTGCATCGGCTTCCGTAGGCCGTTGACCCCGTGACCTTAAACTATTGTCTCTCTCGTTGTTGTGACCGAATTTTCGGGTAGCTACTCACAGTTTCGAGCTCCGCGTGAAACAGTAAAGATGGGTGACAGCCGAGCTCTCCGCATGGGTCCAAAAGGACCCAAACAACGGTAAAGGGTTAACAGACTGCTTTTCTCACAGGATATCCTGTGTGATCGCGCCACTATTAGGCTTCCTTAGTGGCGTGCGAAGGGGAGACCATTGGGCCATGCCCCCCTCACAGATGTCATTTTTTCTTTGTTCTTAAAAATACGTAGTCTAACTTTATTAACACAGATTTTACTTCAAAAGATATAGCATATGTGGCACCAGATTACTTATAAGGACACCAAATTTTTCAAAATTTTTTAAAGGGGAAGGATTGTCCCTGCAAGGTCTTTTTAATAAGTGATGCCATTTTTTTTAATTCCTACAAATAGACCTATAGGCAAATTCTGTCAAATTCCAATTTTTACTTGAAAAGGTAGACTCTGTTTCCCACTGGTGGCATCGGGGGCATGGTGGTCTGATTTTTCGAAATTTTCATTACGCTCCACGCCAACCAATGGTGGCACTTCGCTCGGTCTTTTGGGCAAAATTACATATTTGGGGTAAAATTAGCTCTTAACTCTCTGATCACTTTGCAGTTGCGAACATATTTTGAAGTGAGCATTTTATTGCAAACGACAAAAGAAGAAAGCGACTGGCTAGATTCTTCGTATAAACCTGGAAAATGCTATTTCCGGCCATCTAAGGGTCTGATTTTTCCAAATTTTCACTAGGCTCCTCGCCAACTGATGGTGGCGCTTCGCTTAGATAGTCTTTATGACAAAATAACATATTGCGGCCAAGAAAAACCAGAAATACCGATCAATACTCTTTTAGTTTGACTCCTAAAAGTATGCAAATTTAATGACAATTTTTCTTTGTAAAGTAGCATAAATGGCATAAAGAAATGCATGTCAAGACACAAAAGTTTCAGTTTTATCCTCATGAACCACCACGATTCAACTTTTAACACTGTTCCTGTCAAAGTCGAAAATCTTGCACCATTTTGCATGTAGGCTCCTTGAAAACGTCAAAAAATTTCTGGACACCCCTCCCCTTGACCATACTGCATGTCCTTCCCCTTCAGAGAAATCCTGCATACGCCACTGCGTTAGTACATACAAATAAACCAGATATTGTTTACCAAAATGATATACTTTGTTATTTCCGATTGCTCTATGTTATACTTTAAGATTAAAATGCAGGTAATATTACAAAATGACATGTTAATGTTGTTATACTTGTAAGTTTGCATATTTTATATGAAATACATACACATTGACCGGGAAAAGTTTGGGGGAAATTTCATACCTTTGCCCCCCTGGAAAAAATCCTAGCTACGCCACTGCTGCTTTCATTATACCCCACATGGAAATACAGAAGGCAATTAGTAAATATTTCACTTTTCAGTCTAATAGCTGTTAAATTAATGAATCATTTCCCGATCAAATACCGAATGGATAATCTTGTGCAAAGGATACTGGGTGAATCAAACCTACAATGATCTGGCATATGTCGTGGGTGTTGCTGCTTAAGAAAGGTTCTGTTACCTTATTTTGGTAGCCCGGATCTGAGTCCCATATCAGAACCACTTGTGTCTTTTTAACTTTTCATAGGACCCGTGAGACTGGGGACTCACTCTAACAATGGGAAGCAGTGGCGTAGCCAGGATGGGATTTTTTTTTTTGGGGGGGGGGGGTTAGGTAACCAGTGTGGGGGGGCTGGTACCTCCGAGGGTCAGGCACGGCCAGACTATCTAAGCGGAGCGCCACCATCGGTTGGCGCGGGGCGTACAAGAAAATTTGGGGCTTTAAAACCCCTCCAGATGGCCGGAAACGGCACTTCCCATGTGTTTTAAGCTGGATGTACCCAGCCTTGAAATACGAATCTCATGTCTGCGATGTCTCAAATAATGAGAATAAAAAATCAATCTATGAAAAATGGTAATACATACACTTTTTAGGGACCTCAAAACTGGGCACTTCTGATCTGTGGCCTGGGGGATGAGACTAAAGGGAGCCGGTTTCTCCCTTTCCCTTGGGAAAATTGTAAACTTCAGAAGCACGTAGATCGCAAATGCGGCAATATTTGAATCTAAGCGGAGCGCCACCATCAGTTGGCGCGGAGCGTACAAGAATAATTTGGGCTTTAAAACCCCTCCAGATGGCCGGAAATGGCACTTCCCACGTGTTTTAAACTGGATGTACCCAGCCGCAAATTCGGCAATATTTGAATGGATTTCAGCTTACCTAAGGCAGTACCTTACCCTTTAACAGGAAAACCAAAAGTAGTTGTGTCCCCCTCTGAGAAACTTTCTTTGCGTTAGATTTCCTAGATGCAAAATGGTGCTATGTTTGGCAAAACTTTGAACTGATTATAGTCCTGAGTTTTCGGATTTTCCCTTTTTGGGGAGCATGAAAAATATAAAAATATTTTTAGTTTTTGTACTAGAGATTTTACAAGAGACATACATACTACCAAAGAAACAATGTGCAAAATGGTGCAGTATTTGTTCATCGGTACATTACGTGGTCAAACTTAAAATATTACGAATAAATACCTCAAAATAATTGAACCTCAAAGCAGAAGTATGGATCATGTGGGAAACACATGAAATCCGGACCTTGTGGACATTTCACAAATCACCCGGACGCCAGTGCCAACTACTAAAAAGAGGACTTGTCGAAAAAAATCGTTTTACAGTGGCACTTGTCATGGGCAGGAGTGAGGCACGACATAGGCCTACTTCTTAAGGATGGAAGGGAAGAATTATCCGAAGGCAGTACCTTACCCTTATCTGCTTACGGCATATTTTGTGTATAATTAAGTATAGGAAGGGTCGTGTAAGAGTGGTCTCCAGTGTACGATTGCCTTATTTTCAGTAAATCAATCAGCCATCCGAAAGGGAGAAAGGGTCTTAACCTAACAAAGTCGCATTAAAGTTTGTCGCCGAGACTTTCCTTTCATCTTCGAAGTGAAATGCAATAAACTACGGTGCAGATCACAAACGGTATCTAATTTAGTGAAAGTAGGCATTTTGAAGTTATTGCTTGATTTCATACACTGTTAAAACGTTGGGTAAAATATCCGTTGGTTAAAGAAGTTTATGAAATGTGTTGGTTAAACTTTGCCCAACTTTGGGGCTAATTGGTGCAATGTTTAAACGCTGGGCAAAGTTTTTGTTGAGTAAAAATAATTGCTTAATTGTTGGTCAATCTTTGCTCACATAATGGTTAAATTTCCCCTTCTATGCACGCGTATACTGTTATACCCAACTGACTGGTCAAAATGACGATAAGATTTCATTCTACAGTTGAGCACATTTTCCCTTTACCCACTTGTTGGGTAACTTTTTGCCAATTTGTTGGGTATATTGTTGGTTGCAGTGTTGTCACCAAACAACAGTGCACTTGACCCGATTTGTTTCACAATTCTTCTCATAATCAGACCATGGTACCATAATCTGAAAATTCTCTTTGGCATCTTTTATATTGGCCAAACAGCTAAACTCGTACATTACTTTAGACCATGAAATCGATCTCTATTTCCATAAAATTCTTTAAACAGTACTACGAACTAGAACACGTTTGTATGAGATTCCATGATTCGTATTTGGTGCAAAACTGCTATCCAATGAGAGGTCAGGATCTGGGATATTCTCTTTCACGTCCGAATGAGTATTTATATATTGTTATTTGAAACATTTCGGCATAACAAGAAACCTGTCTCATAACTATGATAACAGTGTATGAGAGCTACGGACCAGCTAATTCTCATGCAGCCCTTGTGTTCACATTTATGCTTTGATGAAACTACAAGACTTCATCACATCATTAACACACATCATTTTACAGTGCCTCTTAAAAATACAGTGCCTTTTAAAAATGATAGTTTTGGACGTACCTATACGAAACTCAGTGACAAACCAAATAGGTTATTAAGTCAGGGTTCTTTAACCGGGACCGATGGGTTACCATAACCAGGGAGCTGCAGTGGCAGCTCCCTGCCATAACCTACAACCTAACATGTAAAGAAAGCACCAACGTTTAAGGAAAAGATGATTAACATATAACCAACATTTGGTTAATGCATTTGCCCAACAGCTTAATAAAAGAAGTGCCCAACAAGTGGGTATGTTTTAAAATGCTAATTTACCAAACAGTTGGTTAATCTCCTGCCCAACAGTTGGATTCAAACTTTACCCAATTTGGTTGGTTAAAGTTTTGCCCAACTGTTAAGGTTGTTGAATAGATGCCCAGTGTTGGTCAAAAAGTTGGTCAAAATTTGCCCAATCTTTTTAAGAGTGTACGTGCGGACAAAATGTGTTTTCCACACATTCATCCATTTTTTTTTTTAATTTTTACACATTTTTTTAATTTTATTTTTTTCAATTACTTTATCAGGACGCAAAAAATCGGGGGGAGGGACTGAAGAAAATCTGGGGGCCTTGGCCCCGCAGCCCCCCACCCCCCCCGTGGCTACGCCACTGATGGTAAGAGAGAAATATGATCCTTCGCAAACAGAAAAACACTCCTTTTGTAGGCCCAGGAAATTAAGCTTGAGATATGTTAGGCATCAACAATCCAACATTCGTTAAGGTTTTTCAAAATTGCTGTCATAAAATCCCATTGAATCTCCTATATAATCTCAAAGGTGTTTAGTTAAGACAACAGTAAAACAGTTAGTTTTTCGAATGTAGCTCCTGAATTTCAAACATTTTTGTTAAAAGAGGCAACAAATTTTCGGTCCAAACTCGCCAGAGAATCTTCATCTGTGATGAAATGTAAAACGCAAGGTCAAAATTTTGCTAATAGAAAGGGAAAATTCTTCAACAGAAAAGCTTTAACTTGGAGCATGTCTGCAATGTCGGTGGGCAATCACGATATGTACGCACGGGTCTTTTTTTTTTTTTTTCGTTTTTATTATTTTATCATTTTTATGAAAACTTTTATTCAGGCATTTGGTGGCACCTCAACAGCATATGAGATCCTCCACATGTCCCAAATTTTTCCGAAGGGGAAGAACACCCTTCCTGCCTAGAGTTCTCAAAGGCATGGCGACCACTCATCGAGCGTAGCCGATTGAAGAATATTCCTCTTTCACCCATGACTTCCCATAGAGGAGATATAGATTTGCTTAACTGAGAGGAAGACCGTTCTCATTTATAGAAATTGTTTGAATTCTTCAGAGTCTGTTCTCAAGTTAAGAATTATGGAACCATTGATGTTTTTCATACTTGGAATGTAGGTTTTATAAAATAAAAATTCCGTTGTTGTATGAGTCCAAGAAGTCATCTGCATTAAAAGAACTATACCGGTTGATGCGCGCTGTTTTAATAAGGTGTTTCTTGATTGCCTGTTGCCATTGTATCGTATCGATTGTACTCTTCGTTAGGGTTAGGGATTAGGTTGGGAATTAAGGCTGTCATTTGCATGTTAGGAAATTTCATGTTAAACAGTGCACATCGCCCTAAAACTTCTTCATTTGATTGGACCGTTTGTAAGCATGCTAATTCAAGAAATTAGGATAATAGCCATTGCTGAGAATGTCGATGATACTCATGTCCATGATACTTATTCATTACAAGACCTTTGTTTTTGTACCGGTTAAAGTTCATCTGGAACTCCTGCAGGTATTATGGTGAAACGCCTCCCACCCAATTGGATTGTCACAAATACACATAATTTCGATCATGATGATTCCTGATTATATATTTGAAGGATGAATAGAACTGATGAGAATTACTGCTATTTCCTAGACTTTTTTTTTATTATAGAATACCCAATTTCGTCAAAGCTTCTCACCTGTCCTGATCGAGCGACAATTTGTTTCTTTCAATAATACTTGTTTTAAAGACGAAGAAAGATGAATGTGCATATTTCGATCATATTTTTATGACAAGTCGTAGGATTTGCTGTGAATATATATAGTAAAAAAATTTCGGCTTTTTGGCTAAGATCGTGTGTAGTTTCTGTTCTTTTCATCCAGTCTAGAACTGAATCTTACATGGCAGACCAATAATGTAACTGGTCTAAGGGCCGTGGGGTTGGTCACGTGTGTGTTGTCTTTTAATGGACGCAGCTTCCTTGGGAAGCAGTTTCTTAGTTCGGTTTCGCCGAACCGCTCTTTGCTTAACGATCGGGAGGACTTTAGAAAGAGTAACGTCTTGTGTTGTGTTTTGCAAAGAATACAGTCTCAGGTACTTCATTTTCTTAAGATTCATTCAGTCCTGATCGTGATGCATTTGTCATTCTTATAAAATCTGTTTAAGGTGGACAAAATACAAATGTTTAGGGAAAGGAATCCTCGTTCCTGTCTAACACGTAAATGTGCGACAAGACTATAAAACTAGAAAAAAAGACAGGGCAAGACAACAAGTTTTGATTTTTGTTTAATTCAAATGTGTAAAATTTTAACATGACAATTGTACAGGAAACTAGGCCAGTTCGTTCCAATTAATGAAAATTAATATATTTTACATGAAGGATCTTTACTGAAGTCAAACAAAGGCTGCGATTTGTTTTTGAGAGTATATATCACTGAACTGCATTTTAAAATGAGTACAGTCCTTCTCAAAACAGGTAATTATTCTTTTTCTACTTTCAAGACATCAGTTGCCCAAACTTCGGTCATTCGAGTGTGTCTCAAGTCAAAAATTTCAATAGTTCAAAACGTATTAATTCTCATCCATTAGGTCACGAGGTGCGGCGTGTTTTCATCTCAATATATTTGATTTGGCAGCAGTAATAATAATAATGATGATGATGATGATGATGATGATGATGATGACGATGACGATGACGACGACGACGACGACGACGGCGGCGGCGACGGCGACGACGACGACGACGACGACGACGGCGGCGACGGCGACGGCGACGGCGACGGCGACGGCGACGGCGACGGCGACGACGACGACGACGACTAACTCCATCGTTGTCCTGATCAAATGTGCTGAACCTTTCTCTAATTATGTCGCTCATTCCATCATTTGCAGAAACAAATGCATGTGTGACACTGTCAAGATCGTTTATTGGTAAATAAATGAAGTAACAATATTGATTAAAGGTATAAAAATTGGCTATATTTTTTATGGTGCCACGAACTTTTAAAAATTGTTTTTAAAACGTGTCAATTTTCTGAGCAGTTTAGCAAGCATCATGAATAACAATAACTATAAATGTATGTTTACATCTGCTAATCTCGCTCTCCTGATCACTCTCAGCACGTAACCTCCTACAAAAAAATTGAGGCTGTTGACCAAGTTTGTAAATATAAAGGCAAAAGAGTGAACTTAGTTACTCTCTAGAAGAAGTAAGTATAGTGTGAATTTACTCGATTAGAGTTTTAAATTCACTCCAATTAGAAGTGTGAACATTCAGTCTTAGCGAGTCTCTGCAGGGATCACTCGTTTTTACGAGTTGCCCCTTATAGGTACTCCATCAAGGGTGGAACTTCGGCCTTTTAGAGTGCATTTCACGCTTCTTAGGGCGAATTGAATAATTTCCACAAAATTTCACTCTTTTTCTTCTTTTTTTTTTAGAGTGTTACCTCTTGTGTAGATATGCCTACTATTTGTGGTATAGAACCAATTCGTATTTTTTTAACTAGAATTTTTTTTAGTGATGTAGATTTCGAGTCTGTTGTTTTTTTAGGAACCTGAAGTAAATTAACCAACTGCAATGCCCTGTTTTGCCGACAGTCACTGTATTTTAGTTCAAAGATGTTTGTTGAGACTATTGAGGAAATTAAATTAGATGACCCCTGAATTGAATTCATACTAGGTCAACTTCAATTTTCTTATGCCTTGATATTCATTGTGGTAACTAGTGTGTATTTTTACCTCATCTGACTTTAATATATTTCCGAGATGAAAAAAGTAAAAACAGGTGATTGAATCATGACTATTGCAATTCTCTGAGGATGATCTAAACCCGATGCCAGACAAGATGCCGGTAATAAAGGAGGAGATTTTTCCCAGTAGTTAAAAATGTTTCGTTACAAGGAGAGCGAAAGTGTAAAAGAGTTTTGGGTTAGTGGCAATCTTCAAACTCTCTATAATCGGCGAAAAAAATTCAAGGGCCATCCCCCTTTTTACCCCCCCCCCCCCGACTGTGGGTGTTTGACGACCTTGTTTCGTGACAAGTTTGAAAAAGTTGGTGAATAAATTGGCAGTTCCCCTTCGTGGAACCAAGTTCAACGCTACGGCAGGAGTTCACCATCGTTGACTTGTACTAACGCCGGCAAGACTAGCGATAAGAACATTAAGCAAGTAATTGTACACTCTAAAAAAATCTTTTCAAATGGGGCGCGAACAGGATACTTGTCAAATATTTGAAATGACTCGTTTCAATATTGACTAGAAATGATTCAAAAATGAAACTATTCGTTTCATTCATGAGACGAATCTAGTCAAAGATTTGACAAGATTCCGGGTCGCGCCCTAGTTGATTAGATCGTATTCAAATTTGACTAGCATTTTTTTTTATTAAAGTCTAGGAATAGGGAAGAAGTGTTAACATAAAATATCTATCAAGTTGTTGCACTTAAATCTCGTCCTTCTGTGATCTTTCGCTGTTGCTGGTTTGAATGCGACCGAGCAGCAACAAAGCAAGCAACGTGATGATACACATTTTTAATCTTGCGAAATTATTTTTACACTACCAGAGTGACATTCGATAGGCACGTCCAAAATTTAACTAGGCAAATAAAATTGCACTGGATCGTCAATTGAATGTTTCCGTTTACGGTACAGTTCAAAGTGATAACGTTTTACTTATGATCGTAAAAAACAGAAAACAGCTTAGGAATTTGGAATGTTAAAATGTAAAGGAATACTTACACCCATTACCACTGTATCCACTTCTGGAAGTTACACGGTATTTAGTTGATTCAGAGTCTATTCGAAAGCTTGAATACTTTGCAAACTTGTCCGAGTTCGATGATGTTACGAAATCCACACGAAGTTCGTAGGTCCCTTGTTGTGTCAGAACGTGTAACTTATCATTTCCGAGCCAGAACTCGTCGTCAATTTCCCCCAAACCGTTTTTGTAGCTTGACCAGTTTCTATAAAAACCAGTTGCCCCTCTATTGCGACGCTGGAATACCTATATTAAAAAGAAAAAAATACTGAAAAATGAAAGTATAAGAACATTCAAGTGTTTCCCAATTAAATAAAGTGAGCATTACCATGATTTTTCCACTGAGAACATGCACAAAATTGTAAGTAACTCAGTGTTGTAACTATAAACTTTTGGTATTTCGTAGGCAATAAGTTCCAACTCTTCAGTAGCCTGCGTGCAGAGTGTGGACACCTTAAGAAGCAGTCAGACAAAAATAAGCTAGTCAGAGGAAATCACTCAGATATTCTTACCTTATTTGAACTAGGAACAGGAATGAATCCCCCTTTTGGCCATAATGGGCCATAAATATGTTTCCAAATCTTTCCAAAATAGCGACATTGTGTTATATCAGTCCTGTTAAAAAAGCAAGCCTTTTTCCAAAGGAGCGGAGGACAACCGTCTCCCAGACAAAAAATACTCAAACCTTGCAAACCCTGCAATGAGACTTTTTAAAATTTTCAGTTGGTAACCAGCAAGAAATAGGAATAGTTCCTGACAGTTCCTCAGATACACCGTCTACCCCCATATAAGTCATACGGACACACCATTTTTACGTATTCTGTCAGTATCGATGGCGAAAGCTTTCTGCTGCAACGGTTCAATCTTATACCCATTTGTCGAAGGAGCCCACGGTCTGAACCGCAAACTCACGGTTCTTGCAGTTATGGAAGGTTTTGCTGCATAACATTATCGGTCTCCGACCAGGGAGCAGTTGCAACTCCCTCTTCAGACTGAAAACAACCGCTACTTATCGATCCATTAAAATGACACTGTGATCACACTGTGGATGTCACCATTAAGCCCAGGTCACACTACAGCGATATCGGATGGGATTACTATTCAATTTTTGTGAGTTTTAGTTAAAAACTCCTCCATCCAACGTGGAAAGAACCAAAAAATTGCCATCCTGTGTAAATATATGATCGGTACGAGAGGACCACAGAAATGAATTTTGAACCACTTTTTTCGTGACTTCACTTTGACAAATAGCTTTTATCGGGCAACCGATATACGATAAAAAGCTGTCTGCGGATGTGACGTCACGAAATAATTAGTATAAATTAAAATTTCGTGGTCCTGCGATACAGTTCATATATCTACACAGGTTGGCAAATTTTTGTTTCTTTCCGACCAAAGACAAAGGAGATATTAATTAAAATTCACAAGCTGATAAATTTAGTGCAGAGGAAAAGCCATGTGCAGACCTGTAAACTTAACATCTAAGTTACAGTGACAGAGTATATGTTCTTCCCCTATATAAGCCCTATTTGGAGAAAAGGCAGTCACCCCAACTTTCGTAGACTGGCCTGTTTCATGACTTTCTGTTGAGAGTCATATGACAGTATTTTTTCTCCTCAAATGTGAAAATTACTCCTTTGTTCCCTAAAGATATGCATTATTGAGGTCCTAAAATATTATGAAAAATGCATTGAAAAGAAATTAAAAGAAAATTGTAAGATCTGCCTGTTGCTTTAAAATTAGTTTCATGCGATTGCGCAAAGTGCCCTTTGAAGATGTTTCAACTATACTCTTGCTGTTCCACAGTGCACAGCTGGTTGAAACTATAAAATAGTTCGAAGTTTCTTCATGGAGCAGTATTTCGCAATAGGTCAAAGGTCAATAGGTAACACTTTAACGCGCGTTTACATCTGATGGCGGAATGCAATCACATGTGAAACTAGACAACTGTCCTTGCATGGCAAGTACTAATCGAAGCCTTGAAAATGTGCACACTTGGGACTTTCTTATAAACAAAACGAAGCATATTGTTGGAACTGGTTCCCCAACAAAAGGGGAATATTTCCCACATATGCCGGGGAGGGGAAGGGGGACATTGTTCCTTGCAACTTGTTTCGGGAGATCTATGTGAGATAAAGCAGTAACATTATATATTCTACTAAAAACTGATGTTTAAATGAAAGTATTCACCTGGATGTAACAATATCTATAAGCTATTATTTTTAATCAGTTGCCCATCCTGGATGTAAAGTTGCCCCAAAATCTTTGTACCTAGTTAGACTTTGCCTGAGACTGTGTGATACACTATTGGTGGTGACACAGGCCTAGCGCTATGCAAAAGTATTGACCCTAGACTTACTTGACTTTCCTAACAAGCAGTAGACTACAATCTTGGACAAAACTGTTGGGACACTTTACATTTTATTTGTCAATTTTAGTTGAAGTAGGCCAACATAAAGCTCCCTTTACCCCTCCCAATGTTGCGTCAAGAAGAACATGACTCTTTGCCCAGAACAGCATAACAGTGGTCAACATTGGAAGGGAGAGCAGGGTGTCCCAACAAGTTATTGTCCAAGATTGTCTGGGTCCCAAGAGATACATCTTTGAGACCGAATTCAATAAAAACGTTTAATTTTGCGAGTGTTCTAAGCTTGTTTAAGACCTTTTCCAGAAGCCAACTATACTCTTGAGGATTTTTAACAAATTAAGGGCGACCGTAGGATAAATTTCATTACAAACGAAAAGTATGCATTGTTTAGACGCACAAATCAACAATCGCAACGGGTGGAATAATTCTCTTCCTGGATAGAAGAGTCATTCTTTTTCAAACTGGTAGTTGGAGACGAGAAATTTATTGAAAAGGGGCCACGATCTACCCTAAGATTGTTAAAGTAACTCAGCAAGCCAGACTTTCTTTCATAACTTTGGTAGATTGTTAGGTACGGTTGGTTTGGAACACATTTTGCAGCCAATTTTGCATCTCAGGCTGTATTTTTCATGTTGTATTACAACTGGTAACAAATTTGTTATGCCTCCTTTCAACCGAAGCAGTTTCTTAACATTTTTAGTTGAAAGTTGCTTTCCAAACCAATGGTAGATTTGGTTTTAACTAAGCATTCATCCCCAACCTCGTCAAGGTGGCAGGTAGGCCGGGCACAACCATATCTCTGAATTAAAATAGGCAAAGCAAGTGGGACAATATCATTAATGTCCCTTTGCTCAAAAGAAAGGATGTGGCAGAAGAATTGAAGTATTCAGGCCATTTTTGGTGGTATTTGCTTGGGCTTAGTCCCAGGGTCCTCTCATGTAGGTCCCTCCCAACATTTGTGAAAAGGGTCCAAAATAATCTGGGTCCAGGATTCCACAAGCTAAATCCGGTCCAGGATATACTTCCATGTAATGACCAGCATATCATTTACCTGTCATAAAATAACCAAATAACCATAAGCAAAGCGTAACTTCTTACTGGTGGCAGCGCACCTATCTGACTTCTCAAAATTCTCGGACAATCTTGGACGGAACCGTTGCCGGTTGGAACACTTCACATGTTATCCGTAAATTTTAGTTGAAGTAGGCTAACATGAAACTGCCTGAAGTAGCCTAACATGCAACCCCCTTTTCCCCTCCCAATGTCGTGTCAAGAAGAATGTTTCTTTGCCGTGAACTGCATAACAGCGGTCAACCAACACTGGAATAGAAGGGGGAGCAGGGTGTCCCAACAAATTATTTTGTCCAAGATTGTATCTGCAGTGTCTAGGCCTATATATGCTGAGCGCATCTTTTGCACTAGGACACGACTAAGTGTTAATGTTAGAGTTGTTCTGTTCTGCAAAGTTTGGCTTTAGGTCTTCGTAACTGTGTTTGGGTAAGACTACGACAACTTTTGTCCTCAGTGAAGCCTACAGGACTAGAGTATGTATGGAGAGTCGCGTAATTGCTTCCTATACAAATGTATTGGGAGCAACTACGCGACCGTCGATGCATGACGTTAGTCCTTTAATTACTGAGAACTACGGCAACCGTGGGTAGACAGTCTTTTCCTTTGTTTCAAACATTGAAAATACAATAGAGAAGCCAATAACAACCCATACAGGGTGATGAAATGAACGACAAATTGAATACCTTAAAATTGGTGGATCGTTCCCTGGCCTAGGTTACTGTCGCCATCACGTTAACGACACAGTACGTACACTATACAGCTAGCTGCATGCGTTTATGCATGAACGTAAGTTAGTGGACTTGCTTACATTGAAATGAGTACAGTCGACGAAGTTGCTTGATGAAGCAGTTCCGACAAAACAAAGTGGCATATGTTGGAAAATGCAACCTTTGAAATTTATTTTGAAATCCCTGAACGGTATAAATTGTTTTCAATCTATATTTAAACCTTTTTTCAACCAGAGAGGAAGCCTTCAATGCAGAGCAATACCTTTGAATGTGGAGCTACTTCTTTATTTGCACATTACCACCTTACTATACAGGAGTTGTTCGAGAAAATCCCCTTATATAGAAATAGTTAAACTTTGTTGAAAATCCCCCTACGGAACAACTTAACATGACTGCGCAGCTGTTCCATTGTACGAACGGACAGCTCGGGATTGCGATATGAATCCAAACGGAACATGATTTAATATTCATCCGCACCGACCGCTTACGAAGGCACGAAAACACGTGACTGAACGAGCAATTCCTACAATCGAAGCTGTGGCTTCGATTAACAATGTGTTGTGCTCGGCCGGTGTAACAGGAAATGATGTCCTCCTGGAAAATGTGTCCGGTGGGACACTATTTCTAAAAAAATGTGTCCGGTAGGACATTTTTGAGGAAATAGTGTCCACCCGTCACAGAAAAATGTGTCCGCCGGACAAAATTTTACCGGGAAATAATGTCTGCATGTAAGCAACTTACAGTAAAATCTGTCCGCGCGAAACGCGGTTGGATTGAACACGCTCAGCCTTGTGGGGTTGGAAGACACTTTACAAATGTTCTTAATTTATTGCTGGAGAGCAGAAGTAAACCTCGGTGGACATCAAAATGTACTGAGGCAGACCGTACGTCAAAGCATGGAAGTACTTCCAAGGCCAAAGTGAATGTTGCCTGCGTAGCAGACTGTAGAGCACATTCATTGTTCAGTAATTTCCCACCAAGTCTGCCAAAGTGAACACCAAACAGATACTTTGGTTATTCATAGAAATATGTGGCCTCGAGACTGGAGAATATAGTTAATATTCACAAGAAGGCAACATCTGGTCCCGCTTAAATCATGCAGTAGCTAGCCCATGCCACCCACGGAGTTGGGATGACATCGTAAAGCACACTTCCCGGTAGTACCCACTGGACAGTTGTAATGCAGTAGTGATCCGATCAGGTTTCAATCGAGTCCTTCAGTTTACAACAACAAGAATACACATACTCGCTCAAAACAATAGCATAAAAAATGAGGCAGGACATGAATAAGTCATATTATGGTAATGAAGTTTGCGTCTAAAATTGGACGCATGCCTCTTCGTTTTGGCGGACGGTGGTTTGTGAAGCCTTAAAGGGGGAGCGAACAAACAGAGTCCGCTCTGCGGGGTAAAGTGAATGGGGAGCCTACAAAAAGTGGCAACCCAGCTTTTTTAAAATATGTCCATAAAATTCCGGAAAGGCCTGATCTTCTCTCCCTCAAGCAGTTCCAATTCTAAAGACCTCCTTACTCAAGCTCCTCTTACAACTGTGATAAATTTATCCTCATCATTCAGACACAACCTCAGTTTATTGTTTCAGAGCAAGTGCACAAGACCCCAATGTGTAATCGAAACACTCTGTGTATAGCAAAAGAATACGTGCAATGTCATTCCGCCATAACATTCCGTGACAGGTTTCGCACCTCTCCGCCATGGCCAAGGGTTTTCTTTATACTTCGCATTGGTTGAAATAGCTTTCAACTAAGGAGCTGCGCCAATTGTTGAAGGCAAGGCCCTGTTCTTTCAGTTCAAATAGAATACTTTGACCCTTAAAATTTATGCCCTTTCCTTCCTTCTGCACGAACTTCTTTTGACTGTAAATATTACTTTAGTCTTTCAAACTAATGTTGCAATTTTCGAATGTCATAACCGGTGCTTTTTGAGATTGATATAATTTAAACCTCAGCCCAAAAGGACACAATCAGAGGCGGAGCTAGGGGATTTCGGTCAGAGGGGGCGAAAATGGTCTGCAGGGGCGCTTCGAACGAGTAAATACCCTTCGCCTCAGCACGATCGAAGCCACGGCTTTTCAGACTTTCCATTTGATTTTCCGCACCTGTTAGAAAACTACTTTGCCATTTCTCCTCAGCAATTTTTCTATTAAAACGTGTTTAAATTTTCTGTCCACGGGCCTCCGCAGAAGAAAATTCTGGGAGGGGGGGGGGGGGACAAAATTCTTTTAGGGGGGAAAGCGCCACTATGAGTTGGCGTGGAGCGCAAGAAAAATTTGGCTCAAATGCCTCTCAAATCGATCATTTTCGGCATCGGAAATGGCATTTCTAAAGCCTACTTACAGCATAAAAATAGGGAAAACGCTGAGTGAACTTTTAAGAACTCTTGATGTTAATTTTCCTTTATTTTTTCTGTTTTCTTCGTTTTTTTTCAGGTTTTTTTTTATTTTCCAGAGGGGAGCAAGTTCCCCTCCTTGCCCCTTCCTGCGGACACCAATATTTCTATGCCCCTCTTTCTCATTCTAGTGAATGCGGTTATTATATTTTGTGTTATTGTCAGGTCTTGATTTAAGATTTTGATGTAATAATGGGCTACTTTGTAAAGATAAAGATTAAACCTGATAGAGCTAAATAGCAAGCAATCTTACAAGGTGAAAAGTTATGGAAATAAATCACCGTTTGGTTTACATTTTTGGCATCTGAGAATTAAAATAAGTACACGAGGAAACATTAATTGACGTTACTTACATCATGTGTCCATTCTGAAATAGCAATTAATTTAAGCACATGGGGAGAGATAGCAGAGAAAGAAATTGGCTCTCTATAGATACCGAATTCATAATAAATAAAAGTAGCCTAAACCTGGGCTTATTAGATGCAATTTTCTGGCTTTTGAGACCATGAAAGTACAGAAACAAGCAATTTCATGGGATTATCGTGCAGTGCCAGAAATGGCCATTTTGAGAATGGACACTTGAAGAAAAGCACAATGGAAACTGCTCATTAAAACTCTTAAACCATTACCACTATGATAACATTTCTATTTTATTTTAACCTTAATGTTCTCTTGTTTTTGAAATGGTTTTGAAAAATGTTGTGGAAGCCATTTTGGTATCTTTATAAACTCTTTTTATTGTCTATGTTGACAATAATCCCCGACAACAAGAGGGCTATTTGCGCTACAATTATTTTTGCGCCCTTTGCATTACCTTTTATTGGCCAGGAGGGTAAATTTAATGTCAGTCTGTATATTTTGCAAGCTTATAACCACCCTTGCTGTGGAAGCAATTAACTTACCACAGCGACAACATTGATTAGTGCGTATAAAGTATGAAGATACATGTCGACAAAACGTATCCCTATATTACAGAAGATGACCCTTTTCATCCGGAATAAAGTGCAGATAGTACTGTTACTGGTGGCTGTTTGAGCGTTTTGTTATCTGGGCCTGAAAACAAAGCTACTTAATTATGTCTTTTGCCAAAAATGGTGCAAAAGTGACGTATATTAAAAAACCTGAAAAGGGCGCCAACAGACGATTTTGGTCCGTCAGAGGGGCGACCGCCCCCACCCGCGACCATATGGCAGCTCCGCCACTGGACACAATCAAACATTTTACTTTCTTACTGGCTCTCGGTCACAAGCATGGTGTCACATAAAGACGTTTTTAGCCTGCCGCACTGTTATAGGGAGCTACTTATTTTTGTAAAAAATTGCACTGATGATTTGTTTTAGCAATGACCTACATACCTGGATTTATGGCCGTGCCGAAAATTGAAGCAACAAAGCCGACGTATTGTGTGGGGTAAAAGCATGGTGCAACAGAGCCTTTTGACTCACATTTTGAGAGGCAATTTGATAGGATGCTTTGATAATTCGACGTTTTGGCTTGAAATAAGGTCAAATATGGTGTGGTATGTGTTCGTTTGTAACAGAAAATGTCAATTAATATTACTTTGAAAATTGAACAAGATCATGGGCGCAAAACTTTCACGTCTCAGTCCTCTTTCACAGTGCAATTTAGTTCAATAAAAGGTGGGGGCACATGTCAAGTCTCACCCTATACTCAAGACCACAAAGTCGCCCCTTAAAACTCCACCCCTCTGTTCATAGCGACCAAACGCCTTCAAATATTCATTTTATGCATGAAAAGTGAACAGCTTCAACTCGATCCATAGGTAGGAGCGTTAAATAATAAAGTCAATAAACCACGCGACCTAACCAACTCTTTCTCAGAATTGAATTTTTACTGTCCAAGTGAAGACTATGCTTCATTGTGGTCAATAACCCGTATATGGCACAGTGGGGGCAATGCGGTCACTCAAGTCGCCCCCTACAAAGCCACCCCTAAAGTGGCCCGCTTGGCTAACAAAGTTGCTCGTAACCAAGTTGCCTCTGACAAAATCGCCTCCTGACAAAGTCAACGGTCCCTAAAAAAATGTTAAAAAAAATTGCTATCAAACATACCCTGCCAACATTACCGGTTGGGTCCCGACTGGGCTCCAGCTGGGCTGTTTGCTGGACCCCATTCGTGTTTGTCAGATGTTCCCATTGGCTGGGTAGGTAGTAAGTTAACTTATATGGGTCCCTTATGGGTAAGGTCCCCTGTGGACTTAGGGTTGTAGAACATGCCCACGATATTCCCCGCCTGTCGTAAGAGGCGACTAAACGTGCCGGGAGGACTTGTACCCCATTTGACCTATGTAACACTAAATATTTGTAACACATTCGTGTTGGTGTGTCGCTAATTCCTATCAACATATAACCCTTGGGCATGGGTAAGCCCATACCGGTGGGGGCGTTTACCGAGATTTGTAAAGGGCACATAAGGATGAGCCCACATGCACATGGATATTAAATGATTGAAGTTGACCCATATTGTCCCACACACTATCAGTTTCCGATATGGGTTATTTGGATTAATTAAAGGGGCTGCCCATGGGTCTCTATAATCCCGAGTGCAAAACCATATGGGCCCTCAAGGGTTATGAAATGGGTCTCGTAAGATTCCCTTAGTATGTGAATGTTACCGAATGTTACCGGTAAAATGGTAACTTTTTGCGGGGGGGGGGGGGGGGGATGGGAGACTTTGAGAGACATAGAACAGTATAATTTTGTTGAAGGCGAGAGCCTTGGGTAATTAAACCTGGCCTGTTTTTCCGGCAAGGGACTTTTTTCAAGGTCAGACTTTTTTAGGAGGCAAATTTCTCAGGACTGACTTTGTAACCGGGATTCCTAATTTGTTATTGGGGAGACTGTGGAGAGGAGACTCCAGTTGTGGGAGACTTTGCTTGGGTGCCTTGTAAAAGCATGAACTCGAGGTACTCCCATTTAGTATAGGCCTACATATCGGCATCATGAAACCAGCACAGGCGTCAATGTTTCTAACTTCATATATTTGCAATGTGTTGCTGCATAATTGAAACTAAAAGCAGCACACGATCTCGGCATTTCTGTTGTCTTCCATTTAGATTGCATACAATGTATATATTCCAATCAGAAAATCAAAAAATTTAGCTGGGTTAAAAGTTTGTCAGTTGTCACTGTACATACGGCTGAAGGTTTTTGCCACCTGCAAAATGGCACCTCAAGACTTCCGGTTGCTTCAAGTTGTCAAGCAGTTACGTGGCACATGTCCGATTCAGATGCCTGTCAGATATGATGATGTGAATTAGTTTAGGAATTTAACTGTCCAGCTTCGAACCTATTGGTGAAGTGAAGCCGGCAAAGGCCTTTGATGATGGCTATGATGATGTTACAAATTGACTAAGCATGTGGAAATATGTCACCCCAGAAACTGAACTGAAACCATCGTCACTAAATAGCAGGAAATATTTTAGTGATGTATGTTGACTAGGGCTAACAACGTCTCTGCTACACAAAGAATAAATTCAAACAACACTCTCTGTATAGCAGTATAGCCTGAAAGCAAACGCTGCTAGCCTAGTCTTTCTCCTTATCCAGCCAATTGCATTCCTTGACGTGGGTTAAGTTAGTTGAAGTAGGCTCCTGAATGATGTTACGGAAGGCCTGTCTCTTTGAGGACTAGCCTCTGTACATGGTACTGGCTGGGTTTTCTCCTTGACACATGGCTATCCAGATTGTCACACTGAGGTGTCCCTTCTGCCATAGCAACTTTAGTCCTGGCCAACTTCAATCTATTTTCAGTGTTTCAAGAGCTTGGTACCCACACACATGGTGGACTCCGGGTAGATGAGATCCATGTTTATCTTCTATCTACTGAAAGCTCATTACCAAATACTTATACTGCAATATCCAGTTGTATCATGGGGAAAGAAACCACAGAGAAATTGTTGGGACCAAAGATCTGAAAAAAATTTGCAAACTTGACCTCTTTAAACATCAGTGATAGGAAAGAAAGGTAGATAAACTGTAAAAACAGCTCTTAAGATTTAACCACTGGAAAGTGAACCCGCTATTTTTGTACTTTTTGTAGTAAGCCTACGAATAGTTGGCTTAATTCGGGTATACATATGGTTTAGGCTAGCCTATTTCCAGTGCAAAACAGTAAAAAAAGAGGTTCATTTGTCAGTGATTGGCTCTTGCAGAGCTGTCAATTTAAGCCTTCTTTTGGAGTGTAGAACATAGTCAGCATTTTAAAGCTTGCCTAATGCCTGTACAGGTCTAAACATGACTGTCCCTCAGGTGATACTGGGCCTGAACTGCTGCACTACTTAGTAATGGTGAAATGCGAGCTGAAAGGTGGACCAAAACGTGATAGCCGTACAGGCGTTGGTCGATATATCTGCTGCCATTCTCGGTCAATGGAAGTGGTCCTATTATGTCAACTCTCAGCTGGTACAGATATTAAAGTGTACATGAATTGACGTTAATGGCGACATGGTATAAAGATTGACAGTGGAAATTTCTTACATGTAACAATATCATAGCATTGCATAAGGATCAGATAACTTATAAGAGCCAACAAAATATCAACTTTTCTTCCCGGCCTTCACAATGCTACATGTGCAGACAAGTGGTTGGTTGTTTAATAGTGAGGGAGGGGTTTGGGATATTCAGATTATGCCTTTAAACAAGCAATTGCAAACATACTGTAGGCCAGCAATATCACACTTAATGTGTTCTTGCCCTAACTCATATTGTCATTCAATGAGCAGTGCCCACTCAATTTTCTGGGTGGGAAGGTCTGGGAGCTACAGTATGTCATGATTTTGCTTAATTTAATGTTTGCACCTGCAAATTATGGTCTTTGCGGTACTCATCGGGTTCTATCATATTTTACCTGATTTTTTTTTTTACACTAATACTAATACCGGTTCTCGAGAAAATACCGGTACTTGAAAAAATACATGTACTCTTTTATATTCGCTGACAAAAATAACTGTAAGGATGTGTGGATGATTAAAATTTTTACACAAACATATAGGGCCTGCAAGGTTACAACCCAATCAAACACCCAGATGGATTAATGTGCAGGATAACATGGGGACATGCTTGGCTTAGGTTCCTTCCCACCCGACTTCCCTACCCGAAAGTTGGGAACCGGTACTGCCTCAATACCGGTTCTGTATGTCTTACAATACCGGTACCATTATTTTCAAGGTACCGCCAAATCCTAGCGGTGACTGCTTAGTATTCGCAGTAGTACCTTCAAGGCTTCACCAAACAGCTTCACTAAACAGCTCATACAGTAAAGACGCGCTCATAGTGGGGACGCGCTTATTGTGGACTGTCCATACATGTTCATAGCTGTTCTGTATAGTGCCTGAACTGCATCTTTCTTGCACAAAAACAGAACTGTTTTTACACACGCGCATATGCACATGAACATATTGGCCCATGATTTGCTCCGAATCTCTTCCGTGGTCGGGGCCTTTCCCTCTGTATGTTGGACGAATAGGGTCCACTCTATAGTCCCCCGACTCATTTGTTCCCCCTCCCACTATTCCGTCTCATTGGTTCCCCATCACATTAGTCCCCGGTCTCATTTTCCCCCGTCTCATTAGTCCCTCGTCTCGTTAATCCCCCGGGTTAGATTAAGGGTCCAAGGGACCAATGAGACGGGGGACTATTGAGACAGGGGTCTATAGACATTATCCCGGACGAGTATTGTGATGCAATTGTTTTCATGAAGTTGCTAAGATAAGATAACTTTACTGAGCATTACATTAGTTCCACATCTAGATGCACGTTCTTAAATAGGGCGGGGTCTGTGCCTCCAATTGAGTCATAAAAGTCAGGTGACCTGTTGCGGTATTTTCGAATTTTGATTTTGAACATTTTCCTTCAAATATTATTTATGCCAAATTGTACAGGATTCTAATGGGGTGTGAGATAATATTTGTGTAGGTCTTATACTAGGCCTATATCGAATTTTCCAATACACAAAAGTTTTTGTGGCTGTGTCATGCCCACTTTAAGGCTAGTAATGTTGACAAGTTCAAGTTCTTCCTTGACTGTTGCAGATTATAATTCAAGTACTGTAGGCCTAGTTAGGAAGTAACTGGGTTAATTGCATAATTTGGGGGTTTGGATTTAAGGGCATCTTATTGGGTCTTAGCCTTTGCCTCACCAGGCTCTTTCATGTCTTGTTACGTTAACGGTAGGCTAAATACACTAACGTTATGCACTGTTTTCTTTAGTTCGCTATTACTGTTAGTGTTACCCCAATCAGTTCCTTACGTTACACGCTAGGAACCTGCCTCACCCTCGCTGTGCATCCCTTTGATGAAGGTCTGTTGATCTTTACTCAGAGTCAATAGTTTCCTTCCATCCTTGAACGCTAGTTAGTTCACCACTTGGATCGAAATTAAAGACTTTTTTAACTTTTTACTCGCTTCCTCAACACCCTCTTTTGGTTCGCGTTTTGACATTTTGCATTTCCCATACTGCACTACGGATGCCCCAGTTTAGCCAGTGGCGGAGCTGCCATATGGTCAGGGGGGTCCGCCCCCCTGAGGGACCAAAATCGTCTTTCGGCGCCCTTTTTGGGTTTTCAACATACTCTACTCTTGCTCCATTTTTGGCAAAAGACAAAATTTAATAGCTATGTTTTAAGGCCCAGATAACAACATGCTCAAACAGCCACCAATTAATGTACTAACTGCACTTCATTCTGATGAAAAAGGTCATCTTCTGTAATATAGGGATAGGTTTTGCCCCAAACGTATCTTCATGCTTTATACGCACTAATGAATGTTGTCGCTGTGCTAAGTTCATAGCTTCCACGCCAAGCGTGATTATAAGCTTGCAAAATACACAGACTGACATTAAATTAACCCTCCCGGCCAGTAAAAGATGTTGCAAAGGGCGCAGCAATAAATGTAGCGAAAATAGCCCTCTTGTTGTCGGGGATAATTGTCAACATAGACAATAAAAAGACGTTTTTCAAAATCATTTGAAGAGAACATTCAGGTTATAATAAAATAGAACTGTTACCATAGTGGTAATGATTTAATAGTTGTAATGAGTAGTTTTCATTTTGCTTTCCTTCAAGTGATCATTATCATAATAAATGGCTATTTCTGACACTGCACGATAATTCTACGAAAATGCTTATTTCTGTACTTCCGTGGTCTAAAATGCCAGAACATTGCATCAAAAAAGCTTAAGTTTATGCTACTTTTATTTATTATGAATTCGGTATCTAGAAAGCCAAGCAGACCTCTTGATTTGGCTATTTCTTTTAATTTACTTAATAAATGGATATTTCAGAGTGGTCGCATGATGTAAATTACCTCATTCAATGTTTCCTCCTGTACTTATCTTGATTTCCAGGTGCCAAAAATGTACACCTAAAGGTGATTACTTTCCTTAACCTTTTCTCTCTGTAAGATTGCTTGCTTTTTAGCTCTAGCAGGTTTAATCTTTACCTTCAAAAAGTAGTCGATTATTACATTAAAATTTTATATCGTGACCTGACAATAACACACAAAATATAATGACTGCCTTCATACTAGAATGTGGAAGAGAAGGATAGAAACATGCGCGTCCGCAGGTAGGGGCAAGGGGGGGGGGGACTTTCCCTCCCCTGGAAAATGAATTATAAAAAACTAAAAAAACGAAGAAAACATAAAGAAAAAGACGAAGAAAAATTAACATCAATATTTCTTAACAGTTCACTCAGTGTTTTCTCTATTTATATGCGGTAAATATGCTTTAGCATTGTCATTTCCAGGGATATGAGCGGCATTTTAGGCCAAAATTCTCTTGCGCTCCGCGCCAACTCATGGTGGCGCGGAGCTTTCCCCCACCAAGAATTTAGTCCCACTCCCCCTGAATTATCTTCAGCGGAGGCCCATGGATAGAAATTTTAACATGTTTTAATAGAAAAACTTGCTGAGGAGAAACGTTAAAGCAGTCTGCTACCAGGTGAAAATCAAAATAATGGAAAATATGAAAAGCCGTGGCTTCGATCCTACGCAGGCTCAGGGTATTTACTCCTGCGAAGCGCCCCTGCAGCCCATTTTCGCCCCCTCTGACCGAAACCCCTAGCTCCGCCACTGAGTTTAGCATTGCAAAAATCATTTGCGGATCAGTCACAACACTTTTTCTAGCGGACAGTGACAAAAGTGGACAGCATTTATTAGGGGGATTTGTTTGTAAATATCGTCCGCATAATGCAGTTACAGTAAAATGTGTCTGGGGGGGACACTATTTTCAGGTGTGATGGGAAAATCTGTCTTCCTGGACACTGTTTCCAGGGCTTAACCTGTGAATATTGTCTGGTGGGACACAAGACTACTTTTTCAGGGTTGATTTTCAGAAGATATCTTTGTTTCCACTTTTGATCACTGTAAGAGAACAATACAATTCCTATACAGTACATGTGTAAGGCGATAACTAAATTCTTTAAGACTATCCCGTTGTATATTTCATGCAAGTTAAGTGAATTTTTGGTGATTTACGAAAATGTTTTCTTTTTCGCCCCCCTCAATGTGATCTTAACAATGAGGAAAGGCGGTAAACTGTGTTGTGCCAAACCTGACTTCGTTGACATTCTTTCATGTTAAACGAGTAATACACTGACAAATACCCTCAAATGTTAAACCCATTACAGTCACTCCTTTTTTACCTTTGAAGACAGTAGTTATACGAATTGTATATTTGATGGTTCTTCAATGTATGCACTTTAACAGTATAAACTTCAGTGTATGCACTTCTACAGTGTATGGACTTTGTTTTGTGGAAGAACTGCCGATAAGACACTTTTTACACAGGAGGACAGTTGTTTTTGTTACACCGGCACAGCGTTCAGATATTATATGTTACCACTTGGCCATGACACTGAAAGGTCACGATCGAATGCGCAGATATAAACTTGTCTGTTAGAGAATGGCGCGGTAAATTTGAATGTAGCACTGAGTTAAGCGTACAAGCAGCCTACTGGGCAAAAAGTAACAACAGTCGAAATTGAATTTAACCCAATAAACTCACAGTCCAGCCGCCACCATCAATTGTCATATTACAGAATACATTAAACGCTGAACCAGTCCATCTGCCGTATTACCAGCATACCTCGCGTCATTGCAATCTCGGAAGATGACATCATGAATACACGTTTCACCGTCACCACTGTAGCCTTCATTACAGTAACATTGCCTTACTCCGTCTTGAACTTTAGATGTTGCATCTGGGCTGCAGACGAGGTTTTCACAGCTAAGTATTCCGTTGTTACATGAACATTTTCTGTACAAGTAGGGTTAAAAGACGTTTCTCCGTCCTAAAAGAAAAAAATAACATACTGGAGTATTGTCCATAGAAATTTTAAACTACCATATCAGTCCATGAACTTCTGTTTCAATTTCATTGAGCATTTTTAACGGCACAAATAAGAGTGAAAGGTATTTTATTTTTGATCAGTGGTAGGAGTCAAACTTTCCGCAAATCATTGATAATTTAAAGGATTACGTTAGATGGAGTTTTACGGCCCAATTTCCAACCAATTGGTTCAAGTCGAGCAGGCCACCACGTTTCTCCAGTTGTGGCCCACTGGCTGTTTCTCCAATTCCATAGTTTTAAAGGGGAAATGCAAACACCCAAACCTGAAGTAGTGCAGTGGGGTATTTTGTTTCATCAGTCATGTGACAATATTTTGGTTTTCAGAAATGTAGAAATTACTTAGATTAACTCATTCGTTTACATTGAATATGCAATAATGAAGTCCGAACATATTATGAAAGATACTTGTGGCCCACTGGCTGTTTCTCCAATTCCATAGTTTTAAAGGGGAAATGCAAACACCCAAATTTGAAGTAGTGCAGTGGGGTATTTTGTTTCATGAGTCATGTGACAATATTTTAGTTTTCAGAAATGTAGAAATTACTTAGATTAACTCATTCGTTTACATTGAATATGCAATAATGAAGTCCGAACATATTATGAAAGATACTTTGCAGATAAATACGAAGAAAATTGTGGCTTGGGCCACTTCCTATGCCATTCAAAACACGAGTGCCTCTGTTGAAAGCTAACGACATTTCGTCAGACAGAAACAAACCCATCATCACAGTTACAGATGATTCAAAGGTCAAGAGCAGTACCCCAATTTTATTTTGAAACAACAGCTAAATATCACAACTTTCTTCTTATTTCTCTTCAAAGTATCTTTCATCATATTTTAAAACTTTAACATGTTGCATGTTCAGTATAAGCTAAACAGTTATTTCTAGTAAATTTAACATTGGAAAAGAAAAAATTGTTGTCACATGACTCTCAACAGCTAATCATGAAACAGGGCAGTCTACCTCACTTCTCCAGGTTGGAGTGACTGCTCTTGCCCTTTAAAGCAATCTATAAATCAGTTACGTCGATAAAATACCTTAAAATATCAGTTACTGTATCTCTTATTTGTATAATTTGCTCTACCTCGAGCTCCCATAATGATGTACCACGAAAGCAATATCAAGTCCAAGCCCAAAGGGGTCAGCATAATGAAAAATGGTTGACTATAACACTTCGAAATCGCATACCTAGACCTACGGTATGTATTGAAACGTGTACTATAATGGTAGTCTTTACATACCCGAAGAATTCTGTTTTCGTCTAAAACGTAGCAGCCACATTCCGATGGAGAAACACATTATTCTTCTTTCATTATAAATCCTCCCTGGCATACACACGCCTCTTCGTTGTCATCGCATCCAGTTGGACAACCTGAAGTTCCTGTTGGATCATCACAGGTACCCACACATGTACAATTTCCGTAGACCATGTTTTGTGGACAATGGGTGTAATCTGCAAGAAGAGTTAGGTTATTCGTTCATGTCAAAGACTATTTGAATGTCATATGACATTAATCATGTGAAAAACCCATCCAGCCTTGCCAAAGTCATGGAATTCTCGTCGTGCTGGACTTTTTTCAGTCTTGGCCGTCGGTAAATCCGAGCAGCGTCACACATACGTCTTTGAACAAAGTAAATCCGACGTTTTGGGTAAAAGCTCGGGTTTAAGCTCAGATAACGTGTAAGTGATCATGAAAATTTTTGTGGACAAACGTAGGCTAGGTTTTGCTTTGAGAGAGTGTAAGTATTTTTCCGGCAGGTGGTCATGATAGGGTAAAAAGTCACGAACGGAAGCATATTGGAGTAAAACTCTTTTAAATAGCTGTTAACGTGACAGGAATGTATTAGCGAGCCTATACGGAGAATCACGTCACCATGCAATTCATATGAAGTACCGAGTCACGCTTGAAGGCAGGCATTAGTCATCCCATACTATATTTCACATGTAGGCTACAGAAATTCTTAATTGGAACGATTTTTTGGATTTACGTTTAATTCAAAAACTGTAGAGTAATCCACATCATACAGCATACACTGATAGTTCTGATTAGACTTACAAGTCTTGAATGCTTACTAGGGTATGCCCGCAATATTAACGAACTAGCCTGGGATTGCTCATGGATAAAAATGAGTTTTTGAAAGCCGCGGGAGAAGCTAGAAGTAGCTTAAATAAGTTGAGAGAATTGTTACTGTCCAGGGGGATGGGAAATCTCCTTAAAATTATCGCATTACAAGAAAATATGGACCAATCAAATATATTCTGTTCAGTCCTCGATATCCCGCAGATCAAAACTCACCTTGAAAATATTTTTTCCATTGTTACATCTCACAGTATAGTTTACGTTATACAAACGAAAGGCATGCCACAGAATGCTTTGCATGAATTAAACAATTTTAAACAGATGACTTCACAAAAGTCAGTTGTTGATACCGATATTAAGGTAAAAATACCAATATTGTAGGGAAGGTAAATAAAACCTTTCATTTTAGTATTATTACGGGAACAGTGAATACAGATGACTATTTTCAAAACTGTAGGCCTACCTGCATCTCCGGTGAAGTTTCCTCCTTCAAATAAAGCAAAACTTCCATATCCGTCGCTAATTCTGAACCTGTTATATTCGATGTGGAAGGAACTGTCATCGGTGAGAGACACATCAATTCGCAGTTCGTAAACATTTTGATTGCTTAAAAAAGAAAGTCGTTCGTTCCCAAGCCAAAATTCACTAGAGAGAAACCCGAAACCGTTCTTGTACTCTTCCCAGTTTCTTTGAAAACCTACAGAACCATCAAGGCGACGCTGGATAACCTGCAGTGATATGCAATGGACAGAATTAAAATTTGGTTGTGGATTTTTTCCGTTAATGACTTTTTGTGGATTTCATCAATTTAATAGACAGAGAAAGTCTGCGACTGATAGCAAGTTACATTTAACACTGTTGTCATGTAACCTACAATTTGAAATAAAATATGGAGTTCGGTCGTACAGTATGTCACGTCAAATGAAGAACTGTTGGGGCGATGCGCACTGTTTAAAAAGAAAATTCCTAACTGGCTAACGATAGACATAACACCTAACCTTAACAAAGAATACAACCAATACAACACAACTGCAACAGTCAATAAAGGCAAGAAAAACATTATTAAACAGTGGGCATCTACCCGAACTGTTTCTTAGTTCCAAATAGTTTTCCAAAAGGTTTTAAAACTCATCCAGTAATAAATGTTCGTTGAAGAGTGTCTTTATTACAATTTAGTTATAAAAAAAGGCTGGTCCTTACCGTCCAACCACCAGAATCGACATCGTTCTTGCAATAAACTTCAAAGGGTTTCGGATATCCATCCGGTTTAATGAGACAGACTCCACTAGATATAGATGATGAGCATTGATCACGAACCTCTTGGCAATCTCTGGGATATTCAGGTGTTTGATAAAAGAAGTAAGAACCTTTGCGGAAAAAGTAAGTTGAAATTTAAGTACTGTTCCCGAAAGTTGTATTTGAAAAAAAAAAATTCTACCGTGGCTGCGAAATTAAAGTGGCTTAATTTATTCCTCTCGCCCGGTAGAACTTTCAAAAGCAGTGTACTTTATAATCCGGTTTGCTGATATTTCATACCGAACTGAGTTGCCTAAATTTTGTTTAGATTCTAACTAGTAAACAAGACATCATTTCTATTTCGTTGTTTGACTGCAAAAATCTCCCGCACACCATTTCGGTACCAATAGATCGCGTTTGGGCCAGTCAGAATCTAGTCACTGAACCATCTGATGCGCACTGTTTAACAAAGACTTTATTGTCAAACAGTGCGCATCTCTACCACTAATTAGAACATCTCTCCTTTCAATACGCAATAGGAGCAAACGAAAGTGGATAAGGGTACGTATTAGAAAGGGAGTATTCGATAATTTAACACTCCAAGCCTTTGTAAACCACAAACTGGTCACTGGTAGTCTTTGGTTAATATTGCAGAAATAAGATTCGAAATGTGTCGCTACGTCAGAATAGAACCTCAATCCCGAGGAAAAAGCAGCTCTAACCATTAACTTATGCAGTCTAAAATTCTTTCAGTCGAATAAAAAAAAAAAAAACTGATCTAAAAGTGCAGGTATCGGAATTTTGTAAAGTCTTTGACTAGATTCTGCTAATAAATGGAACGGATGGCTTCATCGGATGGTTTCATTTTTTGAACCATTTCTAGTCAATTTTGATACAAATCTTTTCAAATATTTGTCAAGATTCCGGTTCGTGCCCCCAATTGATTGGATATTTTTTGAGTAAGGGAGACTAACACTAAGTAACCTTTCAATATTCACAATACACTTGTATTAGGTGTTTCTGCACAAAACCAATGGACATTTGTTTGGAACGCTGTAATTACAATTTCAAAGTCATTATGATTTTATACCCGTTAGAAATATCAATTGATGCAATACGTCCCCTGTAATTTTTACCTTGTCTGTAATCGTCAGTCTCGCCTCCCGAATTGTCTCGTCTGGTCTGTAAATAGCAAAATAGAAAATAGCCATAGTGAAGAAAATATTCCTAAAGGTTACCTGTCGTCTCGCGAAAATGCAATAAAAATTACGCCGGATTCTGGATGGCATCACAAATTACCCTTGTCTTAACTTCGATTGCGAACTGATGCAATGCACCGTGACGGTCGATAATGCGAACGTTTTCGATCCTCTATCGATAATGTGACTTCGTCGATAGTGTATGGAATCGGTTGTAAAAACTAACTAACAAAGCTGTCACCACAATTGTTTAAGATATATAAATTTATGAAGAATTAACTAAGCAACTACAATTTTGTCTTTCCGTAGAAATGCAAATTTCTTAAAGACTATACAGCCCGTGTCTTTTACCGTGACATTCAGTGCAGCTCACTGATTATGGTACCATTATAACTTTTTCTTTACTAATAGACAGACCAATTGACTAAAAGTGAGTTATTGCGTTTGTTTTACTAGGAAATCCTTTTAAGACCAATATTTATCGGCAAAGAGTAATTTATAATTAAAATTAAGGCAGTACGGTAGACTTCCTTTCAATATAGAAGTTTGGTCAGATAGAAATTTCGTTGTTTGTTGCTAAAGAATGATTTTTTTACCCACAAAAGATGCATACTCCATAACTCTTCTTAATCATAATTTTTTGAGGCAATGCAGCTATGTCTAGGGTGTACTGTTGACACCGAATGTTTTGATAATGACTGGAGCTCTTACATTTAATGCAATATTGGATCATTTAAACTCAATATTTCCCTCTAAAAAGTCTCATATTCAATAAGATTTAGGGTAAAATAGCTTCAAGATGCAAACTTAAAGAAGAATATTTTTATGTGTGCTACTGACAGTTTAGTTTGAAAGGTTTTTTTTAGTTTGTTAATGCTTTAAATACCATTTATACGCCGATATCACTTAGTTATGTGACTCTTGTTTTCTTCTTCGTGTATCTATATACGTACGTGTGCCATAACAACTTGATAATTGTATCGCTAACTATTTCTTCGATACCGATGATTCTAAAACTTAATTCTATGTAACTATGTTCCTTTCGTGAATTCTACTGTTGAAAGTTTTGCGTTTAATCTGTATTTTCTTCAAATTCACAGTTGAACATGAAGAAAACATTTCTGTAAGACTATGCAAGACTACTTTGGTAAGGGATATATATGAGTAAAATTTGAAGGTTACTTATCCGTTTTGGCCCTCTACAGGCGAGGGAAGGACAATTAACTGGGTAAGACTTGCAACGTATATATAACTAATTGAACGACGTCTTAACCTACTCACATATAACGTGTTTTGGTCGGTGGGTCGTAAAACCAACAGCTTAGTAGCTCATACACTTAAATACCAGTTCGACTGTTCGAGAGATGAATTGCTTTCGGGGAAAACGATTTTTGTTCACCCTATCAGGGAAGTCCTGCCATGGGTGGCGCCTTTTTCAAATTTCTGTCATGATGCTTTGCGATCCTACTGCGCAAGTTCAAAGAGGTGAACATTCAAAACACCTAGAGTTTGTATCCATAGTAGGAAAGAGACATTTTGGCCTATTTAGAAGCTGTGTTGCTAGAAGAATGAAAAAGCCGGACCATGTTTGGTATTTCATGCACCGCCTATTTTTGAAATATCGAGCACTTTTGCCACTTTCTGTGTCCTAAGCTTAAACCTTAGACTGAGTGAATGTAGCCACAAGATTTGAGCATTGTTTGTAAGGAATGGAGTGCAAATGATCTTTGCCTGCTCGTGTGTTCGTACATTCTGTTGAAAGTTCCTTGTGATTTCGGTCTGTGGTGGTGAACAATTACATTGTTTTTAAATACCAGGGCACATTTGGATCACGAAATGACGACTGTGAAGAGGTAGACAGTAAGACTTAATGATCATAGATATCCATGCTGAAAAGTTTCCCCCGAACGGGTGGATTTTCATTTTCCACCGAAAGTGGTTATTTCCCGAACTGAGTAATCTGAAAAGCTGACGCATATTTCTTTTTACGTTTCGTGTAATTCACCCCAGAGACACTTAGTTACAATTCTAAAACATTAGGCTTAACCGAGTCGGCCCTTGGCATAAAATAAATCTTTCGAACTGGACACATTTGCTCCACATATGCGGCAAAAATCAACTTTGACAACCTGTATGTCTTGCTTGCGGATAATTGTCTTATAAATGAAATTAAAAGTTCGATTCAAATTTATGTTTGGCTCGACAATTTCCACACAATTTCCAAAGTACACACGCAACCGTTATAAACCGAGAAACAAAAAAGTCATAACCTAACTTTTTACGTGACTATTTGATGTAAACCTTGCCTCATTATCATATTTATTAAAAGCATTGGTATGTGGTAGAACTCATTAAAAGATCTCTTTAAGATTTTAATATCAAGTCCATATTTTTTTAAATCTTTGAGTCAACTGAAAGATTTTGCTAAGAATTTTCACGGCGCCATATAACCAATCTCCTTTATGAATTAACACAATGCTGTCCTTATACCCAATTTGTTTAATTAAGAGTACTAGTAGCTGTGAAATTCCTCTACTGGTTCTCTCGAGTCCTTTTAAATACTTATTTGAACAGACTTCAATTTTGGTCAGAACGCAGGCATAATTCTCCGTGTGTAATCCTTATTCATTTAGGAAAGACGTATTATGTTCTAAGAAGTAAAGTCCTATTTCGGGACCGATCATTCCAACACTGTTCCAGTCTTTTAAGGCAAACCGTCGCTACATATTCGTTCTGGAAAAATTATTGTTTTTTTTTTTTTTTTTTGACTTTGTAAAGATAAATGTTTACATTATATTATTTTTGCCATTAGTATATCAAAATACTTTATATGATGGTGTGTTTCTGAAAGCAGTTCAAAGAGTCACTCTTGGCCAGACAAATCTACTCAAATAATAATTTTTTTCAATGAGTCATATAGGTAAAAATGTAAAGAAATTCTTTGAATTCCTTTGAAAGAAGAAATATTCCACTATTTTATGAAATCGACCAACATTCTGTGTAGTCTTGTTGGTCCGTTATTCACTCTAAAATCAAAAGAGTTCAACTTAGTCACTCTTTGATCGAGTGAAAAGTGCAAACTCACTCCATTAGAGTGATAATTCAGTCCAAGAGGAGTGAAGTTTCCTCCAAAAAGAGTGAAGTTCACTCCAAAAAGAGTGAAATTCCCTTAAAACGACCGAAGTTTCACGCTTGATGGAGTGCCCACAGTGATCGCTCTTAAAAAAAAAGACCGATCATTGAAGGCACTCGTGGAAGAGTGAATTTTCCCTCTTCCTCTAGTGAATTTTACTCTTTTTTGAGGGAACTTCACTCTTTTTGGAGGGAACTTCACTCCACTTGGAGTGAATTATCACTCTAATGGAGTGAATTTACACTTTTAACTCGATCAAAGAGTGACTAAGTTCACTCTTTTGATTTTAGAGTGTTCATTTTTCCTTATAAAATGTTCACAAAAAGCAGAAAGATGGCGTTGGTGGCGCCAGGGACGTACAAAGGAATTGTAAGGTGGGAGTAGTGTGTAAAATCCCCACATTGTTATCATGGGAAAGTGCGAAAAATATAAGGGTTTTAGAGAGGTTTGAAATGGAAATCGGTGCCCTCTATATTTCCCAATATGTAAATCGGCACCTTGAAAGGTAGATGGAGTGGATGGTGTGATTGTTGGCTGTTGGACCACTTTTTGCCCTTTGAAAAGAGTTGGGCTGCAAAATGGTGTTACATTTGAAGCGTACTTTACCTGGCATTACAGCCAATATTGGACGCGACTGTTTGGCGGTCGGGCTCACTCAAATTGTCTCGGGTGATTTCTCTGAACTGACGTTGGTTAATCAAATCTTAAACTAAATGAGGTGAATATTAATGTAGGGAAGTGACATGCTGGGCGAGGAAATGAAAGCAACTAACAGCTTAGGTATATTTTTCAAGAGGGAATGTTTCTAAAGCTTATCAGAAACGGATTAGAAAAATTTAATTCCAAAGGAAGTTATCTTATATTTCATTAAAAGTAGAGTGATATGATGTATAGATAAATTATGTATTGTATTTAAGACCACAAATAAAAGACACAAGAATGAGTCCGTCTTTATGTTCTATAACACCATGAATTCAGGTGCTGAGAGTGTTGAAATTTGTTTGAATTAAATACAAATAATCTACCGAATAACGAAAAGTCTGCCGAAGTTGTCAGTGTTAATTTATCTAACTTATTCTTGCACATTTTATCATGATGAGGGGAATCTGTAGTTATATAAGTTGTAAAAGAAAAGTATTCGGGATTGATCTTAATGATATAACTGGAGTAAAATTAATTAAAACGATGTTGTAATATTCTGATAATAAAATTTTGTTACGATCATACTATGAGGAATTATTTTCCAATTGAAAAGAGAGAAAAATCCTTTTATTTTTTTTTTAAGCAGAACATCAGTTGTCAGTTTCTGCAGTAACTGATATTGTGTTTTGCATTAAAGTTTTAACTGTGCTTTACTATGGAAGTACTTTATAACGGCGAACGAATCTTATTATCGTTACGTGCCACGAAGGAGGTAGCCTAAGTTATAGGCTAGTTAGCATTATATTTAACACTTTAATCGCGTTTAAATATTCCGTGGACAGACAGAAGGTTGAGAGAAAATTTGAAAAAATGATTTTTTGCTCTCTAAAATGATAAGATATATTCAGCTAGATCATAGAAAAGAACCAAACTACACAACTAGTGATGTGTCATATTATATGAAAAGTCAACTTACCGTTTGTGCAGTGGAAAGTCCAATATAATAAACACACATACTGATAAGTAAGAAAACCTTTTTAAGACGGAACACGAAGCCCATTCTGTTCGCTAATGTCCAACAAATTTATGACAAAAACCTTATGAATACAAGATCAAAAGTTTTGAGGAAAAGACTCACCATCACTACATAGTTGCTAGTTTAAATCGAGAGAATCGAGAGAAATGACGAATCGATACAAAAGTTAAATTGCCGTGTTCACTGCACTACTAACAACCATATAGTAACGGAGATATGATTATCATAAATGTAATTTTAAGAAAATGTCGTCATATAGTAGCCGTAGAAGGAATTCGAATCACTTAGCCACCTTCTTCTCTCTGCATATTAATTATTATATATACAAAGACAACAACATGAAGTTGGGAAAATAATGCCAACAGACGAGTTCAACGTTTAGTGATATCTCTTCCTTGACATAGGTTCAACTTTCCAACAACGCGTCTTTTTTCTATTAACTGAAGCAAAACGTACTAATTGAACTTGTAGAATGCATTTCGACAGACGCTGTAACCTGTAGACATTACTTTACTTACACAGGGTGTTGCTGGAAAAGTCTGTAGAAACTCCCTTCTTACACTGAAAAAGTTTCACATTTCGTTCAAAATGATCATGCTAACCCACACTCAGGCCACATTGCTCACTGCATGATCACTGTAAACACAAATTAGTGAAACAGTGCCTGAATCAACCTATTCCGTTAGTCAAAAACATTGACGAATATGTGACTAATATTTGACCCAGTTAAACTAGTTTCTGACTCTCCTTGGCTAAGTTTTAACTGATATTCTTTAGCTCAATACTACGATATTAGTAAGATACCATAGTCAAATATGAGTGACTAACGTGGTTAATCTATTCAGGCACTACATGACTTACTTGTGTTAACAGTGATGTTATAAAACATATTCCCTTATCACGCGGGCTAAGGTAACTAAGATATATAATATTGGATCTCTTACTGAAATATCTTGATTCTCATCTTCTACAGGCCCAAGTTTTGTACGCACGTCAAGTCAACTCCTACCCCAGCCAAAACACAATTTTTGTAGTAGTCCTCAGAAATGCTCAATTGGCACAGCTTTTTGATTGCCAACACGTTCAAAACTGCAGAGTACTGTAGCTCATTTTACACAGCATGTACTGAGAGTGTTTTGATTACACACTGAGATCTTTTTTAATCACCCGAAGCATTAAACTGAGATTGTGTCTGGATGAGAATGAGCTGGTAGTTGGGTGAGAAGCTAAAAATTAGTAGGTTGAAAGAACTGGAACTGTTTGGGGTGAGAGGATTAGGTCTGCAAATTAAAATTAAAACCTCAAAAGTTATGAGGTTATGAGATTGACCAAAGTTATAACTTTAAAGAAGATTTTCTATTTTTGAAAGTAATTTGTATCTCTGACATCGTTTCTGAAGGTTTTTGCACAACAATATTCTGTCTGAATCACTCCAACCAAATTTCACAATCAAACGTCCCTCTCATACCTATTTTCTATTATAATGTATCAATAAATCAATATGTTCTACACCAACTATTATCAACTCACTGAAAATTTGATGAAAATCCGTATACCAAAGCATACACAATAGTGACAACCTGTACTGTCGGCTGTACTAACAGCATTACCAGTTGTAATGAAAAGAAAAAACCGAAAAGAACGAATTCAGTAAGGACCAGGAAACCGATTTTGTTTAAGACGTAATTGATGAGAGTCGAGTAACTTAAAGCATGAAGTTGTAGCGTACCCATGCGGGTAGAATTTGTCAAGGGGGGTGGGGTGGAACTGTAGAATTTTTTGCGAGGGCTTAAAGATACCGAGCGCCCTTTCATTAGAATGATGTGGAAGGGTTTCCCCTCCCGCGTTGTAATTTTTGTCGGTTTTCAATATGAAAATATGTGTCTTGGTGCACATACTTGATACGGTGTTCTGTATGCATAAGGAGACATAATTTTGTAAGTTTCATGAACCATTTTGTTGGAAAGTTGGATTAACCATGTACAAAAAAGAAATCAAAATCACATGCGCTTTTTGCTGGCAAATAATTTAACGTTCAAAAAGTATGCGGAAACGTGAGAGCTTCAAAAATTGCAAGGTGTTCATTTCGTACATAGGCCTACCGCTATCATGTGTGTCTGATATGGGAGGCCCTACAATTCTCGGGTAGAGTCGGCAAGTATTCTGTCAGAGTTCCCATGAGTTGGCGAAGAGCGGAGAAAATTTTGATCCAAAATGCCTCCCAGACCGCCGGAAATGGCACTTCCCAGACCTATTTAGCTGGAAAACACTAGTAATTAAAACACTAGTAAAACTAAAGACGCAAAATAACACTGAAAATTTTCCTCTAGATAGGCGTTTGCCTTCTTCTCCCCCTTGGCTACAATCCTGAGTGTAACTCCAACTTTAAACTGTTCTTACTGGCAAAAATTGTAAGGCTTAGTTCAACTTAACAATTTGCATGATGAAAACTGAAAAAAAGTCTACTTTTAGGGCCACTTCTAGAGGTACTATTAAATACAGCGAATAGACAGCCACGAAACCCTACACAAGTATCTTGACATGATGTATCAAGTATTCTACGGCCAAAGCAAACCAGACGAAACTTGCAAAAATATTATTTGCCGATATTACTTGGATAACTTGAAGAACGGCTGTGCAAGATATTCCAATAAAGTTTATAATGGCCACTAAGCCACCCTTACTTATTATAACATCATGACAGAACAATTTCATGAAAGTTTTTGTATGGTCATACGCAGGCACTAGATGACTCTTGATAAAGGGATGTTCCCAATATGGGCTAAATATAAAGTTTGAATTAAGACCACAAAGCTACAACGAAATAAAAGGATAACCAAATCAAGCTGAAAGAGACCATACCAAGCCAGATATAACTTACTAAAATATAATACCAGATACAAACTTCAGGTTTCATATTCCTGGAATAAGCCATGATAATATTCCTCGATGAACGGTCACGCCAGGTATATGAATATAAAATAATACATGGTCATTATTGAAGTCACTTAAAATACGAGAGTACATGTCAAGATTTCATATGGCCATACTAAGCCAAATGACTTGATAAAAGGAATATCAGACATAAAAATATGGTTTTTTAGGGCCCAAAACTATACCGTAATGAACGGCCATGCCGGATATATATTGTGAAGTCTTAAAACGCCTTATCAAGCCAGATATAACGTACTTTACATCTTTTAACTTAATTTTCATGCTAGATATACATTTTAAAATTTGTATGACTTTATCAGTATAATTAAATTAAATTCCATGTATACTGTATACCTATACAGTTTTACGTTTTCATATCAGACCATAGCTTTATAAAATACCCTGTATAACATACAGATCAAGTTTAATTTTGCCATATACGAAGCCAGAAATAACCAGCCTCATAAAATGACATGTCAGATATACCTCATACTATGTGGCCATTACCAAGTCGGACACCACTTAATGAAAGAAAAAAATAAGATATGCATATAAATTTTTACAAAGTGTGATAAGACCATATACCAATTCAGATATAACTTTGTAGAACGATATTAGATATACATTTAGATTTTTTAAGGCAGTGTCAACACCTTGTTAATCCCTTCGATGATGTGATTTTATACACTCCTACAGTAATTCACCCAGGGATTACCCATGATTAAACTTTCTTTCTTACTTTCTGAAACATTTTACATTTCTGTCTCATTACATCTTATCGCCCCAGAGAGGAAATGAAGCACTCCATATACACATTTTATATAATCAGGTTTCACATCTGATTACTTGATTAGTAGTAACAGATTTATTAAAATGCACAAAAAGGTACCAAACATTTAGGGTTAACTTATCGGTCAGTCAAGTATGTGTTAGTTGTTTTCAGGTAATAGAAAAACAATGTAAGCATTTCACTTGAGGGTACATATATATCATCTACCAAACTCAAATACCATTTACATCCCATGCCACCTTTGATCTACTGGGGTGTCTCGGTTCTTTTTTTTTTTTCAAAAAATAATGTCATGGCATACCAATATTATCTGCAGATTTGGTTATTTGGATATTTTCACCATACTGAAAGTTTTAATTGGTGTGATTTTAAATTTGTAGAAGCATCATTCAGGTTTTCCAATTCTCAAACAACAATGGTTTCATCCCAACCAGAAACTGTCAGCACGTTAAGTAATGGTTTGTTTTGTTAAACTGGAAGCGACTGGTAGTATTCAGAAATAAATCACGACTGACAGACTTCATCTTGCACGGGAAAATATGAAAATGAGCTGCAGAGGCAGAAGATTACTTTTAATAATTTCTAATTGGGGAAAGTTAGCACAAGTTAACTAAAATACTAGAGGTAAATTGAAATATATCTTGATTCATAGCAGCAGGTTGAATTTCCCAAAGAAACTTCAAAACGGTTAACAGATGCAGTAAATTATTCATCTGAAGTGGACAATATTGAAGTAGTACATAGATTATCCCATTTACAAGTCTCAGCGAAGAGAACATACGATAACTCTGTTTTGAAAACCCTACATAAAGTAAAAGAGTCCGAAAAATGCTTTTATCTTGGCCGCCGGTCACGGATTAGTCTATTTGAGCCGATTTTGATGGATTTTTTCTGCATAGCTGCTTCCTGGTCTATCTGATGTCATTTTCTGGACGAACCATGGTTCGCCTGAATTTAAGAGAAGGCAGATTACTGAATGCAAATGTTTACAGAAAAGTGCCAGCTTGCATGAAAAAAGACACACATAAGAACTCAGGTTCCGTTTAGGATTGATTAAAAGGGTGGAATGATGCGACTCTCGTTCTTTAAGTAAATTCAACGTTTGGAGGACGTACGTTGTACACTGTTAGAAATTTGTCTGTAAAATTTACATAATTTTTATGGCAAATTTTTTTCCAACCAAATAATGTTTTTTTTACAGCCAGACTGTAATCATGAAAAAACATCAAGTGTTTGTTTTCTCTTTACAGTTTTTGCATGTAAATTAGTTTACAAATGTCTACTGTAAAATCGAATTACAGAATTGTTCTGTTTTTTTTTACCTTAATTTTATGTGAATTTACAGCCTACTGTTTTCATTCTCGGCGTTTTAATATTTATTATAATATCGCTTTTTCCTTTCATATGTTATTACGTAACATACACTTCACCATTACGTAGATCAGGTATTTGCTTATCAACGTAATGTGTCGTTACGAAGTTATTTTCAATCAAAACACAATGAGGATACTTTGTTATCACATTGTTATCCAGTAGACTGCTATCTCTAGGAACTTTGTAATTGGAAAGTCACATTTTTGGTACAATTTAATAATTGTTTTTAAAATAAATATGACAAAGAATGCAAATACATTGGTTGCAAACATTTCCAGACAAGGTAAACAATAAGTTTATCACTTCCTGATTAAAAAAAGCCAAAAGAGATATTATTCAAAGCAACAGCAATCCTTTTGTTAGGAAAATGCCTACAAAATAAGCTCCACCCATTTATGCAAAATGAGATTTACGTCATAAAGTGGTAAATTTACAGACTCTTTCAAGTAAATTTGTGAAACGTTTTTAATTCGATCAAGTGCATGAGCGCCTGTGGCGATGAGTTGACATCAGTATACCAATTGTCAGTATAATAAATGTAAGTTAATTTTCAAATAGGGCCATAAATTTGCCAAAAATGTTTTCTTTTTTAACTGAAACTTCGCAGAACGATGCATGTTATATATTGAAAATTTTCTGGCTATTTCTTATTTGTTTGTTTGTTTGGGCTTATTTTTGTTTCTTTTTCAGCGTAAAAACAAAATGAATGTTTGTTAAATGACAGTATATTTATGTGAAATCAGAAAAATACAAAATACTGTTAAAATTTCTGTACATTTACAGAAAAAGTTTTACAAAGCAGTAAAATTTGGTTAAAAAAGCAGACAGAAATGGTTTTTCAAATAAACAGAAAATACATGTTAAACAACCTTTTTTTAATGTAGAAATACAAAGTGTCTGTAAAGATACAGAAAATCTCTATTAAAAGTAAAATACAAAAAGTTTAAGTTAAAAAAAGTCTGTAAATTTACAGAAATTTTTAACAGTGTAGATTTGAGAATATGGTACTGTAGCTTGTTTGTCCTAAAGATTTCGTGTATAATTTGTTCATGTGCACACAAATTACCAAACTAGTTCATTGGGGGAAATCTTAAATATTTCCCATAATATCATTTTCAATTTCTGCATCGTCAGCTCTAATTCTGTTTGCAGACATCACTTTATAGTAAGGCATAGACTCTTCTACACATTCAAGAACATCCGGAGATATTGTAGCTGTGAAGGTCTTTACTGTGTTACTCGGTGTAAATTCGGAGCTTTCTAAAGCCGTCTTGTACCATACTTTGTATCTAACTGACTCCGGATTCATTCTCTCCCGTGCAGTCTTCCATGTCTTTGTTATATCCCTGCTGGCGTCCCAAGAAAGATATCTTTCAGACCACGGCAGGCCACCTGCTTCAAAATACTTTCAAAGCACAATCTCGGGTTTGTTTGAAAGTTCGTCAGCGTCGATTACTATTGGGGCTCTACCTCTCATGCTCGCAACCGCGCACCATAACTTATGCATTATTTTTTAATAAGCTTTTATTGGAAAATAGGGGAAATCATTTACCAAATCAGCATTGGCACACAGGCCACTGCTGAAACCTTCGTCGGCTGGGAATGCTTTTTTACATGAGAGGTACACCTTCAGGGGATCCCTGATAAGAAACGTATGGATGCATTTAATATTAGGAAGATTTTCAAAGTTTATGTCCCCATTAATATCATATGCCATGTTTTTTTGATGAAACGTCGACGTCCCTCCAGATCCCTCGTCTCCAGTTGTTCTTTAACCCACGGAAACCTATCAGATAAAAAAACAAAACACAAAACAATATGTACATGCAATGTTTAAAATGACAAAATTAGTCGCCACAACTGATTTTGAAGCAACAGCCGGATCCCATATATTTCTTTATATTCGCAAGTTTCTTTTATGATATGTCAGAAATGATATATTACAGATGCAATGTAAGCTATGAGTCACTCTCCTAAATATCATAATTAGAGAGAACAAATATTGGCCTATACCTCCCAAGAGACATCCGTGAAATATAACTACACTAGTCCAAATTTGGCTGACTGCGTTTCCCCTTTAAGTTCTGACAGAGGTGCTTATAGGGGTGTTTCTATCAAATTCGATTTACACTAGAGGTACCGTGAATATTTTGACTACATGTTTTAGTAATCGATTTGAAACGGGGAGGGGGGTTCGACTCCTGACCGGGTCGTACCAACGAATTTCAAAACGGAATCTACTACCATTGGGTTTGGTGACTTGGTGGCTTGCATATGTATGCAATTTGGTCAGAGTGAACAAGACCGTCAGCCACGACTGAAAAAAAGACCAGACTGACACCGTTTGGTAAGAAGCTAAGCCGGAAAACCTTGTCTGATTATTGTAATCATAAGCTGTACTTCTTGCCGTTCAATTCTTGTACGACGTTTGTTTTAGTTGAATTAGATGGGTATAAACAATAAATTTCAAAAAAGAAAGAGTTGGACTTGCAGAGTTTCGCAAGAAGTGGTCAAAATATCGCCAAAATGTGGGTCGTGTGATCTCTTAGAAAAAGGGCAAAGGCAGAATGAATCATTCTAGCGGTACAAGGTGGTCATGTATGAGGTCACTGTAAATCACACATTTTGTTTGTCAGATGACCGAGCTTTCAATTCCTGATTATTTCAACCAGGAAATGGTTGGAAAATTGGTGTTCAAACTGAGGATCTGACCATGATGCTACAAGGCGTAAAATTTTGTTCCATAGGACTTATTTTCAGGCTTTATAAGAAAGTGATACTGTTATGCAATTTAGATTTCTTGAGCTCTCTAATATAATTAACCATAAAATGATTTAACATGATATCAATTCAATATAAGTTCCTCTTTGATTAGAATGAACTGAACGGGAATCACAATATGCTACATACGTCATTATTCTTTCTTCAAACCAGTTTCCTGTGGAGTTATTGGTGGAGACGATCCTTTGTTGTTCTTTCATAGTAACCTGTCTCCAGTACGTTCCATTCATCAGCGACGTCGGATATTTGTTTTGATTAAAGCAAATATTATTGCTAAAAGCACAAGGTCCGCATTTCATGTGTTTCCCGCATGATCCATACTTCTGCTTTGCGGTTTGAATATTTTGAGAGATTTTCTCGTAGTATTTTAATTTTGACTACGATATATACCGATGACTGAACAAATACAGCACCATTTTGCATCTAAACACCACGGAAAACCGGAAAACATTGTTTCTTTGGTAGTATGTATGTCACTTGTAAAATCTCTACAAAGACTATTTGAGAAGTGGCAGACATGAGAGTGGCAGACATGAGATTCGTATTTCAAGGCTGGGTACATCCAGCTTAAAACACGTGGGAAGTGCCGTTTCCAGCCATCTGGGGGTTTGTAAAACCCAAAATTTTCTTGTACGCTCCGCGCCAACCAATGGTGACGCTCCGCTCAGGTAGTCTTGCCGCGCCTGACCCTCGGAGGTACCAGCCCCCCCCCCCACTTGTTACCTAGGCCCCCCAAAACATTCCATCCTGGCTACGCCACTGCCCTTAAGCAGTCAAAATCCATTCCGTTTGTCAAAACTAAATAAGCCGTCACAACTAAATCCGTTGTCAGATTCCGTTTTTAAGACTAATTCTGTTGTCAAGACTAATTCCGTTGTTAAAACTTATTCCGTTGCATTATGCAAGTGGGTTGTACTAGCGCCGTACTTCAACGGCTGACGCTCAGTGTTAAAATTCTTAACAGAAGTGTTTAAATTCTGAATGCTAACTTACAAAAAGTCATTAATGTCATTCATTACTGTATATTTTGTTATTCAAAACGTGTCAAATGTATTCACATTAGTGTGCTTTTTTGAATGCTGAAGTGTGAGCATAGAAAAACACAACATTCAAGAATACATGCACTCTTAAATCAAAAGAGTGACTTTGGTCACTTTCTAATAGAGTGGAGAGTGTAAATTCACTCCATTAGAGTGTTAATTCACTCCCAGTGGAGTGAAATCTGCTCCAAGAAGAGTGAAATTCACTACAGGAAGAGGGAATATTCACTCTTCCACGAGTGCCTGCAATGATCACTCTTTTTTAAGAATGATCACTGTAGGCCGTTCACCAAGAGTGGCATTTCGCTCGTTTGGAGTGAATTTTACTCTTCTCAGAGGGAATTATCACTCTAATGGAGTAAATTCACACTTTTCTCTTCATCAAAGAGTGACTTAGTTCACTTATTTGATTTTAGAGTACAGGAATTTCCTTTGCCTTTCATTTTGAACAGCCATGTTTCAACTTCTGCCTTCTGAGCCCTGGACATTTATACTGTGACCTTCCCGAATGCAGAAGTTACGTAGTAACTTATTTTTGCAGTTAACCTTATAATACTGGGTATCCGCCTTTGAAACATTTTGAAGGAATTGATTTGCATTTCTACTTATAACGTGATCAGTGACGGCATCAGAATGTCAAAATTGGGGGGGGGGGGGCACCTGAGGGCAAAGGATAATGTTTGGGGCAAAAATTTTCGGTGTCAGAGCGAAACCGAGCCCAGAGCGCCCCTATCTGGGCGTGGGGGTTCAGGGGATGAAGCCCGGGAGCTCGGAGGTTTTAGCATATCTCTGAATTACAAATTAAGTCTCTGGAGAGGCTTATCATTCATTTTATTGGGTTAACAACTATCAACTAACCTAAGTGTAGGGGGGTAGGCTAATTATTTATTTTATTGGGTTAACAGCTCCCAACTAACCTAAGTGGGGGAAGGGGGGAAAGTGGGGGCCAGGCAAATACTGGGACGAATGTCCCCTCTTGCCCCTACGTAGTGCCACCACTGAATGTGATTAGGATCGAATTCAGTCGCTAAGTTGGTTATTAAATGAACGTTGAACCATGAAAGTTGGTCAAGATTTAGTGAATTTATGCACAAAAATAAAAATTAAAAAGCGCCAATTTGCACCGTAAAAAATCTGTCTACTAATTTACAAAACAGAAAAGGAAAGAAATACATAAAGAGGATGGAAAAGGGCTACCTGTCAATTTGTTTTAAAAATTGACAGTACTTTTCCCGTATCTGCCTTGTATTTCTTAACATCTTGTCCTGTAATGCTAAAATATTTCTGTGATATTCTCTACAGTGTGTCATATTATATTGGTACTTGGGGCAAAAGACTTATTAAAGTAGGTCCTTCATGTTCCGGAACTAACGAAAAGCGTTCTTACCATCACAAACGAGCATTATTTCTTTTTATCTTCGGGAGTAAGGTACAGCTCAAGTCTTTTATTGGGCTGTGAAAACCTGGCAGAAATATCAATGTCAGTTTGCTGTATACGGTTTCTCACTCGAACCAACCTGTTAGAAACTAGGGCATTAAACCCCATCTAACTATCCTATCATTAAAAAGTAGGTTTAGTCAAGAAGCTATCGGACAATTCATGTCGTTTATTTCAAGGATCATAATTTTTCTAATGGAAAGTTTTATTGGATGACCATGGCAGAAGACAAACCTTTTTGACTTTCACTTTTCTAACGAGGGAAATTTAAATTTATTCTTTTTAGGGTGCATCCTAGTAAGGATCACCCTGACGTGGGAGGTATGGTAAACCTGCCTTTCATACATTCCAAACCCTCAAGGAAGGGTAACCCTGACTAGGTGCATCCCATGCCTCATCAGTGGCATCGACAAGGGGAAATGGGTGCGAGAGGATCACCCGACTGCGTGTCGGAGGTACAGAGAAATGATTCGTAACAAACATTGGCCAATTTGGGGGGGGGGGGGGCTGTCTTACAGTTGATAAGTGCATTACGTTCACGAAAAAAGTGAATGTAGGAAGAACACTGAATTAAATTTTCTAATTCAGGCACATTGTGTAATTTTTGTAATGATTACCACAGTTCAAGAATCTTGCAATCAACCATAATGATGACAACGATACTTGCTATAAGGTATTAATAACGACGTTGGTTTCTGTGATCTCATCGTAGAGGAATGTGTTTCTTTGACGATTCTCATCCTTCTTTATTGGATCTTCACCAATTCTCTCACACCATTTAATCTCTGAGTGTTGTCTATAAATTGGATACTGGCAGTGAACGTTTTCATCACCATGAACAGTGCCACAACCAAACTGAAGGAATGAATATTAATACATCATGAACATTCATGATGTTCTATCTGTACGTGTTAACCATTAACAAAAGGGCGGATATAAGGGTCTAATAAAATATTTCTTTGAGTAAGTTGACTTGGATTGTGCTATTCCATTGCATGGGATTAAACGACACACCACAACGAATGTATTGTGTAGACAGTCAATATATCTTCCAAATTTAAACACGGTTCAAGTCCCTCCCACTTTAGTTGCTTCTTAGGACAGGCGGACGCGCAGTTCATGACGAATAAAACACTTAATTGAAGTAATTATGTTACGCGTATTTTAAGTTCTTTTTTGGCATATTAATATTATGATGGAAAGAGAGAGCGGGAATATAATACAATTTTCCAAGTAACCCAGAATTTTAATGATATTGGGAGCCCTCTTTAATGATCTATTTGGTTCAAAGTCCCGACAAAGCTAAGAGAAATGTTTTAAACCGTAGCGAGAGGGAATTTATATGACTGATATCCAGTTGTATGCAATGTAAGCGGTTAAGCTATATCTCGATGAAAATGATAGTTTGTGGAAGGTTAATTTGGCGAAAAATATTTTTAAACCAACATTTTATTAGGCTTGAAGAATTTATAAACAATCGCACATTTTTTTTTTCAAAGTTTAACAATAAACAGCATATTTACAAAGGTTATTGAAAAGTATAAAGAAATTTACATGCCAAGCTTAATGATGGTATCGTTCTATATTACTCAGCATCAAATTTAAGTACATTTTGTAAAATACTGTTTAAGGTGATCACTCAAACCAAATGATATATTTTATCAAGCAGTTCATTAACAACAGTCCATTAAAAATAAATCAAGGTTATAGGTAAGTTAAGGAAGGCATAAAATGGGGACAAAATACTCCCTCCCAAAACATACACTCTAAAAACAACAGAGTGAATTTAGTCACTCTCTAACAGAGTAAAAATGTGAATTCACTCGAGTAGAGTGTTAACTCACTCATAGAAGAGTGAAATCCATTCCATCAATTTCAAGATAAGTGAAACTCACCCCAAGAAGAGTGGAAGTTCACTTTTAACGAGTGCCTGCAAGGATCACATTTTTTTTAAGATCAGTCCCTGCAGGCGCTCTGTCAAGAGTTAGACTTCTATCAGAGTTACTCTTTTGGAGTGAATTTCACCCTTCTTGGATGAAGCTTTCGCTATTTTGGTGTGAACGTATTGTTTTTAACTTTTCCAACGATTCAAATTTCGGTCTCTCTTTTTTAGAGTGCACTTACTTAAAGTTGTCATTGCTATAACTCCCTTTTTCAGCTTTGATACGTTCTCCGAGGGTTTTTTTTTCTACTGAAATAAATCATTTTTTAAGTTTCAAGTAGTGAAAATGTTTATATCTGGAATTCCATGATTGAAGTAAATTTGGTTTCACAGAAAACAAACAAGATTAGATTGAAAACAGTTTTGGTTGTGTTTTCATTGGGAAAACCAAAGACGAAAAGATCAATAGCGAAATCGAAAAAAATACAAGAAGAATGCGTTTAATCCAAGACAAAATTGGTTTATCTTTGGTCACTTCTGTAATATGTTCTTTACGGATTCGACAAAATAACATATAGCTATTAGACGATGTTCGTCCACCATTATACCCACGCCTTGACTCTGCCACCGGTGTAAAGAACATCATGAAATAAATTCAATGACTTCCCATACCGTCATGGGCAGATGATCATGGGAAAATCTGGCGCTACTGTTCAAACCAAAAAAAGGAAACCAAAATGGGCGCGGTGAGGCTATGATTTGTGTGATTTGACGACGACTCTGTAATATTTCAAACAAAATTTAAACTTGAATGGGAAAAAGATATCATATTCGTGCAAAACGTGTGTTGACTTTGATCTTGCCTCGCATTGTTTGTAAAATATTTCAAGTTTCTTGCAAAATCTGTTGACTGACTACCTGAATGAGCAAGTCCAAACTTTCACTCACACAAACCATTGCAAACATTCATCTTGCTGCGCCTATATACAAACATTTACCGTAGCGACAATCTACGCATAGGGTTAGTGCAGTGTCTCTGTCAATGTATTCAGGAAGGTCGTGGCTAACTCCAATGAACTTCCCTTCATTTGTTGTCTACAAAGACACATTAAATGCTTACTTCCAAATCCTTGAAAAAGAATGAGAAGGATTATGTCTGACAGATCTGATTGTCTGCATTTAGCTCTCTTGTTGGGAACTGAAAACAGGTTCCCATACGAGTCAAACATGAAACACCACGCTCGGGAACTTGTTCTTGCACCCAAATCCATAGACACGGTTGTGCAGTGAGATCGAACAGTTAACAAGATGTCGGAGATATCTTCTCAGGGAAGGAATGTAAGAAAATGTCAGCAGCGCAATGGCTGATCCTAAGCAACACGTACCCGAGAGGGATAAATCACTAGCCTACAACAGTCTGTAGGACTAATTATGAAAATTAAGCTAAGTTAGCCGTAACAGCTTGCAAGACCACGGTACGGCGGCAAGTTAGGCTGACATTCATAGTGTGACATATTACCCATGATAACTATACATGTAAAATGTTCGACACCACAGAAGAAGTTCCAATGTTCTCAGCATGTTTCAGATCAGTGAAGACAGGGTAACAAAAACAGCCAAAAATCCCGCCTTAAAAGTTTATCCAGGTCTTTTTGTGCAGATACTAGATGAAGAGAAAGATTGACCAAGCGTGACCGACTCTTTAATAGTCTGAAGAAAATGGCTAAAATTGTCGGCACAAATATGTCCAAAATTAGACAAAATATGTGAAAACCATAAACACAGTGACTTAGCCATAATATCTGGACAGAGAGGGATGAGCAGGGAACTAACAATCTTAGTCTAGGCTAGTGAGGGAAACATTGCTTTGGCTCCGTAAACATCCATTTTTCTTTATGAATATCTCTAATTGGTTTAAACCATCATCATGTAAAGAAAAAAACAATAGCTTTCCCGGGCACCAACTCCTTCTGATTTTCTCTTTATGAAAGAAAATGTAATTTTATTATTTGATGCCCCACCGTGGAATAGAATAAATATCTTGCAATATAAGTAGTAAAATGCAAAATAAGTAGTATTCAAATACAGATTGATTCCCACAATATTGTCAATGAGTGACGAGTGTTTCATCTTCCCGGGCATTTAATCGAGAACAACCTTTTTAACTTTGTTCCTCCAATTTTGCTCAATAGATTGATCAGAATATAATGGTGTCAGTTATTGAAATTTAACTTTTACTCAACATAATATCTAAACGGGTCGTTGGTGGAAGTTTCCCACAACTTTATTTCTGCGCCACAATCATATATTGAGTAAAAACTGAAAATGTGATTTGAATTCATCGTCTGACGTTGTGCTTTATCACCGTGTAGATGAGATTATCTAGTCTAGCAAGTGGGTGGATTTTTTTTACCCGAACAATATCACAAAATTCCCATTTAACAATACTTGGCCCTGCAGAAGTAACCTTTCTCCTACTTGAAAAACCTCTTCCATTACGGTTGATTCCAAAAGGTAATCGGTTGCAAACCGTGTTGAACAGCAATCTCCCACGTTATGCTTTTGACGCACTCATATAACGCCATGTCGTTTGTATTCATTCACCTGCAAAATAATGATAATTATTTTAACCACAATTATAAACTAAGATTTTTCACCTGTTTTTGTTCACTGATTGCTACTCAATAAGCAAGGCAGCGACCTGTTCCCTATATATAGGAACATCTTCATGAATGACAGACCCCGTAACTATGAAATCTGACATAGGAAGCAAGCATCACTGGCACAGCCCAGGGGGCACCGCCGCTTGTATAAATCAGTTTATATCCAATCGGCTCAAGCCATGCCGGCAACGACCCTTTTTCCAGATGTAGCCCACTGGCGTGTTTTTCCCACTCCGTTGTTTATACCGAGCACCAAGCACAATGGTAGTAGCTGGCAATTTGGTCTTCTATATGTCCGGGGCAGAAATTGCACCCCAGATCTCCCGACTGCATGTCGGATGCTCTAATCCCTTAACCATGCAGTCGATCGCCCCATATTATTAAGATGACGACATATTAGGGCATTTATTGAGATGTAATGAATATCACTATTCAATATTAGGTCATGCGGTCATTCTAATGTACTGTAACCATCTACATTTTAAGACACGTTCATCTCTACAGATTGGAAAAAGTTAACATTTCGAGTAAAATATTTACCCAACGTTGGGTCACAAGTTATCTAATTTAGGTCATTTTTTGTAATAAACATGTACAAGGGAACCCCGTAAACCACTTTTGGGTTACATTGACCAAAGCGTTTTACAGAGTAGAAAACTTTCGATCTACATGGAATAAGCAGGCACTCCAACCTTACTTCGACCTGGGAGTTGAGTATTTGGATGTAGATAGGCAAAGAAGGAAAATTTCAATTTATGCCAATACTTTAAAAACCAATTACTTGAGTAGCCTGAAGATGAGCTGTCACGCCAAACAGTTTTTTTTTTTTTTTTTCTTCAGAATGAAGCCAGGTTATGGACCGGTGTTCAAGCTTTGGCATACGTGGGCCAATCTCAATAACATATAGACATTAGGTTACCGAACGTAGAAAGCCTATAACTGTTTGATTTCTCGAATGACTGACAATGTTTTGATATTATAGTGGACCACAAATACTTTCGCTGTTTATCCTACTTCCTACAATACCGTATAAGTATGATAATGAAGATAAGAACACTACAAGAGGAAGAGTACTTTGTGACCAGGGAGTTGCTAGAGACTCTCTTGCAACTCCCTGATGTGACATTTTCGGTCTATTTCCGTTAAAGTTGCATCCCCCTGTTTTGACGGATTAAGAAGAATGGTTTAAGGTCACGTCAAGGTTTGATGTGTGAGAGGGGCACGTATCCTAATACTTCCGGAGAAATTTGCATTTTATCTGAAAATTGATGAGCATGATGTAATACCTGGTCATTTCAGGAAATTTCCGAATTGAATTGACAAATATTACAATCCTGTATTTCTGTAGCTCATTTGCATGAGGTTGATTCTTTAGAAAGAAACAAAACAATTGGCTCATTTTAGTAGTCACAAGCCATATTTGGTTTCCCGAAAGGGAAATCCTATGGGCTCATGCAGGCAAGACTTTTGCAAAACATGTGTAGGACCAGGCATTTTAGTGTTGGCGTGTACTATGGCTCATCGTCTTTCTTAACATTGGTGCACAAGTACTACGCGACTACTTAATCGTCACTGTCTAAAGCCAATGACCGGCTTTATCGAAAATTGATTTTGATGACTCGGCCAGATGAGACCATTTACACCGTGGGCAATTGTGTGCTCTGTTTCTACAAAAATACTAGTATTGTTTGTAACTGAAGAAAAACTCGAACACTTTTTATTCTGTTTGATTCCTTTTATACATTTTATGACAGCAGATTTTTAATTCATATTTCAAACTCTGAGGAACAGCAACTTTTGATGGGAGAAATATTTTAACCTCCTTTAAAATGTTTCTAACCTTTATTGGGCATTGAGTTACTTTACAGGTATCTGTTGAGTTTCAAATAAGATTTAGAACGTATGGAAGCCGAGAGAAAGCTTAAAGAAGAAAGACATATGCGTTAGCAATTTGGAGGGGGCATCATTCCCCCAGCAGTTATTTAAGAGGCGGTATTCTGGTGGCTTTTCACCGGGGTTTTGTTAAACAAAATCCACATCGTGTCCTTCAAAACCTGTCGCAATTCCTTTTCCTGACTCAAGATATCTCAATTTAAAGTTTGATTATTTTTGTTAAAAAATACCGCTGCTTTTAAAGCCGCAAAAGTTTTGTAATGTGGGCACTTGTCTCTGATTCCTTTTGTTTTTCCTTTTGTCCTTGCAATTTTGACCTGTGGAAATGTTTAAATATCTTTGCATGTAGATCAAGCATTACCCTTTTACCTTACTTAAAGTTCAACCACCACTCCTGGGTAATATCATCCTGCAGCGGCAACAAAATTATAAATAAATTGAATGTAATGTCGCGATGAAATCACAGATTTACATGATGCACCACAGCAAAAGAAGAAAGGGTTGCATTTCTTCATAAATTTGTACCTTCCGAACGCTATATGCTATTGAGATGAATTTTTAAAAAAGAAAATTTTCTGCATATCTTGAAGTTAATGAATTTTGTCTCCGGAATATGCCTTTAATTATCCTTTCGGGAAACGTTTCACAATTCAGTTTTGAATAGTTTGGTGGCGCTCTCAATCTACTTATCAAAGCATTCTTTCCTGACATTCAATTGTGATAGGATTAGGAAACGTGAATGATGTTACTAGCGTGCTGATATGAAATAACGGACTAGGGATAAAAGACAGGCTCAGTCAAATAAGTAGCTTATGAAGGATAGATTAAAATTAAAACTTCACATTATCTTCATTTCGAATAAGACCAGGCTGGTTTAAAGTAAATGTTGCAGCATATTGAACTTAAAACCGAAGGTTAACCTTTACGGACTCACCAAATGGAAAGAAATTATAATACGAATGATGGCTTGCACCCAGGTTCGAAGCATTTTACAAAATCTGGGATAGGTTTAATTAACTCTTCACCGCAGACTAGTAGCCGTGATGGGCAAAGGCCCCTGTAAAACGTTTCCACCAGCATTCAGAACCGATTGCATGGTCAAGTGGGCTCAGCATCCGACTTGAAGTCGAGAGGCCTAGAAATCGACTCTTGGCAGGGTCATAACTTAGGCTCAAAATGGAACACACTGTCTTTGTGTTTGGTACTCACCATTAGCAATTGGAATGGAAAAAAGGTAATGAGTCACAACTGGCAAAAGGCGGTGGCTGTCTGAATTAAGCCAATTGGTTATAAACTGGGCCTTAATATCTCATTAAACCGTCTAACAATTCATAGCCTTGCCTTAGACAATACCTAATGCTTACTTACCAATACAAGGTAGTCATCGTCCGTCATTATAGTTCTGCTTTCATCCTAAATTACAAAATAATGTAAAATTTTTCCAACATCTCGCAATTTAAAGTGACATACTTTAATAGGCACATGAATATGAGTAGATATCCTTAACTAAAATTTGAGCACTCTAGCACTCGAAAAGTCTGATTATTTCTTTCAAGATCGAAAAGTTTCTACCACCTTTTATCGTGAGGCCTATCTTGTGAAATGTAAGAGTCACATTGTCTGTACTTTAATTTGTGGCAAAATTTCATTTTGTTTCTGTTTTTTTATCTCAGATAAAACCGCTTCAGGTAAAGGGCAGTCGTTTAAATTTGAAATATTTATCACTCCAACCTCATTTTTGAAGGAGACCTTGAATATATTAAAAGGATGAATTTTCTGACACCATTTATCACACGAAGTACAAAGTTTCGTGAAGAAATCTTGATACATTAAATGGTTGAGGTTCTAAGAGGAGTAGTTGTGAATACACTTATGAGAATAAAAGTACTACCATTTATCTCCCACCAAAAACCGCATGTAATTATAGGTCACTTTGAAGGAATAACAACGAAACACGCGTTTGGACCATTGAACTTTGCGCAAGACATATCTGAAGCGGTGGGTCAAACGTAGTTCAATTCAACCAGCATATGTACAAGGGTTACTAGGTGTATCCGATTTGTTGACCAATCAGCTGTTTGCATTTGTTGATGTTGGTTTGTTATTCCTCCATAGGAGGGCGTGGTCTTGCATTGTTAACTCATTGGTATAAGGTCTGTTGGGGATGGATATGCAATCATCCTCTCTGTTATTATAAGCATCTTTGGACGGCCTTTAAAAATTTTGCATATGGACGGATCCGGACAGATTGTGATGGTCTGATTGTAGTCGGCCATTGCTGGGGTCAATCACCTTTAATCTTTAAATTTCCTTCCTTACCTGTTTCATGGATGGTTGTACACTAAAGTGTATGTTAATTTTCTCAACTTCACTTACTGTGATGATTTGAAATTCACGTAGAAAATAAATGAAGACGATTGAAGGCCGATGGACCCCACTAATGTCTGCCTACAGTCACTAAAAACAAGCTCTAATAGGATTCGTCTATAGCATCACAAAACTTAGGTGTGGATGTTCAGTCATAAACGACGGTTTATTAAATTGATTTTAGAAGCAAGTGCCTTTAAAATCTACTTAAAGAGGCTCATTGAGTTGATATCGATAATTTAATGAGAGTCTCAAAGGGTCACTTCCACATTACAATGCCTTTAGTAAACATAACAAGTCAACTTTAAAGTCCAAAAGTCACAGAAAATGTTAAAATTTTGAATTTTCCAGTGTCCTGACTTGTAACGGTTTTGAACATAATTTGAAAAAGTGTCTGGTCACAAATTTTCGAAAACCGACTTGAACCATTAATTACTCACTAATAAAACTGTTATTTGTATGTAGGGTATGGGGAATGTCTAAGACTGACCATTTGTCATTGTAATGTGAAGGAAACTTAACAGTTTTGGAAAAAAATTGTTGAATTTCATGAACCAACTCAATGAGCCGCTTTAAGATTTAATATTTGAAAAGATAATTATCATTACTACTTATCATTTAAATACACTTAACTCACTTCCCATCTTCCTGATCGAAGATTCAGTTCCCATAAGTATCTTTGTGAGGGGACAGAGTAGCTCCATGCAACTGAAAGACATTTAATAATTTAGTTTCTGTATTTTAAAAGGTAATCTTTATCATATATCATATATCACAAAACAGGGGTTTTCAAAACGATAATGACACAGAACAATCAAACTGTTAAACCGTATCCTGATATTTCCCTTGAAAATAAACACCACCACTTTATGCTACCAATGTAATCAGTTCTAAGGAAATAAAGATATGAGGAACCAAAAATAATGATACTTGAATGTTTTTTATCCTTGTCCTCAAATGAAGGCAGGGAAATTTTTTTTACAGGGGTGCGGTAGTTGTGTTATTTATTGACTTTTCCGAGTTTTGTATATTCATATTACAAAATTCAAGAATCAAGTGGAACAAGTGTCATTTTTTCTGTGTTGTAATAAAACAGAATAATGGTTGTGGCTGCATGTTTACCAAAATTATATTACTACCATTATTATATTATGACAATATAGATGTATTTCACATCTCTTTAATTATTCAAAACTGAGCAGGAGAAATTAGTTTCTCATAACAAAGAAATGAAGGTGAAAGAACAAATTAATAAAGTTGTAAGTTACCTTTACACCTGTTTGAGTAAAGTTTGTTGAGGACATCTCGGTCATCGATCAGTAGAGGTAGTAAGACAACAATAAACCTTTACTAAATTATACAAACAATGCCTAAAAGCTGTAGCTATCGTGACACTTTCGAAACTTTAAAACCAATAATGTAGGGTGAGCATTTTATATATCTTTCCTGCCGGCCGATATCAACTGCTTTATCAGCTTGACCGGTAACTCTAAAATGCATACAAACAATTATGAAAAATAGACGCATTTTTTTCAGATCACAATATATACAACAGGACAAGTTGACATCACCGTGGGGAGTGAGAAAACCCACCCAGAGTGTGATTTTTCTTAATTCGTTTGTAAATTACCACATTAAAACAGCAGAACCCCGAGTGATCGTATTATGAGCTCAATGTCAGTTACCAATCGTAGGGTAAAGCACGGTAAAATTTCTATAATGGACCAATAAAAGTTTACTATTTTTCAAATAAGGATAAATACAAATTTTTCTTTGTCTAGGAAATCTTTTTCATATTTATCAACTTTCTCAACAGCTGTGAAAGTGAGGTAATCGCACCTTCAAAATCAGGGACGTCATATCGTTTTTCTTCATGCTCACATATTGCTAGGACTGTAACCAAACCAGTAGCAATACTCAAATGCTTCAATTTAAAATTAGGTATGAACAACCGTTCTCATTCATTTTATCTAAAGGTAGATTCCAACTTCTCCAACCAGGGTTCTGGTCTAAACACTCAACTATAAAAAAGACGTACTTGACTACGCCTGTGAAGTAGGTCTAATCAGGAAATTTTGACAAAACTATCCATTTTTAAAATCTTCGCAGCTCTTTTGCGACATACTACACAAATCATGTGTAACATATTAGCAGTAATATTACTTAAATGATAAAATCGTTTGTGATAACCCTAAGGAACCTGAACAAATATTGATATTTATGTTCTGGTATTTACACAAAATACAATACAAAGATATAAATGCAAGACAATTTTAACCTAAAGGAATTTGCTTTTCTGCAAATCACCATTTCATGCAAAAATAGCTTTCCAAAATTATTCATTCGTTCTTTTTCAAAATCTGAACGTTTGCCTACTTTATTCCGTTACACCAGTCTAGTACGACTAAGTGCACAAAAATGTACACCTTCATTTTTTAAGACAAAGTTGTATGTCCTATGTTATAGAAATCTATATACGAATACGGTCATATTAGGCCTGAGAAATTTTGCAATACTTTAAAAAGCGCTATGACTAAACTTGAGCTAACCTCAAAAGTGATAGACTTGCAGCATATGTCTTCTGAGTATTTTGGTCTTTAATTTTTACGTTTAATGAACAATCCAAAGAGCATTAGAATAGGATAATGCACGACCGGAATGTTGGCGCTTTCTTCAGCATGCTAAGGCAATGCCACAGAACTGACGGTCTTCAGAAGTGGCAATGAATTGGGAAACCCTGGCAACGAGTTGGGAGATTTAATGCTTCATTTTAAGTAGTGAACACAGGTTTTTCTTTTAGCAAAAATTTTATTTAAAAATTCGGATTCTATGGAAAATTTACACCTTTCTCGGTGTAAAATGTTTCAAGTTCAAGTATTTAGAACTTTTTAAATGAAAGAAGAAAATTTAAATAAAGATCAAAATAACTTAGCACCTGTTGGAATAGATTAATGACTAAACTGATGGGTTTTTATTGCACTGTACGACCGTGTGTTCTGTGGAATCAACCTCTCATTAATGGCATTAGCACACGAGAAAACATTACCCCTGATTTAATTCACAAGTACAAAGTTTATTATGAACAACATTTCTATAGTTTGATTGGAAATGACGGAAAAGAAGCAAACATAACCACATTGGAAAGGCCTAACTACAAGAAAAATAGAAACAACAAGTAAAATAGAGTGGTCCAGGATGGGCGCTTTAACCATTAAAAGGGATAAGTGCTACAGATAACGAAGGGTCATCTAACAATAATGGTTGGCAATGGTAACCAAAAGAAGCTTTATATCACTTTATTATCAACTGTTAATAAATGTTAGGCTACTGCAAGAACATGTGTGTCATTGTTAATTGGGGACTTTTTGGAGAAAAGAAAATTAATATGTTAGTGAAAATATCAGTACAGCACTAGTCCCATAAAATTATAATTATCTGACAGAAGAGTAAGTCATTGATAATGCATATTTTGAAGTGTACAGAAGACATGCTATTGTGCAAAAGTATTCATCATTGATTAGCGTACACGTAAATGGTTTTTGAAAAAAAAAATCGAACTTTAAAAGCTGAAGATATTAAAATAATCCTTGCCCACCAACCAGGGGGTGTTATACATCTATTAGCACCACTGCCCGAAGTATCAAGTAATTTCAGGGTATTGGCAGGCTTTAGTGGCTTTGAACGTAAACATTACAACCAAGTTTACTTACTTTAATTCTTCCAAAGCAACACACCTCGAGCAGAAATCAAGAATCTCTTGCTTTATCACGTAGGTCGGTGTCATCTCTAAAATAAATCTCTAATCCCCGAAGTGTAGCTAGTTTTTGTAATTTTAAGCCCGAAATGAGACAGATTGTTTCACCCTCCAGCTCAACAGAATGAAAACAGTTGCGTATGCTTCCACAATTAATCGATATCTGTGGAAGAAAAAAACTACACATCAATTTGCCCGTTTGGCCGTAGTCATGGGAGTTATGGGGCATTTGCCTCCATTCCCATTAAAATAAGTAGAAAAAATAATAAAAACGAGAAAAAGGAGAAAAGAGGGCCATTGATACCGTAGCTATACCAAATGTTGAATGTAGCACCAGTGTGCATCTAAGTCACCATCCTCATCATCTGAAAGCCAAAAGTTTGCAAGAGGAGAGAAACACCGTCTCACCTAAGAACCTCTTTCAGTAAGGCAATTCTTCATCATTTTATCCCCATCCCTAATAAATCCTGTTCAACATCCCTGGGCTGCATCGTAACACCAACGAATGCAAATTTTCCCAGAACTTCTTCGTCAAACTACATCAAACTCTAGGCTAGGAATGTAACTTTTCATATTAATAAGTACAACCAACACAAATTGAAATAATTAACGAAAAATCGACTGAAGCAAGCCTAATTGCTATGCACTTTTGATGACTAGGCCTAAGTCAATGGGAATATTTAATGGGTGTGATTTGTCTGATTTCAAGCTCACACAATGAAGCACCTCTTTAAAGGGGAGGTTTAAGCAAAAATTTAATTTTCATATGTGAAAGAGGAACAAAATCTACACAGTGTGATGAAAGTTCCATTCAAATCGGACATCTATTTCTTGAGAAATCAATAAATGAAGGCAGTAGATTTATGTTCAAAAGTAAGTTTGAGGGCAGCAGAGCTTATATCACTTCCTCACATTGACGAGGAATGCTTTGTTTCCCTTTGCTTTATCAGACTGTTGTGCTGACCTTGAAGTGAATAGAAGTATGACCTCCCTGTGGAGAATGAAGAGTTTGTAAAAATCTCATGCCACTTATGCAATCACATTTTAATAATATGGGATTTTCGAGGAGAAAATCCAGTATAAAGTTCAAAGAAAATGAAAAGAATGCCCATTAATGTGGGGATGTGATGTCATATGTGCTTGCTTCAAGTTCACTTTTTGTTGAAAATGTGAAAAGTTTACCTGTTCATATCTTGAATCAAACATCGGATTTCGATGCAAATTTCACCAAAATGCTTAGAATAAGTACCCCTCTAACATACCCAATCCTGTTGTGACCTTAACCCTTCACCGTTGTTTGGGTCCTTTTGGACCCATGCGGAGAGCTCGGCTGTCACCCATCTTTACTGTTTCACGCGCAGTCAACACGCAGCTGTACAGTTAATGAAGCCAAGTGACCACTTCTCTAGCATTCCCGCCTTTTTTAGATCTGCGCAAATGAAATTTCGCGGAACTGTGACTGACAAGGGGTCTCCCCCTATATGTTGAATAGTGTATAAGTAGGCGTATAAATGGTAAAACGAGACGGTAAGTGGACATTTTGATCTTTCCTTCTCTTAGAAATCAAAGATTTTTTAGGTTCTTCCAAACATATACTGCAAAAATACGCTCCCAAAGAGAGGCAGTCGATTCTCATGTCTCAAATTAGGACCTCAAACTTTGCGAGTACCTGACTCATTGAGGGATGTAAAACGATTCTTTTGTATCGACGTTTGAAGATTATAGTATAGGCTTTCTGTTGATACCAAAATTACGTAGTTTAATTTATAAATTATTTTGTAAACAACTGCTAAACCCGAAGGGGCATTTAGCGTACAGCATGTATGTAGTGTGTACCATAGTACATACGGTGTTGGTAAATGTACACAGTTAACGTTGTATATCCTACAACGTTACTGTTAGTACTAGTTAGTGTTATTCCAGTATGGCTCGGATAACGTCGGTCATAACAAAATAATGAAAGACTATTATACTGTGGGATTTGCAGGACAGGTACCCATTGCATTTACATTCTTAAAAACTTCCAGTGTTGTTTGTAGACTTGTAGTCTATGAAATTTGAAGCTTCAGTTGTCATGGCATATTCAGTAACATTGCAATGTTGGCTATAGTGGGGGGCTTACAATATACTTTGTTGTAAGTCGGTAAACCTGGGACTCGTATGAATCATGATCAAGTCAGCCTGGATTAAGTAAACAAACTCCAAATTTAGAGGGTTCAACTTCAGTCTGGACATATTCACGGGTTATTATTCTTTCTTACCTGATAGTTACTGTGCCACAAACAGAAAAACTCAGTTCTTTCGATCATTTTTCATAATAGATCGACCTACAGTATAGTGGTATACTGTTCTGTAAATAAGTTCAAGTTATCTATTTCTATAAAGTCCCATAGGTAGCCTATAAATTGCAAAGCTGCAGCTTTGCAATTTATACAATTTCTAGCCCTTTATAAGCTTATATCATTTCAAAACCTTACCCCATGGGCAATTACGTACTACCATCTAAACTGTGACTTGCATTTTAAAACTACTGGTTAACTTTAATGAAGGAGTGCGGTTTCAGTGGAAACAGAAATTAGTGCTGTGAGTACTGGCTGTATGGCATATACCTAGCTTATATAATTTTTATTCAGTAACAAGAATAACCATCCCTCAAACCCAATCTTATCCTGGCTGACTTGAATTGTCCCAAAAGCTCACCTCAATGTGGTGCTTAATTCAAGCCGTTGGATTTCAAAAATCACAGGAACCCATTTGTGGGTTGTGTCATTTTTCACCATGGTAACTCATGGGAACCCACTTTTGGGTTCTGTTGCAAAATGCATGGGTGGTAACTGATTGGTGGTAACCAGTTTTGCGGTTCTGTGATTTAATCATCAGAGGTCCACCACGCGATGGGGAACAATCGTTTCCCGTGAAATCTGATGGCCTGTAAACTGCAGTACAGTAAGCCTACTACTGATTAACAGACAGTGGTTATGACAGCCATGATATGTTCACTGGCAGTGGTCAGTTTTGTCACACTCTATAGCTATACCCAACTTTGTCTTAAAATGAATTCTCATCAGTGTGGCACTCAATGAAATGAAAACTGTAAATTCATTCCTAGATTTTTTTACATTAATTATATATTTCTGATCGTTAAGGAGGTCACATAAAGGAGAACTATGTTGGGCAACATTTAGGTAGTTTCCTGCAAAAAAAAAAAACTGTATTGTTACATTGACTGTTTGGGAAACTATAGGCATATCAAACTCTCCTACTGCCAACGGTAGAAATGAGCCTGGAACATTCTGTCACCTCACAAGAGGACAAGATAGTGATGAATTATTATCCTAGCAGTCCAGCTATCATCATGTTATTTTAAGGACCAGTATTTTAGGTGAAAAGAAATTCACAAGGAATTCAAAGTAAGATATCCCATTTGCCAATCCTCAGCTGATATACTTCTTCCCTTGCAACCTTATTGGTATTTGCTTTTGCCTTCAGTACTTTTCATTTTTACCCAGAGTAAATGAGGAAAATCAATAGCACTTGTTAAACATTGTACTGATGATGTTTCCTGCAAGGCCCCTCCTGTCTAAGGAGGCCTATTTAGAAGGTCTCTCAGTCTCATTCATTTTCTTGCTCAATGTATTATGCTGACTGAGTGTACTACATGATGCATAGAATTTTTTTTATTTTTTTTCAAAGAATGAACATTTGATTGAAGTTGATAGAGTTTCCTAGTATAAAGATTTTTAAACCAGCTTTTTAGTTAGCCCAACTTTTTTTTAAGTGAGGTAATTTTCACTGTTTTGGTGCAAACAAGATGCAGTTTTGCGCTGTGTCAACAGAGCTTGCCATCATGACTATGACATTGTATGTGTATACAGGCATATCACATTCAAACAAGTATAAATAGCCTTCTGGTGCAACACTACTGATTAGTTTAATTTGTAAATGGCATTACAACTAACAAAATGTTGCAAAAATGTCGAAGGAGCAAGTATCGCACCATTTTCTCCGAAATGGGAACAATATTGGTGAGGATGAATTAGGCTGCTGTTGTAACGTTTTACATAGGGCGACCTGCATTAACGTTCATTTCGCGAAAGTAGGCTCACTATACTGTGTATATACTCTGGGCGCTACAATCGATTCGTGGTTGAATTTACCGAGTACCTGACTCATTGAGAATATTTTATAGTGCAAAAATGGTACCACTAGATAGAAAACAAAATTTTCTCTCTATTGAAGTAAAAACTGAGTAGTTTAAAACAACAACGAATAAATGCTGAACGATTTTGCAGAGCATTTGAAACCCATTTTAGACGTTTCATAAAATGGACTAAAATCCTCCCTTTTGCCCGTAAGTTCACTCAGAACCAGGCACCGAAAGTATTTTTTACATCTTATTCATTGATTTTCACGGTTTTAAAGATTTTTGGGTTCCTAGTTTCTGAGATAATTGACTTTAAAAGTCATGACTTTTAGCTAATTAGTATTAAAATCCTTATGACGTCACGAAACGTCATGCATAAAATGTAAGAGAGGAAGCTCTTTTCGAGCAGTTGCGATGTGACTGCGCGGAGCTCGAAACTGCGAGTAGCTACCCGAAAATTCGGCCACAACAACGAGAGAGACAATAGTTTAAGGTCACGGGGTCAATGGCCTACGGAAGCCGATGCGGGACGGGCTACGTCCGCTTTTCCGCCCAGTCCCGAGGCGCGCAAATATGCTCCGATCGGAGCACAACGGTAAAGGGTTAAATCCTTCTTTCAAGCAATGGCAAAAAGGTGTGTATCATATGATCTATTCCAACTGGTCACGAACCTGCTACCTCAGCCTCCGCCAAGCACACATTTGAACAACGATTAGCTATGTTAACATAATATTGATGCCCGCCAATGCGATTAAGCAGTATAATGATTACTGAAAATGTGTAATATTTTCTTACCCCGTTACTAGAAGCAATTTCCATTAGTTGTATGGTTGACCTCTGTAGCAGCATATTATTATCTGAAGAGATGAAAATTTTGGTGGAGCATAAATTTTCTACCGTACCCAAAAGATTATCAACCTTTTCCTCCTGCTCTAAAATACATAAAACAGCGAAGTTTTCTCCTTCTTTGCTCTTTTTAAAATATTCGATTATCTTTCGGCCCGCATCTGCATTGAGTCCACAAGCAAAACGATAAAGAAACTGTAGATCTATTGGATTAAGATGTTTGAGAAATGGATCCGTGTTCCATCCATTAGAATTGTCAATAGATGATGACTGTGATAAAGCAGGATTAAATGCAGTGGGTGGGTCGAAAGTGACAGCGTCTTTCGAAGCGTAGGCAGCCAAGTAATGTGCAGCGTACCACTCACAGAAAAGCTTATGAAAAAATCTCACTTCAGTCACATATTGCACATGTTCAGTTACAGGTGCGCTTGGTCTATCTATGATAGAAAGCACTTCTTCCTCTACCAGAATACCAATTCGGCCGTACTGATTATAGAAATCTTCGCCAAGCTCGGAAGATAAATACTCCTTCCTCCAAACTATGTTTTGGTTTTTTCCATGTAATCCTTCGAATGCTACTTTGTCCAGCGTTTGATGTTCTGTTTCGAACAAGTTATATTTCTCAACGTTCTCATCTTTCATCTTATTTTTCATATGATTATGGAAACAAGAAATCATATAGCGAAAGAAACTTGTAACTGAATTAAACTTTTGAAAGTGTTGGCTTTCGTGGCTCATATGGGCGAACATTACAAAGAACAAGGGAACTTGACAAAGTCCAGGGAGAACTGCATTATCTTTCAACTTTCGTCTTATTTTCTCAACTGCCATTTCATCTCCTCTTGCAACAGCTTTTTGAATGTATTGATCCCGAGCTTTATCATCAAACCCCGTTAGCTTTAAACGCTTTGTTAATGGCGGAACTTTTGGCATACATAATGATCTAGTAGTTAAGATAACATCGTGGCGCTGGAGTCTTTCCATTGTAATAATATCAATTACATCAGATTCGTTGGAATTGTTTTGATCGCGGTACTCGTCAAACCCATCTAACATCAACATCACGGATGAACGTTTGTCCTCCAGTATTTTTTTGATGTCACTTTCACTAACTTTGGAATCTTTTGGCAGGAGGAACCGTTTAATGGCAGTGTAAATTGATTTTATTCCTCCCAATTGTCGTAATCGTAGGAGGATTAAAATATCCACATTAATAAGAGCAGACTCACTGACTCTATTGCACCAGTCGTACGCGAACTGCAGAGTTACAGTTGATATACCATAACCGGGTTCCCCTTCTAAGATTCGCCGACGTGAATCAACGTTGTCACTTTTCAATATATTTTGATACGTGTCTAGGTTTCTCCAAATTCCATGTCCTTCAACTTCGTTCATTGCTGCTAAGTATTGTAAACCGCCCTCCACAAACACCCTGTCGACACAGTAAAGTCGATCTCGGATGTACGGTATAGGCTGGACGGCGTCGTAAAGCATCGCATACTTTGTCTTTATCTCATTAATAAACATCTCTTCTTTATCTGACGGATGGAACGAACGAACAAGAATTCTTATTACAACCAATTTTCATAGGTATTTTAATTCGAAACTTAAATTGAATCCGTGCACTAGTGTGACAAATATACATTGACACTTTTTTTTTATTTCGTTTGTAAATGGAGAACAAACTAGTTAACAGATCATCTTGTTTCATAAATTTCAACAGTGCCAAAGGTGACAAGGCTATGTTCCTGAATCTGAAATGTAGATGGGATGCCATATTGCTCCCCCACCTTATCCAAAACCCAAGGGGACAAAAGGAACTAAACAATTACGCACATGATACCAAATGACTGTTTCTATACAATCAAGGTTAAAAATGTGGAAACTCAACGTAATGGAAGACTGTTGTAGGAGTATACCCCTGATTTCTACCAATTCATCTAGTATGTAGCTTCTCACTTGTTTTGATGGTTTTTCCATCGTATATCTCGTCGAATTTATAGTATTCGTTTACAGAATACTTCACATTTAGAACTGTGGGTCCGACTTTGGGTTAAATATTTTCCTCATGGAATATTTCGAATTTTGTAGGGAAACTAATTGTTCAATATAAACATTTTGAAATTTTACCGCTTCGCCACTTCAAGGGTTTTGTTTTGCAATGTTTGATGACCGATTTAAGGCTTGTGTCAACTCCTGTGGAAACGAATTTAAGAACAGTTTTATAGACGCATCAAATACTTACCTAATCTAAAAGAAACTACCCATCATTCATACTCAGTGAAAATCCTCCATTTCATTTGTCCATTAAGGGCAGGTGACGGTGCGATATCTTATATGTTGTCAAAGACAACAAAGACAACACGAACAATAATACATACGGTAGGATCTTACTAGCCATAATTAAGTCATCATATTTCAGTGCTGGCATATGCAAGATTCGTGCATATTATGAATCACGAATAGGGGCATATCAAAATCAGCACGCAATATTGACGCTTAAAAGAAATTACTCTTGTCCAATGGTAAGTTTTTATTCCGTATTTTGAATGCTCGAAATTTCACTTCTTTATAAGCTTGTCATTACCTTAGTAAATCTTTATTTTAAGAGGCCTAGTTGAACGAGTGTCGTGCCTGCGGTAGTTACAACTTAAAACGTTCGTGACAGGGTACTTATTTTTTCCATAATCTGGTTTGAAAAAATATCAAGGTTAAAATTATGTGGCTGTTCATAAATCATTTTACACATGGAAAGGCCTGCTTAATATGTGTAACTTTTTTTAATGTGTGCAGACCCATTTCATAGAAGAAATCGCCGGTAAATCATCACTGAAAAGTCGCAAAAGATACAAAATATGACAGATACTGAGGAATGTGTTACGTTGTTTTCGCGAGTAAATTGAAAAGGATTGTGTGACACATGAAATCAAAGATAAACTCTCTTAAGTAGGTGCACCCATAGTTGATTATTAATTAAGTGAAACACCTTACAGATCACTGACCTCCTAAAACTGTTGGTGTATAAGTGGTGTTTCCATCTGAAACCAAACCAATCTGAGACTCGCACTCTGTTGAGAAGAATAGTCAGAGGCAGAGAGCAGCAGGCAAATTTAATTATTATCCCCTTAAGCGGTCGCGGTTACCTCACCCTCGTTAAATTAAGAAGCAATGGCACAATAGCAATTATGCTTTCTGCTTTGCCCAAATTGTCTACGTCGCTTGTTTGGCCTAAAGATAAACAGGGGTCCCCTGTCCTACCAAATGTGAAAAACCTGACTAAATCTAATTTATTTCAATCGGGAGTACAATTGGAAGGGTAAATATTCCGGGGTGAGGTCTGGAGTGTACCAAACATTACCGCCCTGCCCCTGCCTGAGCAAAACGTCCCTACAGCCATGTTTGTGTGACTTAAAGAATAGATTGCATTTGCATCGTATGGTTTCAGTTTTGAGTATATTACTTGAGTTCTTGCCACGTTCACTTAGTGTTTCTTACATTCGGGAATAGATCCTTAAAATCATGTTAACGTTATGAAAATATTCCTACGTAATGGAAATAATTTTGTTAAATAACTAATTTAGGACTAACAGAAAATGTATATACTTTATTAAGTTTTTTTAAAGACTAATGCTCCCCTCGTTATGCCATCTCCTTTTTTGTATTTCATTACCATTTTTAGCCCAAAGACTGATCTAACTTGCTCACATACAAAACAATTGCACTATTCGATGGAGTCAATCTTAAATTTCCGACCTTTAAACTATGAACTATATCTTTCCAAAGCTTACTGCAGACAGATAGCATCAGGGCTATGCGCACTGTTTAACAAAAAAGTCTTTACTTGCTAACGATAGCTCCAATCCTAACCTAATCCCTAACCTGAACAAAGAATACGATTGATACAATACAATGACAACAGCCAATCAGGAAACACCTTGATTCACAGTGCGTCTCAACCCATAGCATCCACGTATTTGGGCTTGAAACCTACCGACTATAGCTTCACTTTTAACAACGTTCTGCTGGCATTTAGCACTGTGGTACTCATTTTATTGGCTCCAAAGACACAATGACATAGCAATATGAATTAAAGCTTTCAAAGATGTATTGTGAATTATGGCAGGATAATGCACTATTGGGTATAACTTCCCGATGCAGGAGAGCGCATAATCAATGCATACTGCGATAGCATCACTCCTGTTAGTGTAGGCTTCTCTATGTACATATAGAACTGACCTCAATGGCAGGGCATTGGTCCACAGAGAGAAGAGTACCAGCTGTACAAATGTTTTTCGTGCCTCTTCTGCATAATGGCTGTAAATCTGTATTTGAACTAAATCTCACACTGGCAACATTTATTTGTGAGACGAACAGACAAATTTCTTTTTAAACCTAAGATAATATATAGCACAAGTTAAACAATGACCTTTCAGCACATAACTATAATTAGACAGGTCATTGACAGGTCACAGACCTGTTCGATGTAATACATGGGATTTATAGAAGAACTTTGCAAGGGGTGAATCCAGACGGGGCGCAATAAGCAGTGTTCCCCTTACTGGTCATGAAATATGCATCAAGATTTGTCAAATGTACCGTAGCCCTTGTAACTCCTATGGCACATCTTATAAGTCAATTTATCCTAGGCTATCAAAATTACGCTACTTACAACAACATATCTTGAAGCATAGTTCTCATCTAAAAATTAGGATTTACAACAATTTATCCCTTTTCTATATGAAAAGTAAAGTCAAGGTCAGACTTTTAGGTTTATGTTAAAACAATATGTTGATCTTTCTCACCATTTAACAAACTCTGGGCAAGGTCACGTCGTCCTGCTTTGTTTAGTGCTTGTGCTAAAGCATCATGTGTAGCACGTTCAAATTTTGAACTCTTCCAGTGCATCAGCAGTTTTAGATTAAGTTCTTTCTGATCGCCTTTGTATTGGCACTCCATATGATAAATAGTTGGTTCTGAAACACCCAGGTGTCTGATAACATCCTTCCATTCTCTGGTCAAATTGTGTGCAATATCCTACAATCAGAGAGGTACACAAATATAATAAATGAAACGACAACACTGGAGAAAAAAATTATCTCTCAAAAAACTCTGTCTTAAAGATTGTTTTTTCTTCAAATTATTTGATAGGCCGACGTATACTATACCAGGTAATTATGAAACACATTCATTCACCGGGTGTTTGGTCTAGTGGCAGAGCACATTCGACTCTCACCAGAGTACACTCTAAAAAGACTATGGTCAAACTAACCATTGACTTAGTCAACTATGCACCGACCCAAACTATGGTCAAACTATTGACCTCAACTTTGGTCAAAATTTACTAATTTATGGTCAAATCTTATCATTACTTGGTAATGTTACGAGACGACATGAACCAGATTGAATCCACGGACGAGCAAGTGAAAAATTCTAGAAAGTGCTAGCATCGGTGTTGTCTCTCGAGCATATTCAACGGGTAACCCCAGAGAACATTCGCACAGTTACGAGAATGTACGATCACCTACTGGAAACTACTGTATGATGTAATGGCCTAATAATAAAGCCAACTTGTGGTTATGGGTTACTGAGCCCAGAACGTTCGCTGTTTGTTTTGTACGAGATCAAACGAGACGTTTCCATAAGAGTAAGTTCCAGACTTTTCTGGAAGAACTACCAGGCATATAAAAGGTCATGCAAGAAGTGTGACGGGGAGAGAAGTGAACAGAAGATACACAGATAATACAGAGACCAGACGCCTGCTTCGCCGCTTAACGCTGTAATTGTGTCGCCATTTACCGATCACTATAGTCTTCATCCTGCCTTCGCGGAACCGAGTCCTACACTGCGCTGCTGTACAATCGACGCTAACAACACTACCCCTTGGACAAAGAGTGATACCTTAAGCTGTAAAAGATTGTAAGTAGATTTAAGATTAATTGTTGTAAATTTAAGGAAGTAAGAGGTGAATAATAATTAAGTTGTTGATTTTAATCTCGCTCTTCTGTGGTCTTTCGCTATTTTCGTTATTGGTTTGTATTGCGACCAAGCCGTAACAGTAACCTTTTGACCATAAGTTTGAGTCGGTGTAAAGTTGACCATAGTGTTTTTAGAGTGTAGTCCAGAGTTCGTTCCATAGACCGAGTCATACCAAAGACTTTTCAGTTAGAACTTACTGCCGTTGTGGATGATGCCCGACATAAGCAACGTAGTAGGAAAAGCAATCCAGTGAGTGACACACAAATGGAAAAGATGCTATTGGAAAACTTAATTAAACAGAAAATTTAAGAAGAGGCGTCAAACTCCTACAAAATGGGCATTCAAAGACATTCAGGTCCCTACCAAAATGATTTTTACTAAAGGCCAAGCCACGAGCAATCCGGAAACTATTTTAAACATAGCATGATCTGGTATTGAGTTGGAAACCTATGCGGGAAGGCTGTAGCTATTAAAAGTGATGTCAGTGGGAAAAAGGTGATTCAGATAAGGAAAGGGAAAGTTTCATACCCGTTTTCCCTAGAAATCAGTCCATTATCAGTTTATCGCTGTGCCAAACCACGATACTTTCTTACGTGTGTACCAAAAAAAAAAAAAAAAAAAAAAAAAAGAAAATCACATCAAGTTACACCTACAACGATGAAATGAGAAATTCATACCAGCAGAATATCGTCGCTGACGGCGTTCTTTGCTTTATCGTAGTTGTTTCCAATAATTTCACTCTGCGTTTCTTTTCTGGTAAACACTGATATCCCTACTATCCTATAGAACTGAACGTGAACATAAAAAAGTAAGTTGTAAAGTAATAAAGACTTTTAGTAGACTCTTTTACTTTTTCTCAAGGATTTTGCTGTTATTCGTCTTACACCGAACTTGTGGATGTAACAGGTAAGTGTTGTAGGTCTACAAATAAGTTTCACTGAAAGAACCGGTGGATTCCACAATGTAACTAGAAAATGTGGTTACGAAAATCGTAACCACTTACAGTCCATGATTGTTTCTGTGCCAACATACTTTGGTAGGCTATCGTCCTTTCACGGTTGTTGGCCGATATGTAAATACCTGAATATAATCAATGTAGTACTGCGTTGGTTGCTTTTTTACTTCAATCAAGTTAGAAGAAACTCTAGTAAAAAGCAACAAATATCGGCACCATTTTGCATCAAGACACCATTGGAAACCAACAATATTTCCAAACTCCCCACCCCTCCCTCCTCTGAGACCCTTCACCAGGGTAGCGATGCATGTCCTCATTGCGGTAAAATAAATAGGCCCATAGTAACCCTAAGTGCAGACAAAAAGAACAGTATAGACCCCTATTCTGAGAATCCTGAGAATGATAATACACACAAGCAGCGGTGGACCTTTGGGCGTATGTTATACCCCAGGACTTCCTATATTAACATGGACAGAGGATCATGGGAACTTTTGGTCGGCATCTTTCAAACCAAAAAGACGTAGCAAGGTGTCACCAACTACGAGACCCAGATTTCATGTATATACATTGACAGAGCAGACTCCTATGCGTAGATTGTCGCTACCGTACGTGTGATTTTAGCAAGATGGCTCTCTGCTATGGTTTTGTCCGTAGAGAGTTGTTATTACTTCTCAAGATACACCTAGCGTTTGCCTTACGTAACTGCTTCCAAGAGAGAAATATAACAAGAGAGCTAACGTCAAATTCTAAGATTAAATCTAGGCCTAGATGCGTACATAAATCATTGTCATATAGCTGGTCTCCGGCGGCGAACTACAAGCACTTGCAAGATACGACATTACGGTACATTCGTGTGTGTCACATGCTCTTTAGCTTGTTAACTAGCGTTTGGCGACACTGTACGTGCAAGAGATATACTACACGTACAACGCGCCCGTTGTGTGATGATGAGCAAGTGTACTGTATACAAATTTGACTTACTCAAGTATGCTTTCGCAAAACAATAAAATACATAAATGCCAAAATAAAACCCGCTCATTTTAGACCATATCATAACCAAAAGTGACCATGAAGTCTCGTTCCCGTCTACATGACTCACTCTACACAATAAACTCGATTGTAGCGCAAACCACTCACTGAGAATTAAGAAACATTGAACGAAAGAACTTGTCTCTCAAAAATGAGAAGCGTGCCTGAGGTATTGTCCATGACGTCATGGACAGTACGATAAGCATCTCTAAAAGACCGTGTTTTTTGGTTGGTTTGTTATAATATAATGGTCAAGAAAACTAACAAAAGCGAAATATTAGAAGTACGCTAAACATTGACTTGAAATTTCTTCTTTCTAATCATGCGCTAATTACAAATGAATAGTAAGCTGTTTAATCCTATTATCGTGTACTACATTGATGAAAACAAAAAAATTTCTATCCTCCTTATGGGCGGCGATTATAGGAGATGGGGACATAACCACTCCAGGATTTTTTTGTGAGGGGGACATCTCTTTTAAGTCCCCGTCCCCAAAATTTTGTTAAAATTAGTAGTTTTCTGTAACTTTCTCTTCAAAAAGTCACTTTGTATCGATTCCTTTTCTAAAAATTTGTGCCGCTTTTAGGAGTAAAATACTCGACATTTCGGATTAAAAATGGGTCACCGCTAGTGTACGTGAATTGCAGTGTGTTGTGCGTTTCAGCCGATTAGACCAGTCGATTGCTCCAAAGGCAGCTTAATACGCATTATGAACACTTCGAGTACCATCCCTTGTGTGCCCCAAACTCAAATTTTGCTCGAGGTAGTCTGCATTATTCTGGATTCTACTTTTAAACGTGTGTTTTTTTCATCATATATCACTCATTATGCTTTATCTGGGGTATAAAAAAATAAGCCATGCAATTAAATCCTCCATTGACACACGTGGTGTCATATTTTCGAAGTTTTGTAACAAATAAACATATATATATATATATATGGTTAAAGATAGCGAAACAACACTGGATATATATATATATATATATATATATATATATATATATATATATATATATATATATGGTTATAGATAGCGAAACAACACTGGATATATATATATATATATATATATATATATATATATATATATATATATATATATATATATATATATATATATATATATATATATATACGTTTCGGGTATGTACCCTTCATCAGGTGGCAAAATAATAACTGATAAAAAACGATATTCAAAAGAAACAACAAACGCGTGCGATACATCTCAATCGGCTCGCGTACAAAGGCCAAGCATCTACGTCAACGCGTTGAGTGTCTTGCTATGTCCCCATTAACACCTTTTTACAATCGTTTCTAAGTCCCTGTAGTGCGGACGCACTAGTAAAACACGCACTACCCATGACAACATCCATCCAGCAAGCCAAACCAAAACGCGCGTACGTCATGCGCACAACCTCTTTACAAAGGAAATGCCAATAATGAAATGTTTGCCTACTTCGCGACGCAATTTTAAACACAGCTAAACGACGCAACCGTGCAAAATAAGTTAATAGTGATGACGCGATAAAAATTAAAAGTAATAATAAATACATGCTAGGCCATTATGATGTCATAATGAACGGACTTTGCAAGGAAAATTGAACACGATCAATTTAAGTTCAAGTTCGCCAAACAGTCCATTGTGAAAAAAATAAACACAATCTACAACAGTTCGAGTTTGAGGTTCAGCCCGTTAGGAGCTAGAGTTCCTAGCCTTACTATCAGTCGATTTTCGGCAGTAAGACGATCACGGTCGGAACCTCTGCATGAGATGGCCGCCGTGACCATCAGAACCTGTATAGAACAGGCCGATTGGGGGTTAAAATGGTTGGCAACCGGGTAACCTGGAAGGTTTTGCCTAATAGACCTTAAGTGTTCAGTAACCCGATCAGCTAGGCGACGTTTATTTTTTCATGGCGAAACGCTTACAAGCTAGGATATACACTATATTAGTAGACGTACATGTAAAATGATGTTTGACATCGAAGGAATTGTTGTTGGGACTGACAACAGACAGAAGCCTGTCTTTGCATTACATTATGAGTGTACTTCAGAACAACACAAACTGTTTCCACGCGTATCGGGCGTCCGAAATCTCTTTTTCAGCATTGTTTCGACAAACCACTGGATCAATACACCTTGAGCTTGGTCTTCTCCTTTGGCATATCCTTTTTCAGCAAGATTAACCAGGGAGCTCTTAACCAGCTGTTTAGCTAGCTCCCTGGCTTAACTATATCAAACAAAGTTCCTGCAAAATGTATACACCTCGTGAAGTCTTCACAATCGAATAAGAACCACCTACAGCATTAACAGTGAAAATTCCAAGCCGAAACGGGAAACGACGTAAAGTAACTTATCGTGCATCATCAAAGAGTTTCATGTGGCCGCCACCTTGAGAGCTAGACGAAAGTGATGAAATTTTGGATTTGAAGCTGTTTTTCTCTCTTATCAGAATTTTATTACGAATTTTCTCTTTCACTTTGAAAAGTTTCGATCAAAGTAAATATTATAAAGAAAATTAATAATTTGTGAATTGTATGTAGGCTAGAGACCGTGGTGTGCTTCAAGATCCTACTCAAATATTCATGCCAGCATTCCCGTATTGTTAATTTACTTGACATTTTGTAATCTCCGTCTGGATCTTAACAAATTCATTCATGGACTACAACATACCTGCCTTATGGCAGTCCCGTGTCCCCTCACCGCTGGAAAATTAATTGAGGCCATGTATGTGAAGTCTCGATGCCTTCTGCATTTTGGCTTTAGGGCCCTTTGTTCGTTCAGATGTTTTTTCGTTTTGTTTTCCCTGGTCCCAGTCCACATCTGATAACGCTACCAAAATGGAATGTAGAGACTTCGTTTTTCAATTTCTGGTTTTTAAGACATAAAACAGTGGCCTGACTGGAGAGCATTATGGGTACGTTATTACAAGAAGTAAGCCTACTATCGAAACTTCAGACATGAAAAAGATTTGGATTACAACCCTATCATGCAATCGCAACCAGCAACAAAGATATATTTTCCTCTGAATATTTGCAACCATATTACTCTTTTATTTAATAACTTACCACCTAAATATCAAGTAGCAGAGCAAACAAAAGATGACGGAAAAAAGTTTGACCAAATCTGATGTTATTTCCATCGCAGAAGTTTAGAGACGTAAAGGTCTGCTGATGTTCATTGGTTTCTTATTCTCCTGTAAGAGTAAATAATATCTACATGTGATTATGTTTCATACCCAGACGCTGTTTATTAAGAATGCAACAAAGAAACCACAGTAGATCAAAAGCGGTATGGGGTGTATCCAGTATCTGATTTTGTTACGTGATAAGTGCGATCTATGCTTTCATTTGTGTTCACATTGCGTAAAAATGCAATTTATACATACTTGACTGGCCTGTTAGCTAACCCCAAATGTTCTTTAACCTTGTGTGTATTTTGGTATATCTGGTAGGCCAACTGTCAATTAATCAAATGTTGAACCTGATTATCTCCAGTGTGAATGTAGTATGTTTAATTTCTTCAGTAAGGCGATGCAATCAGGTAGAGCAGTGGCGTAGCCACGGGGAGGGTTTGGGGGGTAAGAACCCGCCCCCCCCCCCCCATGACCCAACTTTGCAATGCAAAAATGTCTAAAATAGCGGATTTAAACTTTGCATGACGGTTATCTGTTTTAGAAACAGACCAACCTTTAATTACTATCCGTTACCTACTGACCTTGCAACACTTCTGTCCCAATCATTCAAACATCGTGTTAGATACATGGAAAACCCATGTGGAACCAATTAGGACAAATAATACAAGTCCTACAATATTTCATTAGTGAGTAACTCCTTAAACTTAAAGAAAACAATTATAGAACATATCGAATCAGCATAGGCCCGCCTTATCTTGGTCCATGACGACTCAAGTTGGATGTGTTTGAACTTCTGGGAAGATCGGATTGATTCAAAGGGGGAAGTATAACCATATCTATTTGAATCAGTCTATTAAGAACGAAATGATAAAGAAAATATCATTTTAGCCCCCCCCCCCCCAAAAAAAAAAAATTGAATGGAAAATTTGGATAGAAAAAACAAATCCGCAAAGGTTGACCATTAACCTAACAGAAATATCCTTGACCACCTTGTCTTTAAAATGTAGATGTACCGTTTCTGGCAGTTCTTTTTGCCCTTTAAGTGTTTACATTTTGTTGGTATATTACATACCGTAGAAACTGGAAAATTAGGTCAAACAACACTTAAGTGTGGAGTTTGATTTTAGAATTATACACTGTATAATTTGCATTTAAAAAACGAAGATCAACATCACATTTCACTTGCTTACTCTCAATACCTCAATTCCGATTTCGAGTAACTTTAAAAAATATCAGAGATGATACCCTACTTTACATTTGAAAACAAGTGAATTACCTGCTGCTCAATGAACGTCTCTCATCAATATTTTTTAACTTCCTCCTGGTCCTTTCCTTTTGGTTTCCTTCCATTGGCGATGCCCCACATAGTTCCGCAAACATTTTCTGGCTGCAAAGTGAGAATCGTGTCTTCATGTATCACCTAACTACGAAGAACAAATACAAAGTTATCGCAAGTGTGTCAATGTCACAGATGTGTACAGAGATCTTGAATGTTTTACTTTGTACTTCTACTTTTGAATATTCATGTCTTAGGCTGAGTAAAAGGGTGTGCGTACATGTCTGTCCTGCTCAACATATTTCTCGTACCTAGTCGATCGAACGAGTGGGTTGAATTGGGTGGAAAAAAGTCACTTACCGTAAGATCATGCAACAGGGCGGACGTCTCGGTGAGGGAAGTAAGTCGCCGTGTATCCTTTGCCGGTATTCAGGGTCCCTGCGGACTTTTGGGGGCCGCTGAGAGCTTTAAACCGGATGTACATGGTCGGGTTGTAACCGTAGTTGTCGTTTACGAGGTAACCTTGTTTTCCGTCCCCCACCGAGCGTCCAATACAAGGCCTCTACAAAGAAAAGCAGCTGTTGTCATGTGTAGGTCCGTATTATCAAAACTACTGGATAGTCAAGGTGATCTAGTACCGGTGGAAAAGAGGGCAGAGTGACACTTATGTTTATTCATCGAGTTTCGCCAATACACGCATTCCCTTAGCAGATGTAGGTAAAAGTATAATAACGAGGGAACGTAGGAATGAAAAGAGCCTTTGATCAGGGAAGATGCTCAGGAGGTAAAATTTGCATGAGAAAGGGATGCCCAGGGTGGCTCCTCCCTGTAGCTCGTAGGAGTCCAATCTGGGATGTTTGGATAGGCACTGCTATTCTGGGCCTCACGATAAGCACGTCGGGCCATATACTGTCAGGGTAATACCGATGAAGTGCTCCCGTTGCCGTTAATGTCGGGAGGAATCGGTAATTTTGGAAGACAGGTGCCTCGTTTGTTGGCTGGCTTAGCCTCGTTATGCCGAAAGTGTTTGTATTGTAGCACTTGTACTTTAAATAATTGCATTAGAGTGCAAAATAATACATATTCATAGGTTGTCCCAGTGCAACTTATTATTTACATAAGCTACGTGTGCAGTGGGCCAGACTGACCAATCACGCGTACGACTCTCGTGGTGAGCAGGCATGTAACGGTCAGAAGGTCCTCACTAGCATCAAGCTTAGTCAGCGACGCAGGAAAGACGTGGATACCAACTCCGCTGAAGTTCCGAATTGACCGTCCTCGACTTTGACGAGACAGTACTTACTGCACTTGGAATAGCCTACCAAAATCTCGGAGATATCTACAAGAAATTATTCGTCTCACCAACACATCAGTCCTGTGTAGTCGGGCAGCAGCTGGCAGCTCGACAATTTTTGCTTGGGACTGAGGTGTTGCGTGCGGCGGTAATATCAGTTCCACTACATCGCCGAGCACGAGGTCCTTACAGCGACGCCATTTTGTTGCGACCCTGGCATTAGAGTTTTTCGTAAATGGAGGTGAGACCATTTCGCTTTACATCTCCAAAGTATCTTATCGGTGGTGGCTGAGAGTGGGGCCTTTGACACTGGGACGTCGCTGGACGATGGACAGAAAGTAGTCCTCTATTCACGTAAGTTGGTTGATATTGTTACGGGAGTCAGGTGGGAAATTTCAAGTAAGGGCACAAATTCAAGTTCCGTAGAAACAAAATGGAGTAGAAGGGCACTTAAAGCTTACTTCAGTGGTGTTTTAAGGAAATTTTTATATTAAATTACTAATATTGGATTGCAAGTGGTGTTTTGGGGAAAACTGTGCATCTTTGTATGTATACGGGGGAGTAGGTATTTCAGGGCAGGGACATTATGGTGTGTATCTCCAATGAGATAAAATGTTAATAGAAAATTATTTCATGTTCAGCCTAGAAACTTCGGTGTGGGAGTGCCGTAGAACAGTATGGGGCTTTGAGGCAATGTCCGGGGTCACCTGAGAGGGTAGCAGATTTTTACCACGCCCCACCCCTTGCTTTTCTCAGTGAAGTCGAAGAACACTTTACTAGATAACCTCCGGTATTTTGTTTTACAGTCTACCATTTTCGGCGGAAAACTTTTCATTGAATGAGGGAACAGGAGTTACCGCTGGCAGCAACTCGTTACCAGAAATTAGGGGAGGCTCAACGCTCCTTCTGGACACTGGACCGCGGTATTCGGTATCGTTCCACCCAATGCTTAACAGGATTTTGTTGTTTGATTGAGAACTATATTGATTTCAAAACAGTTTTGGGGGGTATATGTTCACCGTTAATGTGATGTGGAGCCTACACGGATGGCTATTTAGTTGAACTTTGTTTGTTTGTTTTATGAAAAGACTATTTTTACCAGAAGAGCTTTTTTTTTGCAAGAGTAGGGAAGTGGTTTATATTTGAATCAGTACTATATTTTCAGTTCAGAAAGAAGAAAAAGAAATTACGTTTCCGTTTCAAGTTACCAGAGTTGGGAAAATTTTTTGAATATTTACAGATTTTTTTTTATTTTTGTTTTAAGGAGTAATAAAAGCTTATTTCTTTTCTTTTTTTTGAGTAATTTAGAAGCTTGTATTGTATTCGTTTCAATTCTTCACTCAATGTAAACTTTCTTATTGGAACCAAAGAACTAGGGAATGATAATTTATCGAATGCTCGATCCGAGTTATCAAAGCTGTGAGTATCTTATTGTGTTCACCCTTAATCTGCGAGGGATCCGTGTAAATGTATTATGGTGGGGGAGGTGTAATCTATAGTAATTTAATAGTTTGACGGGAAAAGTGCCTGTTATGTTTTGTGGAATGTTGTTGCCAGGTGATTCGGGGTGATTTAGTATCTGAATATGTCGTGTTGGAGGCACGGTGACCCCATCCCCTTCCGTAAGAGAACTTGGTCAGGGGAAGCGAGTGTCCCGTGGGAAGAGAGGCAAAAATAACACATTTTGTCAAATATATATTAGAAGAGGGTTTCAATTGTAATTTACAGGCCTGGCCGGAATCCCGAGACTGGACTGTATATAACATTTCGCTCCCGAGGCTTGACCGTAGGTAGTCTTTTACTCCAGAGACTGGACTATATGCAACATTTCGCTCCCGAGGCTTGACCGTAGGTAGTCTTTTACTCCAGAGACTGGACTATATGCAACATTTCACTACCGAGGCTGAAATGTATGTTGCCTAGTAATTTACTCCCGAGGCTGGATTGTATGTATCTTTACTCGCGTGGCTGAAGAGTGACGCCTTTGGCTGGATGGCATATATGTATTTACTTCTTCACACGGTACTGTACGCCAGCCCACGTGTCTGTATTACCCTTTAAGAAAAATCAGAGTAACGACCTTACGTAACTTAACGAATATTTTGTGTCATTATGTTTGTTCACGTTACTGCAAGGCTGAAGGCTTAAGAAGGCAGTTTTTGTAATACACTTATTTTTAGTTGTAAATTATATATACGATGTTTTTATTCTTTCTGCCGTGTCAACGCTTTCAACATCACGCAATTTTTAACTCCAAAACGAACCCGTGACAGTCAGCACCTAAGAGAATTACGGCGAATGATTCAAAAACATGAACATCATAAAAAACAGACAGGAAGTTACAAACTGAAAAATATGGATAGTGTGAATACATCATTTTTCCTTTGGTATCCACGTCACACTCAGTTTTGTACAGTTGAGTTCATGTCAGTTGTACCGTTTTACAAGATTAAGGGAGACTATACCGGTAGCTTGGTTGGATTTGATTGGACACTAAATGTAATTAACGCAATTAACAGTTTCTTGTAATTTATATAAGTTGATTATTGGAAAACTGATACCCCCCCCCCCAAAAAAAAAAAAACCCAAAGATGGATAAATAAAATAAATGCAAAGAGTGATGATGAAATCAATGTCGTCTTCGGTTCCCATGCATAACATTGCATCTGTTTGAATACTAACTAATCTTGCCTACCTTTCGAAGATTGACTTTATCTAGCCAAATCAGTTATAGTTTATGTATTTGTCTATACCAGTAGGTAAGCCGAAATTTATTTTGACTGTCACCTCAAAAGGTAGGACACTGTACGTCTATGGTTGGCCACAGTGGACATAATTCCTTATTTAATGCTGACATTAAATCGAATTTATGTCCGCATTAATTCGATTTAATGTCAGCATTAGATAAGTTTCAGTATTAACCAATCACAGCACAGATTTTAATGTCGGCATTAAATCATTTAATGCTGGCATTAAATCGATTTAATGCTAGCATTAATTCAATTTAATGTCAGCATTAATTCGATTTAATGTCTGCATTAATTATTTAATGCTGACATTAAATCGAATTAATGTCAGCATTAAATAATTAATGCAGACATTAAATCGAATTAATGCTGACATTAAATTGAATTAATGCTAGCATTAAATCGATTTAATGCCAGCATTAAATAATTAATGCTGACATTAAATAGAATTAATGCTAGCATTAAATCGATTTAATGTCAGCATTAAATCGATTTAATGTCAGCATTAAATCGAATTAATGCTAACATTAAATCGACCAATCACGTTGCGATATGTAACGTCATTGAGGTCTAAACAATCAAAATCGCTGTTAGTAAGGGTTCTAGGGTGCGGGCAGACAAGGCGGGATTTCGTTCCAACGATCCGACTCTTTGATCGGTAAAGTAGGCCTGTAGGCTGTACTATTCAAAGTATTATTAAGCATATTATAATACAGCAGGATGTAGGCCTGTACTGACTTAGTCCGCAGTTTGCTGACCTAGTATTTGGGTCGCTTGTACTTTAGGCTACAATCCTCGACAAAAATGATGGGACAAAACAAGCAATGAACGGAACACCATCCCCCCACTCCCCCATTCAATGTTGCGGCAGCCCAAGGCGTCCTGAAACTTCAACATTGATACGGGGAGCGGGGTTTGTCCCATGTATTTTTGTCGAGGATTGTAGCACTGACTCAACATCTGCTGGCGCCAAACGTTGGAGCAGTCAGATTGTGTTTGCAGATTTGTGTGCATGTGATGGCCGGCCCGACGCGGTCGGCGTGGGAGTTTTTCGGCGCGACTCAGGTGCACACCCGAGTATCCTTACTAACATCGATCTTGATTGGTAAGACATCACAGATGTCAAATATGGCAACGTGATTGGTCGATTTAATGCTAGCATTAATTCGATTGAATGTCTGCATTAAATCGATTTAATGCTGACATTAAATCGATTTAATGCTAGCATTAATTCTATTTAATGTCAGCATTAATTCCATTTAATGTCAGCATTAATTCGATTTAATGTCTGCATTAATTATTTAATGCTGACATTAAATCGAATTAATGTCAGCATTAAATAATTAATGCGGACATTAAATCGAATAAATGCTGACATTAAATTGAATTAATGCTAGCATTAAATCGATTTAATGTCAGCATTAAATCGATTTAATGCAGACATTAAATCGAATTAATGCTGACATTAAATCGAATTAATGCTAGCATTAAATCGATTTAATGTCTGCATTAAATCGAATTAATGTTGACATAAAATCGAATTAATGCCAGCATTAAATGATTTAATGCCGACATTAAAATCTGTGCTGTAATTGGTCAATACTGAAACTTATTTAATGCTGACATTAAATCGAATTAATGCGGACATAAATTCGATTTAATGTCAGCATTAAATAAGGAATTATGTCCACTGTGGCCAACCATATACGTCATGATTTCACAGACCACTATGTCACTCTAGTCCGCTTCTGTATCAACATATGGCATTTTGCTGCCGATTGTAAAATATCTTAATCTGGCAATGCTATATGCACTGTCTAGCAGAGTTTAACTGAGATTTGTGTGGAGCGAGAGTACCTAGCCTCATGAGGCTAGGTACTCTCGCTCCACACGGCCTTAATGTTAGAATTGACCTTTTGTAATATTCACCAATTTTTGAGCCAGTTTTTACTCCTATTACATTTACCCGTTCGTGCTCATTTTTTACTGTGTAGCCCTAATTATTATTTTTTCCGGACCTAGTTTTTGTCTACTTTTTTCCCCTTTTTTCCGACCATGTTCGATTTGTACGTGCACTTTTTCATCCAGGACACTCTTTTTCTTTTTTTGATTTGGGTTTCATCCTTCGCACTCATGTTTTCTGACAGTCACTTCCGTTCGGTTCTGTTTTTACAGCGATCGCTTCGGATTTGACGTTTGTCGTGTCCAATTGTTACTGTTGGTTGTTCAGTTTGGTTTTTGCCACCTGATGAAGGGTTTATACCCGAAACGTCGTGAAGTTTTCCGCAAACTTTTAAGCACTTTTAACTACCTCTTTTCGACCTATATATATATATATATATGTATATGTATGTATATGTATATATGCAAATCATCACCAGTGTTTCTCTACATAAAGGGATGAGAGGTTCTAGAAATACCGCAGAAATTGTCTCAGTCACATCTGCCACTTTGAGTCGTACATCACAGTATCCAGCAAATGTCCTCATTATGTCTACGTGTTACCGTTTGTATAATTGCTTCAATTGACATAATTTTTTATGAAAGACGTGGACAGACCCATATCTCTTCCGCCTAATTAATTCACCCCTCCTCTGGAAGCTGGCTTCTCTCCAATCACTTAAGTGTAGTCCTATAGGTCTGCAAGTGTAACGTACATCAAGGTACGTGACCGCACCGGACTGTTTTCACAAGAAGAGCAGTACTTTTACTCAGTAGTACGGTACCTTTTCACTTTTCTGCTGGACCGAGACAGACTGTCCTCCCGATTAAATCATAACTCTTACATTTTGGGGCAGCCCCACTCCACTGGTCTGTGTGCATACACCTCTCTCGTTTTATTTTATGCTATGTGGTTTTCCATTCTCATTTTCGGCATAATTCCAGAATTTCCAGTGAAAGTGGTGATATCTTAATAGTGATATCTTACAGAACTTAATACATTACATTCGGTTTGTGTTTGCAATACTTACAATACCTAGTGTGTCGGAGCCATTTACTCCTCAGTTTCACTAGCGTCAAACTCATGTGAGCTACTTGTTGTAGTGGTGTAGAATATGCCACGGTTCTTCCCGGCTGTCTCAAGAGGCGACTAACTGACTTAAGAGGGGACTAGGACCGTATTTCAACTTGGGGATACATCAACTAAGTTCCTAACTACGTACGTAACTGGCTGACACTATGAACACATTTGTGCACTGGGGTGTGCCATTCAAATCCCAAAGTAACTAATTACCTAAGTACAATGAAAAATAAATCGACGCACTCACCGTGGAGGTGATGTTGTTTCGAATTGAATAATTTTCTATTCCTCTATCTGAGACACGCACTGCAACGAATCGTTGTATCACTAAGACACTCACACATGACACGGCTATTAAACAAAGTGATTTTATAAAGCTTTTCTACACAGCAGGAAATATATGTTATTTCATAGGAAAAGGAATTGTAATAACATTACGTGGCGAAATGAACTTTGATATCATCCTGTTTACCCCATAACGCATTCAGCAAGCGTGGTTTCTAGCCATTGAACTTTGGGAAAACCAGTTTCGCACTTCGGCCTAAGGAAGCTCGTTAATGACAGGTTATTTAATGGAATACAAGGCGTTGGATGTCGTATTGGTTTTAAAGTAGAGACGCGGTGTATGGCGTATCAGTTAAAGGTAGTGTGTCACGTCATCAGAAAGCCCTGACTTTACTCAGCATTTAAGGAGTAAACCTTCGTAAATTAAAATCCGTTGGGATTATCTCAATATCTTTTACGGTTCTCGAGATATATTTCTTTAAAGTTTGAATGTTTCTGAAGAAACTTGTTGCTAATGCAAGAATAATGATGTGGAGTGTTGCACAGTGTTGACATTACTTTTGTTAACCCTTTATTAATCATCTCTATATTACTCATCAGATACCGTAGTGGTTTGGTAATTGATACTGATGATGTTCAAGGACATAATTTAAACTAACAAAATAAAACCCTCAAGACAAATTAATGTGACAATTGTCCTTGAAGATTGTAAAAACAAAAGATAGTATTAGCCGCATATGGTATGTCATTCCCATGACATCACAAGTTTGGCATATTGAGCTCATGTTTGATGTAAGATTAAGTGCAAATCAAAAATTGCACTTGGTCAAATTTTAACTGATTTTTATGGGAATTGCAACTATTTTCATGGTTTTAATGCCTTTTTAAATTGAATACCAAATTTTGTCATTTTCATGTCACACCACCTCTAAGACGTACTCTTACAAGCGATACGCCGAATAGTTTTCTACAGTAGGAGGGATATTTCCTCAATACCTCCAATCCATATTTCCCAGATTTATGTCTACTTTACAGAATATGCCAAAACCATATTAAAAACCATATTATCCTTGTACCATGTTGTGAAAAGTATCCTTAATAATTTTTTTAATGGTATTACCAAATAAAGATACATTCCTGGTTTACCTACAGGAAATTCATGACCTCGTAAATTGTTTTATGTCATTAAAATATGGAAACGAGTTTTGAAAAAGCAGTTAGGATGTCATGATGCCCTCTGACCTTATTATAATGAAATTCAATAACAAACACACAAAACCCATGTAACATGGGCCACATATGGAAATTTATGTGTGGGGAATGTTTGGTCCAGGTATGGGATTTGTGTCTGGCTTTATTAAAAAACTGGGAAGATGTAACGTAATATTTAGTCTATCATGAATTAATATACGGACCATGTAAAATAAGTTGTGGCCCAAACTTTATATGGGATACATACATATAACCCATGAGTTGCACATCGATTTATATTTGATATAGGGAGTTTATATGCCGACTATATGTGGACCAGATGTGGGATATGCACCTCGCTTTATAAAAATTGGACAGATATAGCTTGGTACGACATAAAGAAATGTACGGCCTGCATAAAACTTGTTATGGTTCAAATTTTATATGGGAAGAAATGGTGAATATGTGTCAAATCGATTTATGTGCCATTAGAGATATTCTACCTGCACCATATCTTGACCTTATATGATATTTGTAACTGTATTTTGTAATTTGCATGAATCAGTTCCATGCATGTCAAAGCCATGTCTGCACCAAAATTATTTAGTGTAGTACCTCTATGCCAAGCACCAGAAGCCTTGCACAACCTTTTTTTTAAGTACTCCCGACTCTCTGGCAAAGTGCCGTTCGGCCAAACCGAACCAGACTGAACACGATTAAAACTACTTCCCAAAAATAATATTTGGAAAATATCACTTTTTTTCTAAAAATAATCAATTTTTTACGCTTTTTTTTTTGCATTTTTGCATTTTTCAGTGATATTTTGCCGAATTTGTAAAGAGCGCAGGTTTTGAACGTTACATTTTGGAGATTTTTTTGTATTTCTTCAAAGCAGATGCAGATATTTAGATAAATCACGAAAAAAAGTTAAATTCGCAACAACCACATCGCTTAAAAATCTCTCATTTTCGTTGATTTTTTTCATAAATGACCTTAAAAACGCACTTTTGGCTTTTTTTTAAGAAAAAAGCAAAATTTTAATCATGACAAACAACAAAGGAAGAAAATAAACGGCACTTTACAAGAAAAAATTCACGTTTCCCTGCATTTCTCGTATATTTGACTTTTTTTTTAAGATTTCAGGTTATTTATCAGTTAAAACTACTTTTATTTACAAAATTGTTTAAAAAAAAGTGAATTTTTCAGAAATGGAAGGAAAAGGTGCAAAATCTTTTGAAATTTGCAAAAAAAGGAGCGAGATATATGAATAATTGTCTTCATTAAAGGTGAAATATTTTCTACCCTGTATAATTCTACTCGTACAATTACTTAAACAGATATTTCACTTCATAACGCAAACCGAAAGTTCAATTATTGTTTGATTGCAGACAATACGTTCCATAATGTAAGTGTTTCCATTCACAGTAAATTATTTTATATCCCTTATACTTTCCCTACTAACGTAATTACATCACAAAAGTTTAAGAGGCAACATTTCCTTTCCATTGAAAGTTAAAACACATTTCACACATATGATTCAATTTTTGAAATAGCATGAAAACAGACAATGGGAAAATAAGTGTTTCCATTGAATGTAAAAATATTTATACCCTGTATACCTTCGCTACAGATATAATCATATCACAGCATACTAGAAGGCAAAATGCTCTTTCAATTTGGGTAAAATACTTTTACCTTCTTAATAAAATGAAATTAGACTAGAGGAGGCACAAGCATTTCCATCTTTAGTAAATTATTTTAAAGCCTGTATATACTACAGCCCTAACACGATCTAACGACAACAGACTAAGAAGTTAAATACTCTTGCCATTGGTGTTAAAATATTTTTTACCTTGTATGGCTAAGATTTTGAAATAGCAATAAACAATCTGAGGAAGAAATGTTCCCACTATACGAAAATTATTTTATGCCCCCCATATATACTACCGGTACGATTATAATCACACGACATTATACTAATGGGCAAAATAAAGTTCAACTCTTTACATTGGAGGTAAAATTGTTTTTACCTTGCATCTCACAGTTGCCGGCACACTGGAAACAAACTAAGGGAGTAATCAGGTAATAAGTGCTTCTATTTAAGGTAATTTATTTTATGCCCCGTATACTACAACGCTACTGATATAAGTTAGAATAACAGCCAATCTGCTAAAGTAAACTTTCCATTGAAGGTGAAATATTTGTACCTTGTATCGCACCGGTTTAGAAATAACAGTAAACAGTTCGAGGATGAATTGTTTCCAGTAAGGGTAAATCACTTTATGCCCCATACATTACCGCTACGATTGTAATCACACAACATCAGACTGAGGGGCAAAACATACTCCAACTCTTCATATTGAAGGTAAAATATTTTTTACCTTCTATCGCACTGCTTCCAAAATAGCAAGAAACAAGCTAAGGGAATAGTAAAAGTTTTCATTAAAGGTAATTTATTTTATGCCCCGTATAATACGGCTAATGGAAGTAAGACTACTTCAAGAGCCAAAGAACATGGAGATAGAAGAAATTATTTTGTTTTGCACTGGCTTTGAATGAGAGGAAACAGTATGAGGAAAAATATTTCCATTGAGGGTTACTTTAAATATCTTTATGCTCCAAATACTTCCGCTACCACATCAGACTAGTGGGCAAAAATACTCCTATCCTCTTCACGATGGAGGTAAAATATGTTTTACCTTGTATCGCATCGCTTCCGAAGTAACGGGAAACAAATTAAGGGGTAATAAGTCTTTTTATTGAAGGAAAATTATTTTATACCCCGTATACTATCATGTAGATATAATTACGTAACATCATATTAAGCCGAACAAAAGTACCCTTTCCATTGGCGGTAAAATATTTTTAATCATGTATAGCACAACATTTTTATACCTGGAAACAGAATAATGGAGAAATAAGTGCCTCCAGTAAGGGTGAAATACTTTATACCCCGTATATTACCGATATTAAAGTAATCGTACGACAAAGTGCTCTTTGGAGGTAAAATACTTTTTACCTTGTATGGAAATAACAGGAAACAGACTAGGGGAGAAATAGGTGATTCCATTAAAGGGAAATTATTTTATACTACATATCCTACCGCTAAATATATGACATGATATCAGCCTGTATAAAGGGGCATTTCCATTGAAGGTAAAATATTGTATACTATGTTTAAAGGGCCAAACCTCTCAACCCAAACTACAGTTTTGGAACAGGGGTACCAAAATTCTCAATTGGCTCAACTCTTTGATTGACAACTTATTCAAACAGGGCAGATAATCAAAGCTTGTATTGCACAGCATGAACGGCACTGAGAGTGTTTTGATTATATAAATTGAGTTTTTCTTTACTCACCTTGAAGCAATAAACTGAGATTGTATCTGGATGAGCATAGATTTCAGACAATTGTGGGAGGGGCTTAAGTAAGAAGGTTAGGAGAATTGGTACTGTTTGGGGTGAGAGAATTGGGCCTTTAATGAATAATACCACTTTTGAAATGACCAGAAATACCTTTGCAGAAAAATTACCCTCTGAAAATAAAAAGATTAAATGCATCCTCTCCATTCGAGTAGAAATTCACTCCAAGAAGAGTACAATCCTCTTCAGAAAGGTCAAGTTTTACTATTAATGAGAGCTTACAGGGACGGTCACAACTCTTGAAAAGGGTGTGCCTTGGAGACTCTCTTGAAAGAGTGAATTTTCACTCTCTGAAGTGAAGTTACTCTCCAGGGGTGTGAATTCACACTTCTCACTCTATTAGAGAGTGGCTAAATTCACTATTCTGTTTTTAGAGTGAAGATAAATATTTTTAAACTTCGTATCCTCCTTCCACTGCGATAATGAAGTGACAGTATACTCTAGTATTATGCATAGTAATCAATCAGTATAAGATAAAACATTTTTTACACGGGTGTAAAATTATCTACTTTCAAATCCCTGACAGACAAAAATACTGTTATCACGCGTGTGAGATAAATTCTTAATTTTTCCGAACAGCGCTGTAAAACCAACCCGAACTTACTCAGTACAATTGAGGTAACGTGCTGCATGGTCATTTTAAGCCCATCAACTAAGTGTCTTCGATTATACGTTTCATTACAATGAAAAAAAAACTGAGAAAAAGTCCAAGCAGTTACCTCAGTTGTGGACATCAGTGTTACATCATATACCGCCACTACTGTATAACGGGAAAAATAAACAGTGAAAATTCCCTTCAGATGTAAAATATTTTACCGTGGAAAACAGCCTATACCACCTTTCAAAGGACCCGAAACAGGCTGACAAGCGACTATTCCATCGATAGGTATTCACAAATTAGCCAGTAGATTTGAGCCCCTGTTCACTGGGGAAGGAGGGGGTGGGGCTGCTGGGTCGTTTCTTGGATCTGAATTTTGGATATACGGACGTCAGAAAAAAGTCAGTTGGTGGACTTTTCTTAGGAGAAATAACGGCAACAATCAGCAAAAATTCGCTCCAACCCCACCCCCTTCCCGAAGTTTTCAGCAGTACAATTGAAACGATGGACATGCAACCACCGAACTGCGCAGTTTGCCCAATGCACGTGGCTTCCACATAAATACACTTTGCTTTGAAGATCATCGTCGATTCTAGTGAGGTTTAAAACATCTGACAGTCTGAGACTTCTGTGAGTCCCTCTTTATTGCCGACTGCAAAACCATTGGGTCAATCTTGCGTACACTGGCTTTAAAGTTGCAGAACTGTCACCATTTCTAGTACTGAGAATATTCACGGCGGCGATCGATGGTACGAGCTCTTGTTGTACAAAAAAGAACAATTTAGTACCCTGAATGATCGTTGTAGCTTCAAATTCCTTTCCCATGCATTTTCATAGATTGAGGGGAGGCTCTAAAGTACCACGGCTGCGAAAAAGACAGGCGTATATATGATATGAAACATAATGAACAATGCATTTATTTCTGTTGCATTTTTTACTGTTTTATTATTTGGATCCATTTGGGACGTTAAGCTCCTTAAGGGAGCAGAACTCCTCCGGGAGTAATCGTTTGGTTTTCGCCCCTTGGCTCTTCGCCAGAGAGTCGTGGGGACTTTTAGAAAAAAGGAAAAAGGATCCAACATCTTTAGAGGGCGTACTTGTCCATTTGGGACGTATAGCTCCTAAAGGGAGCAGAACTCCTCCGGGAGTAAATGTTTGGTTTTCACCCCTTGGCTCTTCGCCAGAGAGTCGAGGGGACTTTTAGAAAAAAAAAAGGATCAAACATCCTAGGCATGACGTTGAACTGCATCCAGGGTTTGGCTTCTGCTCTATTCAGCCAGTCTTGAGCAGGACCACTCAGTGTTTGCCCTTAAGAGGGCGTAATTGTCCATTTGGGACGTTTAGCTCCTTAAGGGAGCACGACTCCTCCGGGAGTAAATGTTTGGTTTTCGCCCCTTGGCTCTTCGCCAGAGAGTCGAGGGAACTTTTAGAAAAAAGAAAAATTAAACAGCCTGGGCAATATTCCACCCTCACAACATTGTCTCCACCGCAAATACGCTGAAGAGGGGAATGGGAGACGACTATCATCTTTTTTTTTTTTTCGTTCCAATTGGGAAAATAGAGTATAAACATTGCAAATATCCCAGCCTAGTGACATTAACGGTTAAAGGGAGACCGACATGACTTTAAAACTCAAAAGCAATACAGAATAGTATAGTATTATGCTGGCAGTGGCTTCATTGTAAGTGTAAACACGACAAATTTATCAAAAAATAATTTGAAAATTTCAGGTTTTAACAAGAAAGCAAATATTTCTCCAACAGAAGGTACATTGTTGAAAGCAGATGATGAAAGGAAAATTCCAACAAAGTGTATCAATATCTATAGCCTTATCCAAATTTAAATGAGGAAAAAAACAGAGTACACACTACGTAGGGCTATATATTGCACCGCACAGGCTCTAAAACTAAAAACTCAAGAGTTGGTCCTACACTGAGTTCACAATACAGTCAGTAAACGAGACACCAAGTTTGATAATTGCTAGCATGCTTGAATTGCTAGGAAATACAGTGGGCCTATAGTAGATGTCACTCAGGAACATCATTGTTAGCAGATTTGTATATACCACTGGCGTTCATTTCCATAACTTTCGTATTTTAAGAGGCAACCGCCATCTACAAATATTTGAACCAAAACGTAAAACTTACCTTGAGCAACAAGCTAAATATTTGCAAACACCGAATTCGCTTCAGTTAACCTGGTCATACAGGAACCTTGCTTGTGAATAATCCAGTCTTGTTTTGTGTCACGATGCATGCTCAATATGGTGTTTCATCTGTTGGAACTCCTTGGTTTCATTTGGCACTACTCCATCAGAATAAACTGGAACTGAGAATATAACTCTCTCAGTGTTGTCTTATTGAAGTGAAGTCCATCAACAACAGCATTGTCTGATTGTACAGCACAGTACTGTCATTCAATGAATATTGCTCTCACGAGATTCGGTTACTCGTCCGGTGATTGCGTAATAGAACACCTTGTTCGTCCGCCTACGTAAACAATCTTCCTGCGGCTGTAACTGCAATTAGCGTTAAAAATGCCGCGAAAACTTGTTTCGCAAGATAGGAATTAATAAACGCCCTCTTATATATGTCACTCATTGTATCAATAACATACGGTACAAGTACCAAATAGGAATATACAACTTTAATTGTATTAATCAATATACTCGCCTGTACCTCTGTTAGAAATATTTTAAATTCATAATAATGACCTTCGTTTTGACAGTAATATGTTGATTTTCAAATGTTTTGAAAACGCTTTGCAGTGGAAAAGTTCAGGGGTCTACGGGCGTGTCAGGCAATGATTTGAAAAATTCGTGTTATAGTTTTATTTACATCAGTGTTAAGTGGTATCACTATGTTTGGAACTATTTGTTCTACAAAGTGAACCTGCTTAGCAGGTCCGTACCCATGGCGCGGCGGTGGGGGGGGGGGGGGGGCACAACGGATTAATGATCAATCTCCTGGGAGAGGGGACTGAGAGGGGATAACCCCCTCCCCTTTGGATAATTTTTGCCTGTCTGAGAGGGGTAAGATGCAAAAAGGTGGACTTTCTGACTTAATTCACTGTCATGTGAAAGTCACCATTTGTCCTAAAACAGTGAAAGTTTTAGTTATTGATGAATTACAAGTTGAGTTTTTTTTAACAGTCGCATTTCAGCACAACAAAGGTTAACTGGTATGTACGTCCTTGCACACTTTTATTGTGAATCCTTAAGCTCGCTTTTACAATTCATGAATCGGGCATCATGTTACATAATACCCGCGAATCTACAGTCAAGATAGCCTATACGATCTCACCTGCTGGTTTTGTTGACCCGCTGCTCAACCCATACTTTGAAATTTCTGGGTAGTGGGGAGGGGGGCACGACCGTTCGGTGAAGGGGAAAGGAGGGTGAAGAGGGAAAAGGGCAGTAGTAGAGAGGGTGCATGGGCACCCCCCCCCAGGGGCGGCCCCCGCCCCGTTTTTTGGGACGTCTTTCGGGGCGGCCTCGGAGGGTTACCCGAGAAGGAGGGCGCCATTTGGAAATCAATCTCTGTGCGACGTGTTGCTATAATTGCGCAAGAATACGATTGTGTTGCATGAGAATACATGAATTTAAGGTTTTTTTTTTTTTTTTTTTTTACTTTTTTACTTCTTTTTTTTTTTTAATTTTTCTTTTCATTATTTACTAAAGCGAACAGGTCTTAACATGTTGTAATATCGTCATCGTTTCGTATATAGGACTATATATAAAAAGGTTTTGATCGGCTGTATTCGGCATTAGTCTATATAGTCACAATGGGGGAAATAGGTAAAATCGCACGAGAACTTGGAAGGAATTTTGTAAATGACGAGTTAAACCCTCACCCTTCCCCTTACATGAAAACCCTTTACCGTGTGGGAAATGAAATTGATCTTTCCCTTACATGAAAACCCTTTACCGTGTGGGATATGAAATTGATGAGAGGTTCGAAACTTCGCTAAATGATATAGCAAAGCATGTAACTTATTTGTCAGAAAATGAGCCCAACGATATCGCGAACAAGGAGAGGATAAACATACGATTGAAAAACTCGCACAGTCTGCTGGAGAATACGTTGAAGACCGTCGCACTCAGTGGATCGAACAACTGGGAGGTTGGGTAAGTATAATAAGACCATAAGTCTGCATTTATGAGGGAGGGGGGAGATCTAACCGATGTTTTAATCGATTCATGTATTGTTTGGTTTTAACAGGATAACTTTTGTGAAACATTTACGAAAAAATCACACAACAGCAGAGTAACTGCGATCAAGCTGATGGTGATAGCCTTGGTGATCCTGACTCTTACTTACAAATGGATGCCCTTGCTTTGAAAGACGAACAAGCATAGGTGAGGATGTAGGCTATGGTATAAGAAGGCCCAATAAAAATAAAAACAAGAACTAACTGTGCATGAGATGTTTAAAAGAAAAATGGAGCATATCCCGACAAGAAAAACCAGCAGGCTAGTTCCACAAGAATACACACACAAACAGGTAAAATATACACAAAATTGCTACGTTTCCAAAGATTTACAGAGTTGACTACGTCATATTACCTAGCTACACCCCATTAACTAACACCTAAAATGGAACACACCATAATGAAGTCGTGGAATCTAAATTGTTGACCAAATTGCAAACAATGCATCTTTGAAAGAATAATTCAAACTGTTATAATATGGTTCAAGAGCAAAAACTCGTCCGATAAAGTCCTTCTGGACAGGAAAAATAAACGACTTTGGTTGAGAAGAGCCAAACATCATCTAAAAGGAAAACAAATTGCTGGTATGGGGAGCAAACGTGGTCGATAAGGCCCTACTGAAAAGAAAAAATAAGCGACTTTGGTTGAGAAGAGCAAAGATATCGTGTAAGAAGTGCGTCCCCGAAGGAAAACAGAATGGCAGTACAGGAAGCAAAAAGTGGTCGATAAGGTCTTAGGACAGGAAAAATACGCGGCTGTGGATTAAAAGTTGAAAAAACTTAGATATAGTAAATATGTGCCTCCTCCAAAAGGAAAACTAAGCGCTGATATGAAGAACCAAAATTTTCGATAAAACCCTACTGGGCAGGAAAAATAAGCGCATTTTGAGAAAAGACAATGATATCATTAATGAGCGCGCCCCTCGAAAGAACTGAAATATAGAAGAAACAAAAAAAAAAAAAAAAAATAGACAGAAAAAATTGACTGATAAAGGGAGAGGTGCGTGGAGGTTCAACTGTATAAAAAAGGCTACCCCCCAATGTACGAGCATTCTGATTCAGATTCTGACAGAAAATCATACTGTACACGTAGCAATTAAATTTTACTTAGGTCTGTGTCTACCGTGAGGAGGAAGGGTTCACAGTGTTGTACCCCATTCTTGGCGGTGTCACCAACGCAGTTTGTGAGTGTGAAGAGAAGGGGCCAGGGAATTTGGCCGATTAACTCACGTGTACGTGAGCGTCGTGTCATAATGACGGGTCTTGCTCACTACAGATGAGTCACTCTCAATCGATAAAACACAAAGAAACAGGGAAATTTCCCGAGTGGCCTGTGGAGGGTGCAACGCATTAAAAACCATCTCTCAAAGCCCTCATATTCGACGAGGTAAATGGGTGTATCGCCACTGAGGGCGCATTTGTATCCATGATATTCTTCCCTCATGGGTTCGCTTAGACTCGAGTCATTACAGTACGGAGGGAAATGAATTAGCCTACTGCTTGTTTAGCAGAGGACATGTTGAGTGGAAATTGAAGTAATGCTTTGGGTTTGGGGATTGCACACCATTTCTCTTTCATTTAAGGTCGGCTTTGAAACATCTCAGCCAAAAGGCGTAAGTTTGTTCTGGCTGTAAGAATTGAATACGGTACAGTTACTCATCTCAAGAAAAACAGTTTACACTTATTTAGGTTTTGCTGTATACGTGACGACTGGAATATAACTTTGAGAAAATTAACAGATATACGATAAACATTGAGAGGCTCTCAGTGTGCTCATAGTCGTGTTGCACTTGCTCTAACTGCTCAGTATGCACCAAGTCATGCTCGTCAGCTGCACTGGCAAGGCTCTGTACTGCTCGTGAGTGCACCCCTGTTGCCATCTCCGCTAGGAGCTAAGATCATGTTGATAGGAGCAATGCTCATATTGCTCTTAAACGTGCTCCAAGAGCGCAAGGCAATGTCTGTCGATACACTTCACAGACGGTTGAGCCAATCCAATTGGTTTGTCATATGACATTATCAACATGTCCAGACGCACTCAGTGTTCCCGGACCGGTGACGGGTACGATGTTGCAAGAGTTTCTCTTTATTGTAATCGTAATATTGGAAAAGTGAACTATGACACCATGAACTAAATAACGACACAAAAATTCGTTTGCATATATGTTTCGATTTTGCTTGGTTTATTTAACTTTCAGAACGTCAACTTTTATAATTATCATTCATAATCCTCCACCAAAAATTTCCAGCGACCATTTATTCTAGGTTGTATTAAAATATGGATGTAGGATCACATCCTCTGTAAGGTGCGTTTTAAAATGTTTCCAATCGCTTTGTTTATTTCGGTCAGTGCTGCCAATGTTTCCGTGGTGCCAGGATCATAGCCACTGTAGCCACGGCCCTCGTCTTCTTCAACGTCACTATCGGTCTCTTTCTCATCGGATTCCTCTTCGCTGCTGTTGACTTCTTCAGGGTCACTGTCGGTGTTATCCGTGTCGTCTCTGTCACTCTCAGTATCTCCATCCATGGGGTCAGAGGCACTCTCGTTAGTGTCACTCTCGGAGTGACCAGCGTGGTAACTCTCCTTGGAACTCCTAGTGTCGCTAGCTTGTTTACCACCGCCATCACGAGCAAAAGAGTTCTTGTCTGGGTTTCTTGTATGGCGGTCATGGACCCTCTCTACATGGCGACGGAGATTAAAGCTTCGGGTAAACGTGGACGGGCAAACAGGACAGCGATGCGACATCCTGAAAGGGGTTACGTAGTTTGCCGTGGTTTGTTTTAGAGTGAGAAACTAGCGGGTCATGGAGCAAGTTAAATATCATTTTATCCCGGAGAGGAGCATCGCAGTGGAGCACATGCTCCTGCGCGTGGGGCATGCTGAGCAAAATATGGGACCCTTTTGCTGGCTATAACGAACGTTTAGGCTGTGTAGACACCTAAAAAGAGTAACTTTCTCTCTTCACTCTTTGCCAATACCATGCTGCATATAGTATCAAACTGCTAAAGCCTGTTTTCCCTTTAACCCTAATGGCATGATGAGTTAACCGTCACCCGATGCGTCCGATTCGTACTGGTTCTGGATGGGGCGTAAATGGACAACATGAAGACATAGTGGCAGGGGTTATGTAAATAGCATGTCTTTTTGATAAGTGTTGAGCAAGAAAAATGGATTATAAGCATTCATTTCCCGCTCGAGATGGTAATCTATACAAAGGCGTGCTTACACAAAATTCTTTAAAGACAACTTCGTCATCTCAAGGTGTACCTTTTTGTAAAAGCAGCCACACACTACAAGAATGATGTCACAGACATAATGTAGAATTACAGAAGAAAATATTAAGAAATATTTATGAAACATGACAAATTCTGCTAATATATGCGAATCACTGTAACATGTTACTTGCATTGATGTTTCTGACATTTCTTGAGACATCCCGACTTTTTTATGCAGAATAGTGATGCAACACATAAGTATCATACACATCATAGAATCAAAATTGTCACAGTTGTCCATTTACGCCCCATCCAGAACCAGTACGAATCGGACGCATCGGGTGACGGTTAACTCATCATGCCATTAGGGTTAAAGGGAAAACAGGCTTTAGCAGTTTGATACTATATGCAGCATGGTATTGGCAAAGAGTGAAGAGAGAAAGTTACTCTTTTTAGGTGTCTACACAGCCTAAACGTTCGTTATAGCCAGCAAAAGGGTCCCATATTTTGCTCAGCATGCCCCACGCGCAGGAGCATGTGCTCCACTGCGATGCTCCTCTCCGGGATAAAATGATATTTAACTTGCTCCATGACCCGCTAGTTTCTCACTCTAAAACAAACCACGGCAAACTACGTAACCCCTTTCAGGATGTCGCATCGCTGTCCTGTTTGCCCGTCCACGTTTACCCGAAGCTTTAATCTCCGTCGCCATGTAGAGAGGGTCCATGACCGCCATACAAGAAACCCAGACAAGAACTCTTTTGCTCGTGATGGCGGTGGTAAACAAGCTAGCGACACTAGGAGTTCCAAGGAGAGTTACCACGCTGGTCACTCCGAGAGTGACACTAACGAGAGTGCCTCTGACCCCATGGATGGAGATACTGAGAGTGACAGAGACGACACGGATAACACCGACAGTGACCCTGAAGAAGTCAACAGCAGCGAAGAGGAATCCGATGAGAAAGAGACCGATAGTGACGTTGAAGAAGACGAGGGCCGTGGCTACAGTGGCTATGATCCTGGCACCACGGAAACATTGGCAGCACTGACCGAAATAAACAAAGCGATTGGAAACATTTTAAAACGCACCTTACAGAGGATGTGATCCTACATCCATATTTTAATACAACCTAGAATAAATGGTCGCTGGAAATTTTTGGTGGAGGATTATGAATGATAATTATAAAAGTTGACGTTCTGAAAGTTAAATAAACCAAGCAAAATCGAAACATATATGCAAACGAATTTTTGTGTCGTTATTTAGTTCATGGTGTCATAGTTCACTTTTCCAATATTACGATTACAATAAAGAGAAACTCTTGCAACATCGTACCCGTCACCGGTCCGGGAACACTGAGTGCGTCTGGACATGTTGATAATGTCATATGACAAACCAATTGGATTGGCTCAACCGTCTGTGAAGTGTATCGACAGACATTGCCTTGCGCTCTTGGAGCACGTTTAAGAGCAATATGAGCATTGCTCCTATCAACATGATCTTAGCTCCTAGCGGAGATGGCAACAGGGGTGCACTCACGAGCAGTACAGAGCCTTGCCAGTGCAGCTGACGAGCATGACTTGGTGCATACTGAGCAGTTAGAGCAAGTGCAACACGACTATGAGCACACTGAGAGCCTCTCAATGTTTATCGTATATCTGTTAATTTTCTCAAAGTTATATTCCAGTCGTCACGTATACAGCAAAACCTAAATAAGTGTAAACTGTTTTTCTTGAGATGAGTAACTGTACCGTATTCAATTCTTACAGCCAGAACAAACTTACGCCTTTTGGCTGAGATGTTTCAAAGCCGACCTTAAATGAAAGAGAAATGGTGTGCAATCCCCAAACCCAAAGCATTACTTCAATTTCCACTCAACATGTCCTCTGCTAAACAAGCAGTAGGCTAATTCATTTCCCTCCGTACTGTAATGACTCGAGTCTAAGCGAACCCATGAGGGAAGAATATCATGGATACAAATGCGCCCTCAGTGGCGATACACCCATTTACCTCGTCGAATATGAGGGCTTTGAGAGATGGTTTTTAATGCGTTGCACCCTCCACAGGCCACTCGGGAAATTTCCCTGTTTCTTTGTGTTTTATCGATTGAGAGTGACTCATCTGTAGTGAGCAAGACCCGTCATTATGACACGACGCTCACGTACACGTGAGTTAATCGGCCAAATTCCCTGGCCCCTTCTCTTCACACTCACAAACTGCGTTGGTGACACCGCCAAGAATGGGGTACAACACTGTGAACCCTTCCTCCTCACGGTAGACACAGACCTAAGTAAAATTTAATTGCTACGTGTACAGTATGATTTTCTGTCAGAATCTGAATCAGAATGCTCGTACATTGTGGGGTAGCCTTTTTTATACAGTTGAACCTCCACGCACCTCTCCCTTTATCAGTCAATTTTTTCTGTCTATTTTTTTTTTTTTTTTTTTTGTTTCTTCTATATTTCAGTTCTTTCGAGGGGCGCGCTCATTAATGATATCATTGTCTTTTCTCAAAATGCGCTTATTTTTCCTGCCCAGTAGGGTTTTATCGAAAATTTTGGTTCTTCATATCAGCGCTTAGTTTTCCTTTTGGAGGAGGCACATATTTACTATATCTAAGTTTTTTCAACTTTTAATCCACAGCCGCGTATTTTTCCTGTCCTAAGACCTTATCGACCACTTTTTGCTTCCTGTACTGCCATTCTGTTTTCCTTCGGGGACGCACTTCTTACACGATATCTTTGCTCTTCTCAACCAAAGTCGCTTATTTTTCTTTTCAGTAGGGCCTTATCGACCACGTTTGCTCCCCATACCAGCAATTTGTTTTCCTTTTAGATGATGTTTGGCTCTTCTCAACCAAAGTCGTTTATTTTTCCTGTCCAGAAGGACTTTATCGGACGAGTTTTTGCTCTTGAACCATATTATAACAGTTTGAATTATTCTTTCAAAGATGCATTGTTTGCAATTTGGTCAACAATTTAGATTCCACGACTTCATTATGGTGTGTTCCATTTTAGGTGTTAGTTAATGGGGTGTAGCTAGGTAATATGACGTAGTCAACTCTGTAAATCTTTGGAAACGTAGCAATTTTGTGTATATTTTACCTGTTTGTGTGTGTATTCTTGTGGAACTAGCCTGCTGGTTTTTCTTGTCGGGATATGCTCCATTTTTCTTTTAAACATCTCATGCACAGTTAGTTCTTGTTTTTATTTTTATTGGGCCTTCTTATACCATAGCCTACATCCTCACCTATGCTTGTTCGTCTTTCAAAGCAAGGGCATCCATTTGTAAGTAAGAGTCAGGATCACCAAGGCTATCACCATCAGCTTGATCGCAGTTACTCTGCTGTTGTGTGATTTTTTCGTAAATGTTTCACAAAAGTTATCCTGTTAAAACCAAACAATACATGAATCGATTAAAACATCGGTTAGATCTCCCCTCCCTCATAAATGCAGACTTATGGTCTTATTATACTTACCCAACCTCCCAGTTGTTCGATCCACTGAGTGCGACGGTCTTCAACGTATTCTCCAGCAGACTGTGCGAGTTTTTCAATCGTATGTTTATCCTCTCCTTGTTCGCGATATCGTTGGGCTCATTTTCTGACAAATAAGTTACATGCTTTGCTATATCATTTAGCGAAGTTTCGAACCTCTCATCAATTTCATATCCCACACGGTAAAGGGTTTTCATGTAAGGGAAAGATCAATTTCATTTCCCACACGGTAAAGGGTTTTCATGTAAGGGGAAGGGTGAGGGTTTAACTCGTCATTTACAAAATTCCTTCCAAGTTCTCGTGCGATTTTACCTATTTCCCCCCATTGTGACTATATAGACTAATGCCGAATACAGCCGATCAAAACCTTTTTATATATAGTCCTATATACGAAACGATGACGATATTACAACATGTTAAGACCTGTTCGCTTTAGTAAATAATGAAAAGAAAAATTAAAAAAAAAAGAAGTAAAAAAGTAAAAAAAAAAAAACCTTAAATTCATGTATCCTCATGCAACACAATCGTATTCTTGCGCAATTATAGCAACACGTCGCACAGAGATTGATTTCCAAATGGCGCCCTCCTTCTCGGGTAACCCTCCGAGGCCGCCCCGAAAGACGTCCCAAAAAACGGGGCGGGGGCCGCCCCTGGGGGGGGGGGTGCCCATGCACCCTCTCTACTACTAAGGGCATATTTCTTCGCAGAAATTTCACCTCACATACGGTTGGGAAAGTCTCGACGTATATACATAATTTGCTTTGGTATGAAAAAGTTATTTGAACCTAGGCTATAAGGTACAAACATACATTGGCTGGCATCACGGGGTGGGGATATGTGTCCCAATATTCTTTGGGGTAGCATCATTGTTATTAAATGTCTCCCAATATTTGAGGCTCAAAGAAAAAAAAGATTTGGGACATTTCTCCCGATTTTTTTCTTTGGTGGCATCATTTATGTGAAATGTCTCCCTATATTTGATGCAGGGGGAAGGAATATAAATCCGAATCACTTTTTCCATAGTAATAGTTGTTCCAATTTAAGTCAATACCGGCCCCCGTTACCAATTGATGCGACATTTTTTTTTTTCCAATTTCTGAAGCATTTTGTTCTTTAATACGTACTTTTAGCTACAGTTACAATTGCTTTAGAGGGGAAGTTTAAGCAAAAATTAAATTTTCATATGTGAAAGAGGAACGAATCACATCTACACACTGTGGTGAAATGTCCATTCAAATCGGAAATACATTTCTTGAAGATATTACTAAATGAAGTTACTAGATTTGTCTTCCAAAGTGAACTTGAGGGCAGCAGAGATTATATCACTTCCTCACATTGACAAGGAATGCTTTGTTTCCCTTTGTGTTTTAGACTGCTGTGTTCACCTTGGAGTATTTAGGAATACGACCTCCCTGTGGGGAACGCAAAGTTTGGGAAGTTCTCATGCCACTTATGCATCACATTTTGAAAATATGGGATCGTTGAGGAGAAAATGGGCTGTAAATTTTAAAGAAAAACAAAAGGCTGTACATTAATGTGGGGATATGATGCCATATATGCTTGCTTCAAGTTTACTTTTTGTTGAAAATGTGACAACTTAACTTGCTCATATCTTGAGAACCACACATCAGATTTTAATGCAAATTTCACCAAAATGCTTGGAATATGTATACCGCTCCAACATATCGAAATCTGATTTGACCTCAACCCCTTCTTTTAAAGTATAACACGAGCCGCAGATACGTTGCTTTGATGTCGGTTTAATTTTCCCAAATATCCTATTAGTAGCCCATGCGGACTCTATTCTGCAGCTACAAAAAATATATCACGCTAGGCTGACACACATCATATTGTGAATAAAGCTTTAAGTGCCTCAAATAATTTTAGAAGGAAGGGAACTACTTAACTGCTGAACGATCTTTTATTATCATACTTCAAAATGTTCAGGTTAGCTGGCATTATTGAAATGATACAGAGACATGAAGATCACTGATTAGTGATTACGGGCTTGCATGCCACATCAGACTTGCGGTTGGGATGTTGGGGGTTCGAGTCCTGGCCGTGTCATACCGAAAACTTTAAAAAAGGAATATACTACCTTTGTACATGTTGTTTAGCATAAGCAATGGAGTAGGGAAAACAACCCAGTGAACCACAACCACGAAAAAGGCCGTTGCCGGCCCTGGCTCGACTTAAACCAATTGGTTAGAAACTGGGCCGTGAAACTCCATCTCACCCAATCCATGAGGATAATTTGTGAACCATGTAAAGGAATTTGCACCTTCACAAGGAACTTGGAGCACAAGACGGGTGTAGGATGGGCTATAAGAAGAAGTTCGTCGGAGAAATTGGAATTGCTTGGTATGAGAGCTGTTGGCGTTCTTCCCTTTCCTTATAAGTGGTCAACTCTCACCAAAATGTATAATTTTTGTTGTAAGTTTACAGAAATTTTCATTTGGCACAGCTCTTTGATTGACATCAAATTAAAAATGTAGAAAATTGTAGTTCAAATTAAACAGCAGGTATACTGAGAGTGAAGAGTGTTTCGATTACACATTCAGGTCTTGTATTTTCACCCTGGAGCAATACCATGATTATGTGTGGGTGAGAAAGAGTTTTACTCAGTTGGGGGACGGCCCACATGGTTGTACAATTGAAACTTTTTGATGTGAGGGGTTTCCAGGTCTTAAACATATAAAAATATTTTCAGTAATCCTTGAGTAAAAAAGAAACTAATTTTTTTGACCCTCTATGCCTATTCAAACTGCATAATTTTGAACATTGTTTCGGAAAGCCCCCACTTCTGGCGCATTTTCGGGTTCTTAACGGGATAGAGCTGCCTTGCCAATTTGTCGCGTACGGTATATTCTTCCATGACCCCTTGTTGGGTGCTGCCAGCTGGATTTGACTGTATGGCTAATGAATTGCTTGCAAAATGTCGGCATTTGTCGAATGTATATAAAGGCAGTTGAACCAACTTATATCCTAGCGGCATCAGTAACTTTTAGCAGTGACGTTTTCGAGGGGTTAGAAAAACGCTCAAAGTTAGAGTACGTTTCATCACCACTAGGGGTTTCATGTAGCAGCCTCCGTGAGTCATACTAGACCAACATGCCAAACTCTCTCACTTGAATACTTGATTTTGAAGTCATGCTTGTACCAAAAATTTATTTTAAAATATACTTTACTCAAGACTGACTTTGCCATTCAATGTCCTGCTCAAAGTCCCACGGTGTCTCAAAAGGATGTCGAAGTTCTCACAAGATGAGAAAAACTTGAACAGCGTGAGCAGTATCGTGACCACTAGGCGATCTATCTGTCTATAGCAAGCTTAAGATATCTCGTTATTTTCTTATAACTAAGTGATTTTCACATGGTGGTACCAGTATTAACTACAAGTTACCCTTCAACGATGACCCTCCCCCTTATCAGAGTTTTTGGTAACTCGCCTGTCGTCAGGTCCCTCGTGAAAATGTCTCCCAATACATGAAATAGCCTCACTTGTGCACTTGGGAATATTACAGTTGGGGGGGGGGGGAGAGGATTTTCTGGAAGAAAAATGACTATCTAAGCGAATTAGCGCCAAATTTTGTTCACATGCATAGCGAAATGGCGAAGATGCGGATTTTGATCCGAGAGGGGGCGAGAATGATCTGCCAGTTAGGGCATGTTAAAGCAGGCTTTAAAACTAAAGTACTAAAAAGTTGCAGGCAGGTACTTTTGTTCTACCAGGAGCGGTCGACCCCACCCTCTCATACGGACACTCCGTCATTAGCTAGGCAGAGCGACGTATCGTCGAAAATGTTAAAAATCGCCAACTTGTCAGAAAAGGGGCATTCTCACTTCACAGGCCTGTTAGTAGAATTTCTGGAATCAGTCGTTATTTTGAGTTCGTCTGAGATTTGATAGAACTACGGGTAATAAAAAGTGTGAAAAACAAATCATTAACTAACTACTAGATAAAATGAGCACTACCAGTACCAATGAGAGGGGATAAAATTTTTAGGCACTACACATCATCCCGCCTGCCTGTATTTACTGGCAACTTAACTTTAATCATATATCCTATATTTGTGTTCTAACAAAGAAATGCTTCGGCAAGGGTAAGAGGGGAGGTTGGGAATATAATCTGTCCGACCGTCCCGATTTTGGTCTGTTTTATTTTTTAATGAAAAAATTATGTTGACTATACGATGATTTTGTACACTTCAAAAGCATTCGTGCTTCCCAAGTTATCCCTGTTTGCCACATATCGCGTCATACTCATACGTTGCCTATTTTATTTGGCAAGGAACGTAATATTTTCGTTATTTAAGCCTTTAAATTTCTCGGACACCGCTTTGTATAAAACATGGGGGGAGTTGGATCGATTAAAGGCTATTTCACAATTATATGTATGGAGGAAAAGATTAATTCTTAACTTTAACTATCAAATAATATCGGATATTTCTTAGTTGGATCCCGGTTTATAACCTGAGTGCCAATGGGTGACGTTCCCAATTAAAACCTTCCATTCTTCTCCTAGGAAGTGTCTACCTGTCATCGAACCAACAGGTTTACCATATTCATCTGCCCCATCTTTGATACAACTCTGGCTCCACATTTATTTTTGTCCCCTTTACAGGGGCCACGGGGTGAATTTTGAAGTGGCGGTGGGGAGCTAATCTCTGAAGTGGCCCATATGTACACAGGCTTTGTACCGTACTATGTCAGCAATAAATCAGAACTCAGATAGGCCTATAAATAAAAACATGAATATGAATAAATAAAAATATTAAATTCGTACAATACGAAACAGCATCTCATGAAAGGCGCGTACGTATAGGCCTACTTTGGCTTAATTTTGAAAAAAAAAACCTTAGATATTATGCATGTCTATTAAAAGGTACCGTAGTTATTGCCTTTTAACTTTCCGCGCAGTAAGAACTAAAATAAAACCGGATGTGAATACAGTGTTAAACCTAGTGAAAGAAAATTAATACGGTAGCTTTGAAATGACCTTACAGCAAGCTAAAGTTGTGTCGGTGTATTGTAACTTCAATTCACATTGATTTCCGTCGGAAGAAATTGCATCTTTTAGTCTGTTTCTTCTGTATCTGTAATACATCATCTAATTTGTACTTATATCATCGCTGGCTGGAGAGGCACCTGAAGCGTTTTTTTTCAATTATTCAGTGTATCCAAAAGATCGCACAGAAACCGCACTACGGAAACGCGAACACTAGTTCTACAGGCCAATGGGTATGGACCAGGGCCATGGTCATAGAATTTAGGATTATGGTTGATAGGAGGGGCAGGGGTGCACAATAAACACTCAGGATATCACACAGAAAGATATTACCAATAGGTCTAAGAGAGGTTATTTTGGAACCAATTACATTTTTGGCTTGAAATACACGAACGGCCATCCCAGCTGTAGATTGTCCTGTTTTATGATTGGCTGAGGGTCATGTGACAACAACTTTTCTCTTCATGTGTAACATTTACTACAAATAACTGTTTGGTTTATTTTGAATAGCAATAGTGATAAAATATGATGAAATTTACTTAGAAGAGCAATTATGACAAAATGTAATATTTAGCTTTTTTCTTCAAAACAAGTTTGGGGTAGGCTGCTCTTGACCTTTAAAAGGGGTCCATCCTTTACGTCGGCGAATAAGTGACATGTCAAAATCAAAAGTACCCATGACCTTGTTTGGACCGTATTGGCAGCTTCATGTATTTTTATGGGAGTAGACAGCTGTTGTTTTATATTTACAACCTCTAGAGATGTTTTGAACATTAAAACAATTAGAACTATCCGAAACGAGGGCAATGCATTGAGCTGTTACCCCTGAAATAAGTTAAGAAATCAGCAACAAAAACATTGTTCTGAAATAATGTGGTTGTAGGACCTTTAACCCTTTACCGTTGTTTGGATCCTTTTGGACCCATGCGGAGAGCTCGGCTGTCACCCGTCTTTACTGTTTCACGCAGAGCTCGAAACTGCGAGTAGCTTTCCGAAAATTCGGCCACAACAACGAGAGAGACAATAGCTTAAGGTCACGTGGTCAATGGCCTACGGAAGCCGATACGGGGCGGGCTACGTCCGCTTTTCCGCCCACTCACGAGGCGCGCAAATATGCCCCGATCGGAGCACAACGGTAAACGGTTAAAAAAGTATCTACTCAAGTCATTCAACAGAATGGACCATCTAATAAGTGGGGGTGATAATCATAATTAGCCAGGAGGTTCTTTTTGAGACACATCTGTGGTCTTGTGGCATAAATAAAGTAGTTTGACCATAGGCTATGGTACCAAACGACACATTTGTTTCCTTCTTGGGTGAAGTAGTGTTATAGACTAGCGCTTCAATCGTTTCCATAAAATGAGATGTGTGGTGCGCACCTAGTTTGAACAAAGGGGCCCGGTACTTGTGTGGAAACTTTCTGGGCTATACAGACGCCTGAGACAAGTGGAAATTTTCTGATTGCTAGTGTTATGGAAAGAGCAATTGGCTCTTTCCCCTTCCTTCTTTCCTTGGAAAACTGAAACACTAACAAGAAACTCAGACACCATTCGGCATAAAGTTAGACCCCCGGATAAGTCACTTAGTAAGTACAATCGTCGTAAATAATCCGACGTTCAAGAAAGCCTAGAAAAGACCATGATACGTTTGCAAGTGCAGATCCAGGGAGGGGGGGGGGCTGTTATGGCCTCAGCCCTACCATTTTTGCCAGATCAATAATAAAACATAGGAAAATTAGCACCTCACCTCCCTGCTTCCCCTTAAGTTAGTCCCCTTTTGAATTTCTGGATGTGCGCCTACTTTGAATACGGTTTTCTTTTCTCAGAAACCCTCTCACCCACGGCCTTAATCACTCACACAAATTTCTCTTACTCCCAGAGTCGCTGGTAGAATATCACCGTATGCCAGTAATGTATAGTAAAACTAAAAGATATATTCGGGACAGGCATTAAAATCATTCGAATATGAGTTTTAGAAAACACCATATAGGCCTACAAAATCTCTAAAAACCCCGCTATCCACAACTTGTACAGGTTGAGTATGGTGGCGTGAAAACGGAGCGCCGAATTTTTTGTCTTCTTAAACGACTAACTGAAAATATGGAACTCATATAGCAGAAAATTTTGGATTCCGCAAACTTTTTAGGGGAAATTTGAACGTTTGGGGATTATTTGAGAATCTTCACTTTCGAATTTAGCAATATTGCATTGCAACTGAAAATTATGATTGTTATTGGACAAATTTTATTCAAGACTGGCCGATTGAGACTCTCCAACGACATCAGAAAAGTTTAAATCAAATTCACCAACTCCGTGAATTTCAAACGATTTTGCCGACCCTGTACTAATTTTGTAACGCATGACCAAGCCAAAGAGCCTCGCTGTGTTTCATTGACATTTGCATTTGTCCAAAAATACTGCATCAACATGCCTTCTATCCTGCCAGTGGTCAGTTGACCGTTTTTACGTGTACATTGTGTTTTTACAATTCTTAACTTTTTGATGTTATTGTTATATGCAGTGGCGTCACAAGGGGGTGGGGGTCAGGGAAGGGCAGTTGCACCCCCTACGTTTTCAGGGGACGCAAAATATGGGTTTGCTTGGAGAGAAATTTTGTGGCCAAAATAGGAGATGTCAGATATTTGAGAGAAAGTGGAGGAAAAAATAACGAGTAGCATTAGACCCTTCGACAAATTGGGCGTAGAATGACATCAAACACGGGGAATTCTTCCCCATGGGGCGCAAGTTGAGTCTTCTGCACCCTCCTACACCCACCTGTTGTGGCGCCACTGATTATATGCATACAAGTCAGAGAAAGACTGCTCCACTGCCAAAATCCGCATGACCCGAATTTCAACAAGGGTCCGGAAAATTTAATGTAGCATTTTGGGTAGTAAAAAATCCAGCATGATTTTAATTACACAGATAGCTCCCAGGCTGCCTGGCTGGCCTGAATTCTATCGAAATTTTGCCAGGTATAATAAAAGCAACATGGCAAATCAAAAAGATTGCAGGGCGTATGATTAGCTAACTTTACGTTCAGCAAATGGTAATAAGTGTACTCACTTGCCAGTTTTCTAATCATTTTGAAATTTACTCATCATTTTCAATGAAGTGAAAATTTTATTCCAAAAGAAAGCTGAAAATAACGTTTGCTTAGCCGCTTTCCAAGGCTGGGAAATGCCATTTTCGGTTGTCTGCTTGTTCATGATTATTTCAAAATTTTCTTTATGATCGTGTCGCCGCCCGCTTATAAAGTCGTTCCGTCAAAATACATGTATCCGGCGGATAATTACCCCGCGGAGCCGACTCGGTTCGTTCATTTCCCCTTTGAGGTTTCACAAACCTTGATGACTGACAAGAAATATGCCCTACAGTCTGCTCCGCAGGCAAGCGAAGAATCCGACTTGCCTCCCCCATCCGAGGGAGTACGTCCATGCCTCTTCTCAGTGGCGGGAATTTCGGTCAGAGCGGGCGAAATCGTCTCCAGGGGCCCTTCGAAGGAGTAACCTGATGACTGACAACGAATATGCCCTACAGTCTGCTACGCAGACAAGCGAAGAATGGCATTGCTAAAGCCTATTTGCCGCATTAAATACTGAGGGAAAACACCGGGTGAACTGTTAAGAAATGTTGATTTAATTATTTGTTTGGTCTTTTTCTTTATGTTTTCTTCGTTTTTTTTTTTTCAGATTTGTTATTTTCCACGGGGAGGACAAGTTCCCCCTTGCCTCTACCCATGTTTCTACCCCCCTCTTTTACATTCTAGTATGAAGACGGTGATTATATTTTGTGTTATTGTCCAGTCTAGCTTTAAAATTTGAATGTAATAATGGGCTACTTTGTGAAGATGAAGATTAAACGAATTATGCATGAGAAATGTCTCACAATTTCTTATTCTAACAAAAGTTTTGAAAAATTTTTGTTAGAATAAGAAAATTAATGAAATTTCCCCAAATTATTTTCCGGGGGCAACTTCCCCCTGCCCCCCCAAGTAGCTACGCCACTGTCCGGCCTTGACGGGCTCAAATTGCCTATCAGCGCCCTTTTTACTAGTTTTACCGTATTGAGACATATGTAGGCCTATCGACCTACATAAAAGCGCCCCTACAGCCTACCCCTCCCCTCCACTCTGACTAAATCTTCTTGCCCTACAAACTTTGAAACGCCCCTACAGGTCATTCTTACCCCCTCTGACTGAATTCTTTTCCTAAGCCACTGTGGCTTCCCAGCTATTCTTTTATGAAATGCCAAATTCTTTTCAATATAAGGTCCATATTTGTCATTATTTCTTTAAGTAAAAACAAAATTTTCCGCACTCCTCGCGCGCAACAAATTGCAATTTTCTCATGCCTTCAGGTGCCAGTGGGTCAACTTCTCCGAACTCTTGGAATGACAGAATAGGAAATTTGCCATATGTAACGTACACAGATCATCATGAGACACCGGTAACTAATACAGTGCTTTTTGTCATTAATTCCAAATTTTCTGTATTACCTTTGCGAAAATACCCCAACCCCCCTCCTCATCCACATCACATCTGGAACAGATTGCCGCCTTCGCTTTCCGAGCTGGATGTTGAAGATTTTGTCTCAAACACGCTTTCAAGAGGCCCATATTGCTTTAACTTCAAATTTCATACTTGGGCAATAAAGTGGGGGCACGTCGGCGTACGACTGGAAACTTTCCTTCTCCAAATCCCCTCCTGCGTGCACCCTCTGCCAGTGGTTACGCCAAAGTCGCCAGTCGCCACTGTGATTTCCAGTTGAAACACATGTAGATTTTTCCAAAACCATGGTTTAACGCATATTGGTGAAATGGATGAAAATGGTGTTCGAACCTTTTGGTGGTTTTTCCCAGCATTTCAAAGAACCTGATTGGTCCGTATGAATGATGAATTAAGTCGCACAATGAAACAACTAATCTTCTCCGATGCATGTGCAAGCATTGCAGTACTAGTACAGTACGGACTTTACGTTTATGCATAACGCATGCCTGGGAATTACCGTTACACTCATAAACAAGCAAAGCGAATTTCGAAATTCGATTCAAACTCAACAAGCAATCGCAAATTTTGAGATTGTTTCCGTGGAGTCAAAGGAGGGAAGCTATGGAGAAGTTAAGATCGTCGGTGAAAGAAGAGCGTACGGTTTGAAATACGTTCAGGTAAGAAATCTTTGTCATTTTTGAAGTTTAATTTTAAACTACCCTTTGTTATTTATCAAATAGCAGAACTGGTACTTAACAATAGCCTAACGTATTGACTGGAACGTTAGACTGAACGTTAGTGTAGCCTAAGCCTGGCTCGCTTACCTAGGCAAATTTGTAAATTTGTAGCCTAACGTTAAACAACCCTTGACCTAAACTAAGCGTAAGTTAACAGGTTAACTGCTGAAGGGCAAAGGAGGGGTATGGTCCCAAAAGATGCCATGAAGTCCAAACCCTAAAATAGTTAAAAGAAGCAACTAGGCTAGGCCTGATTAACCCATCCACTTATCCAGTCACTGACACTTGGGCCTAGCCTGCAACAGGGTCCATTAGTTTCCGTCCTCGCTATTAACTTCAAATTTCAAATCCAAGTACAAGAAAACAATGAAATTTGTAGATAGGCCTAGACCTAAAAATTTTTCAGTATCCTCGTCGAAAAGAATGAATTGTATGACCTTTTTTTCTAAACGGCAAGTCTAGTCACAGACTCATATTTTTTTACATGTAAGTAGTCCGCTTGTCTAAACTGTAGGTAGGCTAACACTGATTGTGTGAACAATTGTTCACAGCACTTACTGTATAGGCCTACCTGTACGTAAGTAGGCCTACGTATAGTATACTGAAGTCTACAGAGAGGATGTTCCTTGGAGAGATGTCAACATGGCAGTAATGGGCATTGCATTGAATAGTGAAAGACATCAATGAAGTTTGAAACTTTCAGGAAAAGTTGATGGAATCTTCATATGACAAAAGTACCACTGAAATCATATTCCATTTCATTACTTTTTGCCTCCCAAAAAGATGTTTTCTGCTAAAAATAAAAGGGGAGGAAAACACCGGCATTTTGAGTGGCGGAAATTAGCCAGGGTGGAAACTAACTGTAACTGCCTGCAACAGGGGTCCGTTTCTAGTTTCTGCCATTGGTAATTTCTGCCCGTTACTTTCTGCCCCCCAAAAATCTTAGGGCAGAAAGTAATGTTTGAATTACAATACATGTGTTAAAAATAACTGTTAACTTCAAATTTCAAATCCAAGTACAAGACAATGAAATTTGTGGATAGACCTAGGCCTACTGTATAACGTTTTCAGTATCTTCAACGAAAAGAATGAATTGTATGACCTTTTTTCTAAACGGCAAGTCTAGTCACAGACTCGTATATTTTTATGTACAAGTACAGTACTCCACTTGTCTATAGGTAGGCTTATGCTGAATGTGTGAACAATTGTTCACAGCACTGAATACCATATACCTGTAGGTAAGTATGTATTTGTATACTAAAGACCCCGAAGTTGTCAGGACCCCGAAGTTGGCTCACTGTCACAAACCTCTCGCTATCACCGTAATAACGTTACTTTAACAAACCTAACTGTTTTGAACCCATCCAGCATTTTATTTTTCAAGATAATGAATTCATTTCAGGTAGGTGCATACAATAATATGATCAGTCTTAAAGATTTTTCTAATTACATCCTAACGAAATTACCTTGCTATGGTGTACACTGCCCTGAAGTACTACTCCATACAATGCAGTAAGTTAGTATGGTGTGCTGAGGCACAACCTACAGTATGTTATTTGGTTATTTTGCTTTGTTAGTGACTTGACCAAACTTTCCGTCTTTCTTAGGCAGGTTAAGTCAACAAGTGAAACAAGTTTTGCACTGTACTGCAAGGAACATCCTCTTTGTAGACTTCAGTATACTATACGTAGGCCTACTTACGTACAGGTAGGCCTATACAGTATTCAGTGCTGTGAACAATTGTTCACACAATCAGTGTTAGCCTACCTACAGTTTAGACAAGCGGACTACTTATATGTAAAAAAATATGAGTCTGTGACTAGACTTGCCGGTTAGAAAAAAAGGTCATACAATTCATTCTTTTCGATGAGGATACTGAAAAATTTTTAGGTCTATCTACAAATTTCATTGTTTTCTTGTACTTGGATTTGAAATTTGAAGTTAATAATTATTTTTAAAACATGTAAGTTCAAACATTACTTTCCGCCCTAAGATTTTTAGGGGCGGAAAGTAATGGACGGAAAATAGCGAGGACGGAGACCAATGGACCCTGTTGCAGGCTAGGCCCAAGTGTCAGTGACTGGATAAGTGGATGAGTTAATCAGGCCTAGCCTAGTTGCTTCTTTTAACTATTTTAGGGTTTGGACTTCATGGCATCTTTTGGGACCATACCCCTCCTTTGCCCTTCAGCAGTTAACCCGTTAACTTACGCTTAGTTTAGGTCAAGGGTTGTTTAACGTTAGGCTACAAATTACAATGCAAATTTGCCTAGGTAACCGAGCCAGGCTTAGGCTACACTAACGTTCAGTCTAACGTTCCAGTCAATACGTTAGGCTATTGTAAAGTACCAGTTCTGCTATTTGATAAATAACAAAGGGTAGTTTAAAATTAAACTTCAAAAATGACAAAGATTTCTTACCTGAACGTATTTCAAAACCGTACGCTCTTCTTTCACCGACGATCTTAACTTCTCCATAGCTTCCTCCTTTGACTCCACGGAAACAATCTCAAAATTTGCGATTGCTTGTTGAGTTTGAATCGAATTTCGAGATTCGCTTTGCTTGTTTATGAGTGTAACGGTAATTCCCAGGCATGCGTTATGCATAAACGTAAAGTCCGTACTGTACTAGTACTGCAATGCTTGCACATGCATCGGAGAAGATTAGTTGTTTCGTTGTGCGACTTAATTCATCATTCATACGGACCAATAAGGTTCTTTGAAATGCTGGGAAAAACCAACAAAAGGTTCGACCATTTTCATCCATTTCACCAATGTGCGTTAAACCATGGTTTTGGAAAAATCTACATGTGTTTCAACTGGAAATCACAGTGGCGACTGGCGACTTTGGCGTAACCACTGGCAGAGGGTGCAGGCAGGAGGGGATTTGGAGAAGGAAAGTTTCCAGTCGTACGCCGACGTGCCCCCACTTTATTGCCCAAGTATGAAATTTGAAGTTAAAGCAATATGGGCCTTTTGAAAGCGTGTTTGAGACAAAATCTTCAACATCCAGCTCGGAAAGCGAAGGCGGCAATCTGTTCCAGATGTGATGTGGATGAGGAGGGGGGTTGGGGCATTTTCGCAAAGGTAATACAGAAAATTTGGAATTAATGACAAAAAGCACTCTATTAGTTACCGGTGTCACATGATGATCTGTGTACGTTACATATGGCAAATTTCCTATTCTGTCATTGCAAGAGTTCGGAGAAGTTGACCCACTGGCACCTGAAGGCATGAGAAAACATTACCGCATTACATCAGGAATTGCAATTTGTTGAGCGCGAGGAGTGCGGAAAATTTTGTTTTTACTTAAAAAAATAATGACAAATATGGACCTTATATTGAAAAGAATTTGGAATTTCATAAAAGAATAGTTGGGAAGCCACAGTGGCGGAGGAAAAGAATTCAGTCAGAGGGGGTAAGAATGACCTGTAGGGGCGTTTCAAAGTTTGTAGGGCAAGAAGATTTAGTCAGAGTGGAGGGGAGGGGTAGGCTGTAGGGGCGCTTTTATGTAGGTCGATAGGCCTACATATGTCGCAATACGGTAAAACTAGTAAAAAGGGCGCTGATAGGCAATTTGAGCCCGTCAAGGACAGTGGCGTAGCTACTTGGGGGGGGGGGGCAGGGGGAAGTTGCCCCCGGAAAATAATTGGGGAAATTTCATTAATTTTCTTATTCTAACAAAAAAATTTTCAAAACTTTTGTTAGAATAAGAAATTGTGAGACATTTCTCATGCAAAATTCGTTTAATCTTCATCTTCACAAAATAGCCCATTACATTCAAATTTTAAAGCTAGACTGGACAATAACACAAAATATAATGACCGTCTTCATACTAGAATGTAAAAGAGGGGGGTAGAAACATGGGTAGAGGCAAGGGGGAACATGTCCTCCCCGTGGAAAATAACAAATCTAAAAAAAACGAAGAAAACATAAAGAAAAAGACCAAAATAAATTAAATCAACATTTCTTAACAGTTCACCCGGTGTTTTCCCTCAGTATTTAATGCGGCAAATAGGCTTTAGCAATGCCATTCTTCGCTTGTCTGCGTAGCAGACTGTAGGGCATATTCATTGTCAGTCATCAGGTTACTCCTTCGAAGGGCCCCTGGAGACGATTTCTCCCGCTCTGACCGAAATTCCCGCCACTGAGAAGAGGCATGGACGTACTCCCTCGGATGGGGGAGGCAAGTCGGATTCTTCGCTTGCCTGCGGAGCAGACTGTAGGGCATATTTCTTATCAGTCATCAAGGTTTGTGAAACCTCAAAGGGGAAATGAACAAACCGAGTCGGCTCCGCGGGGTAATTATCCGCCGGATACATGTATTTTGCCCGAACGACTTTCTAAGCGGGCGGCGACACGATCATAAAGAAAATTTTGAAATAATCATGAACAAGCAGACAACCGAAAATGGCATTTCCCAGCCTTGGAAAGCGGCTAAGCAACCGTTATTTTCAGCTTTCTTTTTGGAATAAAATTTTCACTTCATTGAAAATGATGAGTAAATTTCAAAATGATTAGAAAACTGGCAAGTGAGTACACTTATTACCATTTGCTGAACGTAAAGTTAGCTAATCATAAGCATTCTGCAATCTTTTGATTTGCCATGTTGCTTTTATTATACCTGGCAAAATTTCGATAGAATTCAGGCCAGCCAGGCAGCCTGGGAGCTATCTGTGTAATTAAAATCATGCTGGATTTTTTACTACCCAAAATGCTACATTAAATTTTCCGGACCCTTGTTGAAATTCGGGTCATGCGGATTTTGGCAGTGGAGCAGTCTTTCTCTGACTTGTATGCATATAATCAGTGGCGCCACAACAGGTGGGTGTAGGGGGTGCAGAAGACTCAACTTGCGCCCCATGGGGAAGAATTCCCGTGTTTGATGTCATTCTACGCCCAATTTGTCGAAGGGGCTAATGCTACTCGTTATTTTTTCCTCCACTTTCTCTCAAATATCTGACATCTCCTATTTTGGCCACAAAATTTCTCTCCAAGCAAACCTATATTTTGCGTCCCCTGAAAATGTAGGGGGGTGCAGCTGCCCCTCCCTGACCCCCACCCCCTTGTGACGCCACTGCATATAACAATAACATCAAAAAGTTAAGAATTGTAAAAACACAATGTACACGTAAAAACGGTCAACTGACCACTGGCAGGATGCAAGGCATGTTGATGCAGTATTTTTGGACAAATGCAAATGTCAATGAAACACAGCGAGGCTCTTTGACTTGGTCATGCGTTACAAAATTAGTACAGGGTCGGCAAAATCGTATGAAATAAACGGAGTTGGTGAATTTGATTAAAACTTTTCTGATGTCGTTGGAGACTCTCAATCGGCCAGTCTTGAATAAAATTTGTCCAACAACAATCATAATTTTCAGTTGCAATGCAATATTGCTAATCGAAAGTGAAGATTCTCAAATAATCCCCAAACGTTCAAATTTCCCCTAAAAAGTTTGCAGAATCCAAAATTTTCTGCTATATGAGTTCCATATTTTCAGTTAGTCGTTTAAGAAGACAAAAAATTCGGCTCTCCGTTTTCACGCCACCATACCCAACCTGTACAAGTTGTGGATAGCGGGGTTTTTAGAGATTTTGTAGGCCTATATGGTGTTTTCTGAAACTCATATTCGAACGATTTTAATGCCTGTCCTGAATATATCTTTTAGTTTTACTATACATTACTGGCATACGGTGATATTCTACCAGCGACTCTGGGAGTAAGAGAAATTTGTGTGAGTGATTAAGGCCGTGGGTGAGAGGGTCTCTGAGAAAAGAAAACCGTATTCAAAGTAGGCGCACATCCAGAAATTCAAAAGGGGGACTAACTTAAGGGGAAGCAGGGAGGTGAGGTGCTAATTTTCCTATGTTTTATTATTGATCTGGCAAAATTGGTAGGGCTGAGGCCATAACAGCCCCCCCCCCTCCCTGGATCTGCACTTGCAAACGTATCATGGTCTTTTCTAGGCTTTCTTGAACGTCGGATTATTTACGACGATTGTACTTACTAAGTGACTTATCCGGGGTCTAACTTTATGCCGAATGGTGTCTGAGTTTCTTGTTAGTGTTTCAGTTTTCCAAGGAAAGAAGGAAGGGGAAAGAGCCAATTGCTCTTTCCATAACACTAGCAATCAGAAAATTTCCACTTGTCTCAGGCGTCTGTATAGCCCAGAAAGTTTCCACACAAGTACCGGGCCCCTTTGTTCAAACTAGGTGCGCACCACACATCTCATTTTATGGAAACGATTGAAGCGCTAGTCTATAACACTACTTCACCCAAGAAGGAAACAAATGTGTCGTTTGGTACCATAGCCTATGGTCAGACTACTTTATTTATGCCACAAGACCACAGATGTGTCTCAAAAGAACCTCCTGGCTAATTATGATTATCACCCCACTTATTAGATGGTCCATTCTGTTGAATGACTTGAGTAGATACTTTTTTAACCCTTTACCGTTGTGCTCCGATCGGGGCATATTTGCGCGCCTCGTGAGTGGGCGGAAAAGCGGACGTAGCCGGCTTCCGTAGGCCATTGACCACGTGACGTTAAGCTATTGTCTCTCTCGTTGTTGTGGCCGAATTTTCGGATAGCTACTCGCAGTTTCGAGCTCTGCGTGAAACAGTAAAGACGGGTGACAGCCGAGCTCTCCGCATGGGTCCAAAAGGATCCAAACAACGGTAAAGGGTTAAAGGTCCTACAACCACATTATTTCAGAACAATGTTTTTGTTGCTGATTTCTTAACTTATTTCAGGGGTAACAGCTCAATGCATTGCCCTCGTTTCGGATAGTTCTAATTGTTTTAATGTTCAAAACATCTCTAGAGGTTGTAAATATAAAACAACAGCTGTCTACTCCCATAAAAATACATGAAGCTGCCAATACGGTCCAAACAAGGTCATGGGTACTTTTGATTTTGACATGTCACTTATTCGCCGACGTAAAGGATGGACCCCTTTTAAAGGTCAAGAGCAGCCTACCCCAAACTTGTTTTGAAGAAAAAAGCTAAATATTACATTTTGTCATAATTGTTCTTCTAAGTAAATTTCATCATATTTTATCAGTATTGCTATTCAAAATAAACCAAACAGTTATTTGTAGTAAATGTTACACATGAAGAGAAAAGTTGTTGTCACATGACCCTCAGCCAATCATAAAACAGGACAATCTACAGCTGGAATGGCCGTTCGTGTATTTCAAGCCAAAAATGTAATTGGTTCCAAAATAACCTCTCTTAGACCTATTGGTAATATCTTTCTGTGTGATATCCTGAGTGCTTATTGTGCACCCCTGCCCCTCCTATCAACCATAATCCTAAATTCTATGACCATGGCCCTGGTCCATACCCATTGGCCTGTAGAACTAGTGTTCGCGTTTCCGTAGTGCGGTTTCTGTGCGATCTTTTGGATACACTGAATAATTGAAAAAAACGCTTCAGGTGCCTCTCCAGCCAGCGATGATATAAGTACAAATTAGATGATGTATTACAGATACAGAAGACGGAAAACGACGGAAATCAATGTGAATTGAAGTTACAATACACCGACACAACTTTAGCTTGCTGTAAGGTCATTTCAAAGCTACCGTATTAATTTTCTTTCACTTGGTTTAACACTGTATTCACATCCGGTTTTATTTTAGTTCTTACTGCTCGGAAAGTTAAAAGGCAATAACTACGGTACCTTTTAATAGACATGCATAATATCTAAGTTTTTTTTTTTTTTTTTCAAAATTAAGCCAAAGTAGGCCAATACGTACGCGCCTTTCATGAGATGCTGTTTCGTATTGTACGAATTTAATATTTTTATTTATTCATATTCATGTTTTTATTTATAGGCCTATCTGAGTTCTGATTTATTGCTGACATAGTACGGTACAAAGCCTGTGTACATATGGGCCACTTTAGTGATTAGCTCCCCACCGCCACTTCAAAATTCACCCCGTGGCCCCTGTAAAGGGGACAAAAATAAATGTGGAGCCAGAGTTGTATCAAAGATGGGGCAGATGAATATGGTAAACCTGTTGGTTCGATGACAGGTAGACACTTCCTAGGAGAAGAATGGAAGGTTTTAATTGGGAACGTCACCCATTGGCACTCAGGTTATGAACCGGGATCCAACTAAGAAATATCCGATATTATTTGATAGTTAAAGTTAAGAATTAATCTTTTCCTCCATACATATAATTGTGAAATAGCCTTTAATCGATCCAACTCCCCATGTTTTATACAAAGCCGTGTCCGAGAAATTTAAAGGCTTAAATAACGAAAATATTACGTTCCTTGCCAAATAAAATAGGCAACGTATGAGTATGACGCGATATGTGGCAAACAGGGATAACTTGGGAAGCACGAATGCTTTCGAAGTGTACAAAATCATCGTATAGTCAACATAATTTTTTCATTAAAAAATAAAACAGACCAAAATCGGGACGGTCGGACAGATTATATTCCCAACCTACCCTCTTACCCTTGCCGAAGCATTTCTTTGTTAGAACACAAATATAGGATATATGATTAAAGTTAAGTTGCCAGTAAACACCGACAGGCGGGATGATGTGTAGTGCCTAAAAATTTTATCCCCTCTCATTGGTACTGGTAGTGCTCATTTTATCTAGTAGTTAGTTAATGATTTGGTTTTCACACTTTTTATTACCCGTAGTTCTATCAAATCTCAGACGAACTCAAAATAACGACTGATTCCAGAAATTCTACTAACAGGCCTGTGAAGTGAGAATGCCCCTTTTCTGACAAGTTGGCGATTTTTAACATTTTCGACGATACGTCGCTCTGCCTAGCTAATGACGGAGTGTCCGTATGAGAGGGTGGGGTCGACCGCTCCTGGTAGAACAAAAGTACCTGCCTGCAACTTTTTAGTACTTTAGTTTTAAAGCCTGCTTTAACATGCCCTAACTGGCAGATCATTCTGGCCCCTCTCGGATCAAAATCCGCATCTTCGCCATTTCGCTACGCATGTGAAAAAATTTGGCGCTAATTCGCTTAGATAGTCATTTTTCTTCCAGAAAATCCTCTTCCCCCAACTGTAATATTCCCAAGTGCACAAGTGAGGCTATTTCATGTATTGGGAGACATTTTCACGAGGGACCTGACGACAGGCGAGTTACCAAAAACTCTGATAAGGGGGAGGGTCATCGTTGAAGGGTAACTTGTAGTTAATACTGGTACCACCATGTGAAAATCACTTAGTTATAAGAAAATAACAAGATATCTTAAGCTTGCTATAGACAGATAGATCGCCTAGTGGTCACGATACTGCTCACGGTGTTCAAGTTTTTCTCATCTTGTGAGAACTTCGACATCCTTTTGAGACACCGTGGGACTTTGAGCAGGACATTGAATGGCAAAGTCAGTCTTGAGTAAAGTATATTTTAAAATAATTTTTTGGTACAAGCATGACTTCAAAATCAAGTATTCAAGTGAGAGAGTTTGGCATGTTAGTCTAGTATGACTCACGGAGGCTGCTACATGAAACCCCTAGTGGTGATGAAACGTACTCTAACTTTGAGCGTTTTTCTAACCCCTGGAAAACGTCACTGCTAAAAGTTACTGATGCCGCTAGGATATAAGTTGGTTCAACTGCCTTTATATACATTCGACAAATGCCGACATTTTGCAAGCAATTCATTAGCCATACAGTCAAATCCAGCTGGCAGCACCCAACAAGGGGTCATGGAAGAATATACCGTACGCGACAAATTGGCAAGGCAGCTCTATCCCGTTAAGAACCCGAAAATGCGCCAGAAGTGGGGCTTTCCGAAACAATGTTCAAAATTATGCAGTTTGAATAAGCATAGAGGGTCAAAAAATTAGTTTCTTTTTACTCAAGGATTACTGAAATTTTTTTATATGTTTAAGACCTGGAAACCCCTCACATCAAAAAGTTCCAATTGTACAACCATGTGGGCAGTCCCCCAACTGAGTAAAACTCTTTCTCACCCACACATAATCATGGTATTGCTCCAGGGTGAAAATACAAGACCTGAATGTGTAATCGAAACACTCTTCACTCTCAGTATACCTGCTGTCTAATTTGAACTACAATTTTCTACATTTTTAATTTGATGTCAATCAAAGAGCTGTGCCAAATGAAAATTTCTGTGAACTTACAACAAAAATTATACATTTTGGTGAGAGTTGACCACTTATAAGGAAAGGGAAGAACGCCAACAGCTCTCATACCACGCAATTCCAATTTCTCCGACGAACTTCTTCCTATAGCCCATCCTACACCCGTCTTGTGCTCCAAGTTCCTTGTGAGGGTGCAAATTCCTTTACATGGTTCACAAATTATCCTCATGGATTGGGAAAGATGGAGTTTCACGGCCCAGTTTCTAACCAATTGGTTTAAGTCGAGCCAGGGCCGGCAACGGCCTTTTTCGTGGTTGTGGTTCACTGGGTTGTTTTCCCTACTCCATTGCTTATGCTAAACAACATGTACAAAGGTAGTAGATTCCTTTTTTAAAGTTTTCGGTATGACACGGCCAGGACTCGAACCCCCAACATCCCAACCGCAAGTCTGATGTGGCATGCAAGCCCGTAATCACTAATCAGTGAACTTCATGTCTCTGTATCATTTAAATAATGCCAGCTAACCTGAACATTTTGAAGTATGATAATAAAAGATCGTTCAGCAGTTAAGTAGTTCCCTTCCTTCTAAAATTATTTGAGGCACTTAAAGCTTTATTCACAATATGATGCGTGTCAGCCTAGCGTGATATATTTTTGTAGCTGCAGAATAGAGTCCGCATGGGCTACTAATAGGATATTTGGGAAAATTAAACCGACATCAAAGCAACGTATCTGCAGCTCGTGTTATACTTTAAAAGAAGGGGTTGAGGTCAAAACAGATTTGGATATGTTGGAGCGGTATACATATTCCAAGCATTTTGGTGAAATTTGCATTAAAATCTGATGTGTGGTTCTCAAGATATGAGCAAGTTAAGTTGTCACATTTTCAACAGAAAGTAAACTTGAATCAAGCATATATGATATCATATCCCCACATTAATGTACAGCCTTTTGTTTTTCTTTAAAATTTACAGCCCATTTTCTCCTCAACGATCCCATATTTTCAAAATGTGATGCATAAGTGGCATGAGAACTTCCCAAACTTTGCGTTCCCCACAGTGAGGTCGTATTCCTAAATACTCCAAGGTGAACACAGCAGTCTAAAAAACAAAGGGAAACAAAGCATTCCTTGTCAATGTGAGGAAGTGATATAACCTCTGCTGCCCTCAAGTTCACTTTGGAAGACAAATCTAGTAACTTCATTTAGTAATATCTTCAAGAAATGTATTTCCGATTTGAATGGACATTTCACCACAGTGTGTAGATGTGATTCGTTCCTCTTTCACATATGAAAATTTAATTTTTGCTTAAACTTCCCCTCTAAAGCAATTGTAACTGTAGCTAAAAGTGCGTATTAAAGAACAAAATGCTTCAGAAATTGAAAAAAAAATGTCGCATCAATTGGTAACGGGGGCCGGTATTGACTTAAATTGGAACAACTATTACTATGAAAAAAGTGATTCGGATTTATATTCCTTCCCCCTGCATCAAATATAGGGAGGCATTTCACATAAATGATGCCACCAAAGAAAAAAATCGGGAGAAATGTCCCGAATCTTTTTTTTTCTTTGAGCCTCAAATATTGGGAGACATTTAATAACAATGATGCTACCCCAAAGAATATTGGGACACATATCCCCACCCCGTGATGCCAGCCAATGTATGTTTGTACCTTATAGCCTAGGTTCAAATAACTTTTTCATAACCAAAGCAAATTATGTATATACGTCGAGACTTTCCCAACCGTATGTGAGGTGAAATTTCTGCGAAGAAATATGCCCTTTTCCCTCTTCACCCTCCTTTCCCCTTCACCGAACGGTCGTGCCCCCCTCCCCACTACCCAGAAATTTCAAAGTTTGGGTTGAGCAGCGGGTCAACAAAACCAACAGGTGAGATCGTATAGGCTATCTTGACTGTAGATTCGCGGGTATTATGTAACATGATGCCCGATTCATGAATTGTAAAAGCGAGCTTAAGGATTCACAATAAAAGTGTGCAAGGACGTACATACCAGTTAATTGTTGTGCTGAAATGCGACTGTTAAAAAAAACTCAACTTATAATTCATCAATAACTAAAACTTTCACTGTTTTAGGACAAACGGTGACTTTCACATGACAGTGAATTAAGTCAGAAAGTCCACCTTTTGCATCTTACCCCTCTCAGACAGGCAAAAATTATCCAAAGGGGAGGGGTAATCCCCTCTCAATCCCCTCCCCAGGAGATTGATCATTAATCCGTTGTGCCCCCCCCCACCTCCGCGCCCTGGGTACGGACCTGCTAAGCAGGTTCACTTTGTAGAACAAATAGTTCCAAACATAGTGATACCATTTAACACTGATGTAAATAAAACTATAACACGTATTTTTCAAATCATTGCCTGACACGCCCGTAGACCCCTCAACTTTTCCACTGCAAAGCGTTTTCAAAACATTTGAAAATCAACATATTACTGTCAAAACGAAGGTCATTATTATGAATTTAAAATATTTCTAACAGAGGTACAGGCGAGTATATTGATTAATACAATTAAAGTTGTATATTCCTATTTGGTACTTGTACCGTATGTTATTGATACAATGAGTGACTCATATAAGAGGGCGTTTATTAATTCCTATCTTGCGAAACAAGTTTTCGCGGCATTTTTAACGCTAATTGCAGTTACAGCCGCAGGAAGATTGTTTACGTAGGCGGACGAACAAGGTGTTCTATTACGCAATCACCGGACGAGTAACCGAATCTCGTGAGAGCAATATTCATTGAATGACAGTACTGTGCTGTACAATCAGACAATGCTGTTGTTGATGGACTTCACTTCAATAAGACAACACTGATAGAGTTATATTCTCAGTTCCAGTTTATTCTGATGGAGTAGTGCCAAATGAAACCAAGGAGTTCCAACAGATGAAACACCATATTGAGCATGCATCGTGACACAAAACAGGACTGGATTATTCACAAGCAAGGTTCCTGTATGACCAGGTTAACTGAAGCGAATTCGGTGTTTGCAGATATTTAGCTTGTTGCTCAAGGTAAGTTTTACGTTTTGGTTCAAATATTTGTAGATGGCGGTTGCCTCTTAAAATACGAAAGTTATGGAAATGAACGCCAGTGGTATATACAAATCTGCTAACAATGATGTTCCTGAGTGACATCTACTATAGGCCCACTGTATTTCCTAGCAATTCAAGCATGCTAGCAATTATCAAACTTGGTGTCTCGTTTACTGACTGTATTGTGAACTCAGTGTAGGACCAACTCTTGAGTTTTTAGTTTTAGAGCCTGTGCGGTGCAATATATAGGCCTACGTAGTGTGTACTCTGTTTTTTTCCTCATTTAAATTTGGATAAGGCTATAGATATTGATACACTTTGTTGGAATTTTCCTTTCATCATCTGCTTTCAACAATGTACCTTCTGTTGGAGAAATATTTGCTTTCTTGTTAAAACCTGAAATTTTCAAATTATTTGTTGATAAATTTGTCGTGTTTACACTTACGATGAAGCTACTGCCAGCATAATACTATACTATTCTGTATTGCTTTTGAGTTTTAAAGTCATGTCGGTCTCCCTTTAACCGTTAATGTCACTGGGATATTTGCAATGTTTATACTCTATTTTCCTAATTGGAACGAAAAAAAAAGATGATAGTCGTCTCCCATTCCCCTCTTCGGCGTATTTGCGGTGGAGACAATGTTGTGAGGGTGGAATATTGCCCAGGCTGTTTAATTTTTCTTTTTTCTAAAAGTCCCCTCGACTCTCTGGCGAAGAGCCAAGGGGCGAAAACCAAACATTTACTCCCGGAGGAGTCCTGCTCCCTTAAGGAGCTAAACGTCCCAAATGGACAATTACGCCCTCTAAAGGGCAAACACTGAGTGGTCCTGCTCTAGACTGGCTGAATAGAGCAGAAGCCAAACCCTGGATGCAGTTCAACGTCATGTCTAGGATGTTTGATCCTTTTTTTTTTCTAAAAGTCCCCTCGACTCTCTGGCGAAGAGCCAAGGGGCGAAAACCAAACATTTACTCCCGGAGGAGTTTTGCTCCCTTTAGGAGCTATACGTCCCAAATGGACAAGTACGCCCGCTAAAGATGTTGGATCCAAATAATAAAACAGTAAGAAATGCAACAGAAATAAATGCATTGTTCATTATGTTTCATATCATATATACGCCTGTCTTTTTCGCAGCCGTGGTACTTTAGAGCCTCCCTCAATCTATGAAAATGCATGGGAAAGGAATTCGAAGCTACAACGATCATTCAGGGTACTAAATTGTTCTTTTTGTACAACAAGAGCTCGTACCATCGATCGCCGCCGTGAATATTCTCAGTACTAGAAATGTTGACAGTTCTGCAACTTTAAAGCCAGTGTACGCAAGATTGACCCAATGGTTTTGCAGTCGGCAATAAAGAGGGACTCACAGATGTCTCAGACTGTCAGATGTTTTAAACCTCACTAGAATCGACGATGATCTTCAAAGCAAAGTGTATTTATGTGGAAGCCACGTGCATTGGGCAAACTGCGCAGTTCGGTGGTTGCATGTCCATCGTTTCAATTGTACTGCTGAAAACTCCGGGAAGGGGGTGGGGTTGGAGCGAATTTTTGCTGATTGTTGCCGTTATTTCTCCCAAGAAAAGTCAACCAACTGACTTTTTTCTGACGTCCGTATATCCAAAATTCAGATCCAAGAAACGACCCAGCAGCCCCACCCCCTCCTTCCCCAGTGAACAGGGGCTCAAATCTACTGGCTAATTTGTGAATACCTATCGATGGAATAGTCGCTTGTCAGCCTGTTTCGGGTCCTTTGAAAGGTGGTATAGGCTGTTTTCCACGGTAAGATATTTTACTTCTGAAGGGAATTTTCACTGTTTATTTTCCCCGTTATACAGTAGTGGCGGTATATGATGTAACACTGATGTCCACAACTGAGGTAACTGCTTGGACTTTTTCTCAGTTTTTTTTTTTTCATTGTAATGAAACGTATAATCGAAGACACTTAGTTGATGGGCTTAAAATGACCATGCAGCACGTTACCTCAATTGTACTGAGTAAGTTCGGGTTGGTTTTACAGCGCTGTTCGGAAAAATTAAGAATTTATCTCACACGCGTGATAACAGTATTTTTGTCTGTCAGGGATTTGAAAGTAGATAATTTTACACCCGTGTAAAAAATGTTTTATCTTATACTGATTGATTACTATGCATAATACTAGAGTATACTGTCACTTCATTATCGCAGTGGAAGGAGGATACGAAGTTTAAAAATATTTATCTTCACTCTAAAAACAAAATAGTGAATTTAGCCATTCTCTAATAGAGTGAGAAGTGTGAATTCACACCCCTGGAGAGTAACTTCACTTCAGAGAGTGAAAATTCACTCTTTCAAGAGAGTCTCCAAGGCACACCCTTTTCAAGAGTTGTGACCGTCCCTGTAAGCTCTCATTTATAGTAAAACTTGACCTTTCTGAAGAGGATTGTACTCTTCTTGGAGTGAATTTCTACTCGAATGGAGAGGATGCATTTAATCTTTTTAACGAGAAAATTTTAACTCTTTTTATTTTCAGAGGGTAATTTTTCTGCAAAGGTATTTCTGGTCATTTCAAAAGTGGTATTATTCATTAAAGGCCGAATTCTCTCACCCCAAACAGTACCAATTCTCCTAAAGCCCCTCCCACTATTGTCTGAAATCTATGCTCATCCAGATACAATCTCAGTTTATTGCTTCAAGGTGAGTAAAGAAAAACTCAATTTATATAATCAAAACACTCTCAGTGCCGTTCATGCTGTGCAATACAAGCTTTGATTATCTGCCCTGTTTGAATAAGTTATCAATCAAAGAGTTGAGCCAATTGAGAATTTTGGTACCCCTGTTCCAAAACTGTAGTTTGGGTTGAGAGGTCTGGCCCTTTAAACATAGTATACAATATTTTACCTTCAATGGAAATGCCCCTTTATACAGGCTGATATCATGTCATATATTTAGCGGTAGGATATGTGTATAAAATAGTTTACCTTTAATGGAATCACCTATTTCTCCCCTAGTCTGTTTCCTGTTATTTCCATACAAGGTAAAAAGTATTTTACCTCCAAAGAGCACTTTGTCGTGCGATTACTTTAATATCGGTAATATACGGGGTATAAAGTATTTCACCCTTACTGGAGGCACTTATTTCTCCATTGTTCTGTTTCCAGGTATAAAAATGTTGTGCTATACATGATTAAAAATATTTTACCGCCAATGGAAAGGGTACTTTTGTTCGGCTTAATATGATGTTACGTAATTATATCTGCATGCTAGTATACGGGGTATAAAATAATTTTCCTTCAATAAAAAGACTTATTACCCCTTAATTTGTTCCCCGTTACTTCGGAAGCGATGCGATACAAGGTAAAACATATTTTACCTCCATCGTGAAGAGGATAGGAGTATTTTTGCCCACTAGTCTGATGTGGTAGCGGAAGTATTTGGAGCATAAAGATATTTAAAGTAACCTCAATGGAAATATTTTTCCTCATACTGTTTCCTCTCATTCAAAGCCAGTGCAAAACAAAATAATTTCTTCTATCTCCATGTTCTTTGGCTCTTGAAGTAGTCTTACTTCCATTAGCCGTATTATACGGGGAATAAAATAAATTACCTTTGATGAAAACTTTTACTATTCCCTTAGCTTGTTTCTTGCTATTTTGGAAGCAGTGCGATAAAAAGGTAAAAATATTTTACCTTCAATATGAAGAGTTGGAGTATGTTTTGCCCTCAGTCTGATGTTGTGTGATTACAATCGTAGCGGTAATGTATGGGGCATAAAGTGATTTACCCTTACTGGAAACAATTCATCCTCGAACTGTTTACTGTTATTTCTAAACCGGTGCGATACAAGGTACAAATATTTCACCTTCAATGGAAAGTTTACTTTAGCAGTTTGGCTGTTATTCTAACTTATATCAGTAGCGTTGTAGTATACGGGGCATAAAATAAATTACCTTCAATAGAAGCACTTATTACCTGATTACTCCCTTAGTTTGTTTCCAGTGTGCCGGCAACTGTGAGATGCAAGGTAAAAACAATTTTACCTCCAATGTAAAGAGTTGAACTTTATTTTGCCAATTAGTATAATGTCGTGTGGTTATAATCGTACCGGTAGTATATATGGGGGCATAAAATAATTTTCGTATAGTGGGAACATTTCTTCCTCAGATTGTTTATTGCTGTTTCAAAATCTTAGCCATACAAGGTAAAAATATTTTAAAACCAATGGCAAGAGTATTTAACTTCTTAGTCTGTTGTCGTTCGATCGTATTAGGGCTGTAGTATATACGGGCTTTAAAATAATTTACTAAAGATGGAAATGCTTGTGCCTCCTCTAGTCTAATTTCATTTTATTAAGAAGGTAAAAGTATTTTACCCAAATTGAAAGAGCATTTTGCCTTCTAGTATGCTGTGATATGATTATATTTGTAGCGAAGGTATACAGGGTATAAATATTTTTACCTTCAATGGAAACACTTATTTTCCCATTGTCTGTTTTCATGATATTTCAAAAATTGAATCATATGTGTGAAATGTGTTTTAACTTTCAATGGAAAGGAAATGTTGCCTCTTAAACTTTTGTGATGTAATTACGTTTGTAGGGGAAGTATAAGGGATATAAAATAATTTACTGTGAATGGAAACACTTACATTATGGAACGTATTGTCTGCAATCAAACAATAATTGAACTTTCGGTTTGCGTTATGAAGTGAAATATCTGTTTAAGTAATTGTACGAGTAGAATTATACAGGGTAGAAAATATTTCACCTTTAATGAAAACAATTATTCATATATCTCGCTCTTTTTTGCAAATTTCAAAAGATTTTGCACCTTTTCCTTCCATTTCTGAAAATTTCACTTTTTTTTAAACAATTTTGTAAATAAAAGTAGTTTTAACTGATAAATAACCTGAAATCTTAAAAAAAAAGTCACATATACGAGAAATGCGGGGAAACGTGAATTTTTTCTTGTAAAGTGCCTTTTATTTTCTTCCTTTGTTGTTTGTCATAATTAAAATTTTGCTTTTTTCTTAAAAAAAAAGCCAAAAGTGCGTTTTTAAGGTCATTTATGAAAAAAATCAACGAAAATGAGAGATTTTTAAGCGATGTGGTTGTTGCAAATTTAACTTTTTTTTTCGTGATTTATCTAAATATCTGCATCTGCTTTGAAGAAATACAAAAAAATCTCCAAAATATAACGTTCAAAACCCGTGCTCTTTACAAATTCGGCAAAATATCACTGAAAAATGCAAAAATGCAAAAAATAAACGTAAAAAATTGATTATTTTTAGAAAAAAAGTGATATTTTCCAAATATTATTTTTGGGAAGTAGTTTTAATCGTGTTGGGGACCCAATTAGCTGGCTTAAAAGAACTTGATTTTGATACATACGAGCATCTGCTTGCACGGTTTTAACGAGAAGAAAAACAATGTTTCAAAACCCTCTTAACACCATTAGGCAGCGTGTCCGGTAACTAAATGCCGAGCTGATGGGACCCGCTTTAGAAAAGGGTCGTGATTATCGTCCTTAGTTCGGATTATTTC
>CM074179.1:38210269-38336513 GCA_037179385.1 Holothuria scabra
GTGACAAGATTGGTTGGAAATGTCGCCATTTATGAAATGTGGGACATTTTTCCTCAAATGCGCGATATTAAGTAGGTTAATTATAACATTAAAGAAGCTAACTATAATATTAAGCACATTAATTACGATATTGAGAAAGAAGGGTGCTGTCCTACGTTGGTCCGATTTTCTATTCTCTTTCCATATCGCATGGTATTTGCTATCGTTTTATGTGTATTTATATCATCCATTTATTTAGAACCCTTTGGTCACCAAATTTGTGTTACATTCGTTTCATAAACTGAATACGACGGCACCAGTATACATTTAAAACGTGTGTTTAATGTTTCTCACAATTTCCTTAAAATTCGATAGTCTAAGAGCAATATGCTACGATGTCTCCCTACGTTAGAACTGCCTTTAGTTTAGGAATGTACAATGTGCTGATATGTGCAAAATAGAAGCATGCACGTATATTTCAAATGCCTGGTCGGGGTTCGGAGCATGCATCGTAGAAAGCCAGCATGTATACGGCCCATTGCGATCCGTGTACAAGCGATATAACCGATTCAACAAAGTTTTCTAACGTGTCTAAGGTAAATATTAGCAATAAACAAACCTACAGAAGGCAAGAACGATCAAACCTCAAGTCCGAATTTTCGATACGTATCTCGTATTTTACCAGATGTATTAACCATTTGATTTTCAATTGGCATAGGCCATTGCTAAGCTGAAGTCAAACGTAATCGTAACATATCAACTGTGCATGCATTTGCAGGGTTCACTTCATTTCGTGCCCTTACTCTAAGTTAGAACAAAGGTTATTTAACACTTGCTGCACTTCCTGCTTGAAGAGTGGCGTTAATCCTGGAAGGGGGGGGGGGGGCAGATAGGCAATTGATACTCCAATGAAAATATGGGGGGGGGGACATGTTTTTTGCCCCTCCAATAATTCAAGTAGATTTGAAATAACAAGAAAAACAATAAGCAGAAAAGACAAAATTTAACATTGTGGGATACGAAGAGCTTCCAGAAAACGTCAATTTGAGTGCATGTGCGTATCACTGTGAGTGTGAATGTAAATTTGGTCTTGTGAGTATGTACGTGTGCGCTTGCCTTCGTACGGGTACATTGCTTTTAGATAAATCCGGTCCTGGACACGATCCATGGTTCGGCTGACCTGGTTGTAGACTGTACGGCATGTTCCCTTTTTTAGTCATATCCCTAACGTTTTAAAAGCTGCCGAGAAGCTGAGAAGGCCACGGTCCGCTCCTCGGGGTACTCGGCAGGCTTTTGGAAAATCTTTTGTGGAATATATCCCTATCCCCTACCAAGGCTGCCATATACGCCCACGATGATACTGCGTGCTGAGTTGCACATCCTACTGAAAGTTGGTCCCCTTGAGTTGATGACAGATACAAAAACAACCATTGCGCCCTCAGAAAATTTAGATATTTTAAGCGCCGGGGAAATCCCATACAAGATGCTTACTTTGAATCCATGTCCTCCACCACAATCGGGTTTTATGTAGCTTCATGTACTAATGAATAGGTGCCGGTACTGTAAGTACAAGGATTGGACTAGCAGGACCGATAATGGATGTTACTGTCCAATCTAAATGAGAGACTATGCAGTGCTCTCACGGTCTCACCTATATTAAAGCTAATAAAATCTGGAAGTAAATTTCACTTCATCAGGGCAAATTGGCGTGTCGGGCTTGGCCCTTGCGCATCACTTCCCGGTGTAGATCGAGGAACATCCATAAGATGTTTTCATTTTTTTCTTTTGAGACAGTAAGGGATAGATGATGATCGCCACTTCTTTTTTCGAAACTTACCATTGTCGGAAATTCATTAGTTTGTTGCTACGGGAATGTGAAGAAATGTTATCTGCACACCTTCTATTCAGGTAAATTAGAGTTTGGTGATTACATCCTTTTAACATATTGAATCAAAGGGGAAAACCCCAAGGGTGGCGCCAGCGGGTCGGCGGTTTCGTCGAGGAAGCCTAAAAATAATAAAAACAATAATGAAAAAACCTACAAGGAATGATGGATGGACGGGTGATCTTTGAAATATTTTTTGTTTTGAAATGCTATTTAAATACACATAGAAATTGATTTTCAACCTCCGTTATACCTCATCACCTACCCGTTGGGGAAAGACGGCAATTTCCTTGGGGGGGGGGGGGGCCTTAAAAAGGATCGGTAAGGACTAAAGTTCCTGGATTGATGATCATGAACTTTTTTCTCTATGAACTATTTTCCTTTTGTAACGCTATTTTAATGCATATGCCTGAATTTATTTCAATGACTTATTTCTAGTTTAGCTATCCCTCATCCAATCTTCAATACGCGAGGTCACGCCCCCTTCGGGGAAGGCTGTCCTCCTCCTACTGTTGAGAAAAATCCAATTTCGTCGGGTAGCCTTCATCTACATGCCCCGATAAACTGACAAAAGATGCGGGTCTCATAAACTTCAGTCACATGGACGATCTTCTTTATTTTGTTTACTAGAAGACCATATTCTTCAAGGAAATTTACAATTTCGAATTTTTCTTGCCAAACGGACAAGAGCTTTTTCATATCCATGGAGTACCCAATGGTCTGCCATCTGGCCTGCCCCGACAGCAGAATTCTAGCAAAGAAAATCAGGCTGTTTCAGCTACACATTATGATAAAAAGTACAGTGTGAGAATTTCTCATAATAAGTCTGACTAAATCCATTTGAGGTCACCTTGTAAAGTGACACAAACTTGTTGGAAGTAAAATCATTTAAAATCTGGAATTCAAGCAGTCACGTAGCAAATGTCATCTATTTAGCGGACCTTGCAATTGAATACAACGAAGATTCTTCAAAGAGACAAAAACACTTGCACGTTTTCAATTCCGTTGCATATTTTTCCCCGAAAAGACACAGGAACATTGCATTTAGTTGTAGCAGTACCTTTTACTAGTTTACCTGGTACTTGGTAATTTTCTGATCACTTAGCAAGTTGGGTTTTTTTTTCTCTATTGAAGTGAAAAATTCATTTTCAAAGGAAAGCTCAAAATAACAACTTCTTCATTTCTTGTTACAAATCTGAAAAAATGCCATTTCCGACTGTCCTCGGGGTTAGATTTTGTAACAGTTTTCTGTACGCTCAGGGCTAACTGATGGTGGCGCTCCGCTTAGATAGTGTTTTGGTCGAACAGATAACTTAAAAGAACAATTCACGGTTTGCCAATTATTCTTCGTTTTGGGGCAATATTATGAAGTGAAAATTATTGCGGAAGGAAGCCCAAAATAATGGCTTTTTTTTTTTTTTTTTAGTTAACAGTCCGAAAAATGCCATTTGCTGCTGTCTGGGGTTCTCAAATTTTCCAAAACTCTTGTGCCCTGCACTTTGATAGTCTTTTTTTCGGAAAAAAGACAATTCCGCCCATTCCCAACTCAAACACTCCCGTAGGTCTCTGTCAAATTATAAAGTATAAACTTCAAACATATGGGAAGCCAAACTTTTTCCGCGGGAAAATTTTCCAATATGGTCCGAGGGTCTTAATCTGCATGATGATATTAGGTAACCCCAACAAAACTACAGATCACCCCTTCATTAAAACAACAAAATATGTTATAAATGAACAACTTCTCTCTATGTTGATAAGAAGAATTGCGTGAAGGGTGCGATAAAGGTGCTTGTTGTCCATTTCGTAAAGCTTATTTCATCGTAAGACCAACAATACCGTAGTCTTCTGTTGTTACATACCAAACGGTCCTACGTGCCACACCGGCTTACAACTTTTCTAAAATTCTTAATTTATTTTTTTTTTTAAAACCTTCTTGGAATATTCGTAGTACGCAAAGAGCATTTAACCAAAGTATTTACCAACACGCAAACTTAACATGGATGATATGTTTCACTGCCGTGGCACCGCCACCCCCAACACATATCGCAAAAGATTACGTTTCTCGTGAGATTAAAGAACAAATGATAGAACAGATAATGGTGGTTGTTTCAGCATTTTTGCACCGTCTTTTTTAATCTTAAATCAGTATCTTAGACAATAGAGAAACATGGCATGTTTTACTGAGAAAGAAAAAAATGAAACGTCTAATGGACGCACACACTATTGAGAGGAAAAGCACCTCTCTTGCAAGTTACGCATGATGTTTGTAGACCATATTGCCCTTTTGATAAGTTTAATTTTTAAACAAATAATTAAACGCTACACTCTTAAAAAGTTGGTTAAAAAAATCACCAACACTGGTCACGTATGTCAAATACCTGAAATTGGGTAAAGGTTCCCCAATATGTAGTGTTTATTTGGTTACCCCACAGGCTGGTTGCCCAATTAAGTGGTAAAAACCTCTTTGATAACCCATTAATCAACAATTATTTATAAACTTTAACTAATTTCAGGTATTTGACATACGTGACCAGTGTTGGTAAAGTTTTTTTAACCAACTTTTTTAGAGTGCACGCGTATTGAACTGTTGAGTGTGAGTTTACAGATACGCATCTGCATTGCCTTTAAGCAAACATCATTCGTTATGATTTGTTCACAGCTTATTGAATACGACTACTTCGCCAACAAAGTCAAACATGTTATAGGAGTGATGACAGATAATGACTACCAGAAAGAGCTAAGGTTAATATAATTAAGAATATAGACTTTTATTTGTAAGACACCGTAAGCGAGGAGTGACCATCATGTAACGTCTTGAATGAAGTAAGTTTTTCTACCAAAATACTTTCATAGCTTGATGGAATGACATGTCTAACAAATTGTGTGATATGCCTTTTTTTTTTTTAAAATAAGCCCATTTTTTTGAAGGGAATAAAAGTTACAAGAGCGTGGCTCTGTAAGCTTACAGTATAATCAACATTGACGTTACTGAGTTAAGCACACACACATTTTAAGGCTCTGTAGCGCTAATCCATGGAATTTGTTCAGTTATAAATATGGAGAAGAAGATGCGGCTATGCCCATCAAAGAAGCTGTTATTGTGTTGGTGCTAACATACAAACTTGCATTATAACCTCACACTGACAAGATTGTTCTACTAACTGTTCGAAATGGTACATGCACTGAAAACAATAGGAAGATGACATGAGGAAATAAAAAGTAACTATGTTGTCAATTGTTATGAAGCGTCTGGAGTAAGTATTCCATATCATTAACATCACGTTTGACGGTATACGTTTGATGTATACGTTTCATCCTGTGTGATTACCACACAATCTGGAGTTTGCAAATGCACCTCTGGTTTTGGAATAAATTTCCTTTGAATAAATGTTTACAAATTATCTCATATAGTGTCGATAAATTTTCGCTCCGGAAAATGCCTTTAGAGCGACTACCGGTTGCGATACATTATTTCAGCATGTGGACGGAATTTTAAATTTCGTATTTCGAATAAGGTTTTAAAAAGTACCCATCCTGGGATAAACTGAGCATGATTTTCCGTTAACGAATCTTATGAAACAGGAAGATTTCTTTATGAACAGTTACCGGATTATGCCAAGCTTGGACTACGGGTTAGTTGCGTCAATAGGTAAAAGTGATGTAATGTACTGTCGTGAAATCAATCCCATAAGGCTATCACGGGAGTATGAAGTCGATGAAGATCTTATTAACATAATTTATCCTACCAAATTCCCACAATTGTGATGTGGCGTAAATTTGTAGCTGTAACTGGGCGGAAAATGTAAAAAAAGACCGTTTACTTTTGACATAATATTCTCCTTTTGATAAATTCATGCCGTGGTAAGGAAATCTTTGTTAACTAATTAATTGACATCGCGACATTCCTTTTTACTAGCCCTCGGAGCAGACTCTGTAGTAGTCGAAAGATGGCGCTCTGTCAAAATCATAATACACCCCTCTAAACAGTATAATATACAGAGTCTGCAAACCTTCGTCCAGTTTCATTTACAGGAATCCCGCATTTTGAGGGACGAATTAGTAAACATGAGATGGTCACGTGGTGCACGAAACAATTAGGAATAGTGTATTTTGGTACATACAACTGATAAAACGAACGGCGAACAACCTAATTAGCTTTTGTAGGTGGAAAATGTGTACCAGGCCATACGTTCGATGCATAATATTACCTATTACGCGAGATATAATTTTGTATTTGTCGTGACGTCATAATTGGTGGTCGTAAATGAGATTCGCTAGAAAGTTGGCAGGCTATTGTATACAGTAGGTATGCCATGTAACTTAGTTGGAAACGTCGATTGTTCAACAGTGAAGCCGTTGAAAGACTCATAGTATTATGTTTAGTAGCGATTAAGTAAGATTTTTGATATTTGAATGTAGTAGTTGAAACGCAAACACAATAGCCTGCTGTAAGCAGGCTATCTTTTTACCGACACATAGACTGGAAATAAACTTGCATTGGCCAATTTATGTGGTAAGAGAAGCATATCGTTAATAATCTTGTCAAAACTTGTGATATACACATTTAACAGTAAGTTGTAATGATGTCTAAAATTTTTGTTTCTCATGACAACGTAACGGTCAACAATTTATCATTGCGTTCGAGAAAAGACACAACTAAAACGTGAGTGTTGGTTAATATATTTATATTAGGGGAAACATCGCATCCTGCGAATTTTTTTTTCATAAATTAGATATAAATTAGTTTTGATATTCATTATTAAATATTAAACCACTAATGATAAAAATTATTATATATATCACCAAACTTTTTTTTAACTTTTGTTAAATTTTCTAGCAAAATCGTTATTGTTTCATCAGATAAGTAAGTTTTTCATACTTCTATTCCATTGATTCATTTTTCGTTTCAATTTTGTAGCTTATCAGACTTAATATATTTTTAAGAAGAAAGAAGCCTAAATGGCCGCTTTTAGAGCGGTATCCGTCCTTTAGGTGTCCAAACTGCAAACGAAATTTGGATAATTAATTTAATTAAATATGAAATGCTGAAAATTCCATCTGTTCTTCTTGTGGTTGCGGGAAAATTAAAATAGGGAATGCTCTCCAAAAATATTCACACAAGGATGACATAGCAGGATTCCCCTGATAATGTGACAAAAAACAGTATAAACAAAGATGTCAAAGATGTGACTCTAGTTTGACTCGAGCTTTCACTTAATAAAGACTCGACTTGACTCTAATCACCATTGAATAAATTTTCAAAGACACAAAACTAAGAGACTCGACTTGACTTGAGTCATCTCTTCAATCCCTATACTCTCTCAATGGGGAAATCAACCTCTATGGCCGAGTCTTCACATTCTGTATTCACGATCCAGAGTTCGGAATGGACTACAACCCTGCAGAACAGAACCATAAAGGTTTTTTTTTTACAACTGGCATGTGCTTCCATCGACAAGTTCCATGTCTACATATCGCGGGGTGTGAAGTACATGCCTATGCGTTTTCACTAACGTCATAGTGAGGTCGAACTCGTATGGAGTTCGAGTCTTAGCCTTGTCATACCTACTGCCGTTGTGCTTGTTGCTCAGCATTAGCAACGTAGGAGGGAAAACAAGCCAGTGGGCCCCAACTGGAAATGGCCCCGTGGTGGGTATGACTTAGATAATATGGTTAGAAACTGAGTCGTAAAAATGCAAATAACTTCCCAAAGGGAAAATTTTTACATTTTGAAACGTCCTCCCATATTACGGCAGGTTTACCAGTTCGGGGAATAACCTCTTATGGGTGAAATCAATTTTTACCCGATCGGGGGATTATTTTGCCATGGGTGGCGCCATTTTCAAATATCTCCCACAATGCATTGTGATCCTACTGCGCAAATTCAACGGGGATAAAGTTCAAAACAGCCTTGCAATTTTTATCGATTTTAGGAAAGAGAAATTCGGGCATTTTAGAAAACTCTGTTAATAGGGGAATAAAAAAGCTTCGTCATGTTTGTTGGTTCAACAAGCCGATTTTGAGAAATCGAGCAATTTTGCTACGTTCTTTGTCCTAAGCTTAATTTATAGACTCCGCGCAGCCGCAAGTTTTGTACACCATTTTTCACTTAAAGGTGTGCAAGTTGGTCGTGCTAGCACAATGGTTTGTAAATACGTAGTTGAAGGTCCATGGTAATTTCGTTTTTTTATGTCTAAAACTATTACCTCACAATTGAATATACACACATTTATTAAACAATTCGACGACTGTGAAGAGGTAGGCACTAAGTGCTCATAAATATTCATACCGTTGGGACAGGCAAATTTACCCCCAATCGTGGTAATACTCATTTTCTCTCGAAAGCGGTTATCTCCCGAACTGTTTACCCTGACCACGAGTTACAATGGATTCAGGTGAAGTATGTGTAATGCCGTTCCCTTGTACGTGTGCAACTAGACATGCACGTAGATACATTACATGGTTACATAATTTAAGCATTTAACTAATGTGAATCAAATAGAGTTAAGGAATCGAGATGACTCGACTTGACTGGAATTTGCTAAAGACTCGACACGACTCTAGACTCGACACCTTGTGACTCGGGGTGACTTGAACCTTAACAAGGACTCGAAGTGATTCGACTAGAGGTCAAGAAATACTGGAAATGTCTCGACTCGACTTGAATGGCTGGATACTCGTCATGACTCGAGACTTGACGCCCTGTGACTCTAAGTGACTTAAGACTCGACATCAAGTGACTTGATAACAACACTTCAAAATACCCTTGTCTTAACTTCAAGCATATTTGAAAACCTTCTTAATATCGACAGGCCATGAAGTTAGAAAAAGCTATTCTGTTACGACATCCAGAATCCAGGAAATGTCTTTCTTCATATTCAAGAGGCGACATGGCATCGGGTTCAAATGCACCACCGACTGTCCTTTTTTGAAAGTATGGTCCCTCGGATACCGGTTCAACATGCAGGCTGCAAGCTCATTAATTTGAAGTCTCGCAGACACGTATGTACAGCGTTCACAGACGTTGTATACACTGAGCTGATCGGTACTCTCGAGCGTGCGCTGTAAAATGTAGGCGCGGCTTGTGCTACGAAGCTTGGCAACCAACGCTAATGTGTCAATAACGTGTTGCTAAGAAAGCAGACGATAGATTTTTGTTATCAGATAGCTGACAAAATGACAAGTTTCAGCGCGGGAAACGCAAAAAATGATGATGTTAATGAATGAACATACAATATACACTTTTCACAACACTCGCCACTGAAAAGGAATGTCAACAAACTCTTCTATGACACAAATTTCGTGGTATAACTACGACCTTCCGTGGACTTTTTAAGGTAATTTTTCTTAAGGGCAATAGGTCACTGTGATTACGCAAGAGCTTCGACACGGTGATATTTGGGTGAAATGTGGATTAACTAGAGTTTTTCCGAGTGTTTAGCTGTGTGTTATGTAATCAGTAAACAATACTTGGCTCATTATGAGTCTTTACACCTAGAGTCATTTTTTTTTTAGATCTTTATGGCCGTCGTAGTAAGGCTTGTTTTGCCATGCATATTTGTGCATACGTACACAAATGCAACCTATGGGGCAATACTTGTTTCCCACTGAAAGTTTTACGATCGATATGAACAGAAATAACTGTAAACCCAGGAACATTTTACAAGTGTTTGTTCTCAAAACATTCGGCTATAGGCTAATTACTGCATGTTAGTGCTGTAGTCACACATACACTCCTGGTACTTGGTAATTCCAGCTAGCTAGCTCTCCGATCGATCTGGTTGTTCCTCTTACCCAGTGTTTTGAATGAACGCATCACAACACAGAATCTAGGTCAGTGCACTGACTACACTATGTCATATGTCTACCCAGCACCCACCTATCTTAGTTTACCCCTCTAATCTGGCCCCACTTATGTAAAATACATCCTATACATTGTCTTAATTCCCCTAACCCCTTCCCCACCAACTACCAAAGCTGTTGTCAGCCAAGGTACGGATCTGTATTCCGAAGCTACGCGGAGAGGGGGAAAACTTAGAGAAGGCTGGGGTGCAGGGGTACGTGGGTTAGATGTAATTTTTTTTTTGCTCAAACTATGTATTCCTGCCTCAGAGATGTATCTAATTAAGTGGAACGTACACCACCACTGGTTGGCAGAAAGCGAACAGAAATTTACAGAAATGGCAACCTCTCAGAAAGCCGGAAATAGCGCTATATCTAGTAGACAGTTGTTATTGTTTCGAACTTGCAAAAAGGGTCCGCCTCAAAGAGCTAAGCTTCCTTTAATATTCTCGATATATTATTATTATATTATTTATACATACTTCGTAATATTTAACTTGATCTCCAAATTTTTGTATATTGGTTATTTTAATATTCTTAATTGCATAAATACTAGGGTAGGTGGCCGAGGTAAGGAAATCCCATCCTCTTGGACTTGTGCATGGCCTTGAAAAACTTCTGCCCCAAAGAAAATTCAGAATTATCATTGCCTTGATCATGCCTTTTGGTCCCAACCCCTGGCCGTGCTGATAATATTTCTCCCATACAAATTTTGGCTATGGCCCAGGTTACCCTCATACTGGCACGATGCCTCTTTCATTAAACCGAGCCCAAAAAATGGCAAGATGCTACAAAAGGTAAAGCCCCCAAGCGCTGTAAAGACTATGCTGGTAAAATGAAACAGTTTTTCAACATTGATATTGAACTCGATGAGGATGATATACACGCCACCCTATTATGCCAGCCATGTTACTGCAGAATTTTGCACGGAAAAACAACCACAGCGAAGGAGTGGCTACCTCACAGTCGAGTCGGGCAGTGCACCACCTGCACATATTTTACCAACCAAAAGAAAGGTGGAAGACCCTCCAAGCCAGTTCATCCAGGGAGAAAAAAGGCTCAGTACAGTGATAAGGAGTACCCTCTGTCACTCAAATGTGGTCCAGATGCCGTGGTAATTAACACTGAAAACTACCACCTAGATATTCCCACGGAACTTACCTGTGTCTTGTGCCGTACATTGGTGGACAAAGCCCTGTAACTACCCTGCAGTCATGTCATTTGCAAAATGTGTATATTGCAATTTTCAGCCAAACCTCAGAAGAAAACAAAACTCACATGTTCCTTTTGCGACAGCCATTTTAAGGTTGCAGACGTTTCATCGCCAAAAGAATATTTTAGCACAGCATACAGTAATCAACTAGTCACATGCAAGAAATGCAACCAGTCGATACCTATTTGTAATATACCACAACATGTCTTCTCTGGTGATGCCCTCAATCACTTCAAAAATGGAGGCAGTTGGAACACATCTTCTTAAAATGAAGTTTAAACAAGGTGATGGCTTGACTGCATCATTTAAAACAAAAGGACAGGCAAGTGGTAGTGTTCAAACTTTTATAATAATGTGTATTCATTTATGCCAGAAGTAACTATCTGGTACTGTTGAAGTTTTGAGTCATGATTCCAGTCCCGTCTACTTTTTATCAGTGTTTGCAATTTTGCATTAAGCTACAAGATTGCAGGATTCCTGCAACTGTTCTCAGAATCCTCTTGCCCCAATGAAATGCAAGGGGGGGGGGGGGGCATTTCCCCTTTCTGTTGCTCAAACAAAAAACTGAAATCAAGAAATTCCCCACAATTCCTTGGAAGATCCTGTTTCCTACAATTCCCTGGAAGATGCTGCCACATATTTTCAAGTTTTAATCCTTCTATAATTTGGCATATGGAACTACCAACTTCTTTGTAATTTCCTTTCAGCCTATTAATACAGAACATATTCCAAAGGCCAGAGTAGAAACAAAAAATGCGCAAATGCACAAAAAAGGGCACTGCCAGAAGAAGATCAAAAATTCTGGCCCTAACCCGGGATATAATAAGCAAAGGGAGCACCAGTCACCAACTCTCAGATGAAGTCAAAGCACTTGACCAAGATGACCTGATTGCTACTCTGGCTACCTTAGACAAGGCGAAAGTCATGGTGCCTAAAGGGGACATTTGGGGATTAAAGGCAGATATGAACTCCTCCTGGAAAAGAAACAGAGAATTGAGAAGGTATAAGTCAAAACACACAAATTAATAATCTGCTTTATGTTTAAGTTGTGAAAAAAAAAAAAAATACAGTATGATGCAAAGACAAAAAACAAAGCCCAGAGCTAGCATTGCCACTTTTTAAAAACACAGAATAGCTTACTCATATGATACTTATATTTGAAAAGGGTTTTGTATAATGGAAGACTGACACAAACTCCCAGGAAACAGTGGCATTCTCAATGTACAGTCAAATCACCTGATCATTTTCAAATACCTTTTATTTCCATGCTTCTTTCCCCCAGATGGCTGAAACAGTATGGCATACTTGTCGAGAGCGAGAATAGCATGAGGAAGCAACAGCAGGACATAATTGATGACAACATGAAAGCTGAATGCCTACCTTTTGTCCACGACGATGATGAAGGTGTTGCATCGTTAAAGAAGACCCCAATGTTACTGTGAAGTCCTTAAAACAGAAGATTGTCCAGCTGTTGGAAGGATGCAAAAAGTAATTACAAATAGCTACATATAAACTATATTAATCACTAGATTAATTTTGTTCTCACAAAGGCAAGTATTCATACTGATCTAGAGTATTTGCAAAAATAGTATTTCCTACAAAATAGTGATTTCACTCGGTCGAAAATGCGGAAAGTGGGTACAGTACCAGAAGTCCATGGTCGGTTGGGTACCAGATAATATAACTTCTATTAGGCTAAGAGTTTGTTTTAAAGTCACAATATGAAATTTTTCTTTGGACATTAAAATTTTAAATAGCACCAATGTATCTTACATGAGGGTATATTACAATGGTTGTTCTTAGGCATGTACTTGATTAATTTTGCAAAAAAAGTAACATTTTGGGCTTTTTTCTTCACCAATGTCATTTACACATTGGATGTGGGTAGCAATTTCAGAACCGGATACTGAAATCTTTAGCAATTAAGATACCCTGGTCCCCGGAGGAAACACTACTACAAAATCGACTTACCTTTATTCAGATTACAGCTGCTGAAAGGGCATGGTATCATTCCCGAGGATGAAATCTGAATTAAGTTTGGGGGAGACAAAGGTGGCGGTCTCTTCAAACAAATGATCCAGGTTGCAAACAGGGATAATCCCAACGCAGAGAGAAATACCACCGTGGTTTGTGCATTTTCAGCTGATGACACCATGATAAATCTCAAGACAGGATTGCTACGACTACAACAACAGATCGCGGAACTTCAGACAGACCACTGGGGGTAAGTGAAATGAATGATGAAGGGGCATTGAAAAAAGTTTCATACACAAAATTGTCTTCAACCTTCAAATAAAATTTTCCTTGCGTGAAGTCAACCACCATTTTCTTTCTTTCTTTTTCCTACTTCAGACCCCACAAGTTTAGAGTATTTATCTTTGAAGACTATGAGTATTTATGCCGCATATATGGTATAACTGGAGCAAGTGGGAAGGAATTATGAATGTCCTCAAGCTTCTGCACTGTAAAATGACAAAGCAAATTCTTAATTCATATAACTTGCAGTTGTTCCTTTCATTATTATCTTGATTTACTTTTTGCATAGGTCGACACTGCTGCTTGTTTTGCACATGCACTAAAGCTGAAATGGCCAAGAGTCTGGCAGAAGGACCATCAGCCCGAAAGGACTCTCGAGAGCCTCCATGAAGACTGGTTTAATTTTGCAAAAGCGGTGGAAAAACTTCCAAGGCAAAACAACACAACAATGTCATACACGAAGCTTTGTTTGACTTCCCCTTAAATCAGGTAAAAACTGCACACATGTTCACAGTTGTACTTCTCACTTAGTGAGAATGCTGTTTCTTCTCCAACTTGAGTATTATAATTATCATTTTTCTCACTAAATTTAAAGTAATTTATGCTCTCTCCTCAGGTTTGCATTCCTGGGTTGCACATTAGTCTGGGGTTGTATCTCAAACATTTCAATTCATTTGAAGAGGCCTGCCACACACTAGATTTAAAACTGACACACAGGATTCCACCACAGGCAACAGACCAAACCACATCTTTTGACAGCAGGATTCAGAAGGCAATAGATAACTACCACGAGGCATGCCGACTCACATTCCAAGCAGAAGAGTTGGATAAAGGTGCTTCCCTACTAATGGAGCATTTCCAAACAGCAGATGAAACGAATGCACCCATATATGAAGAAGCCATTCGCTCCCACATGTAGGAAAGAGAAAAACTTGTAAGTCAGTTTTAAAATTGGTGTGAATACAGGCAGTTTTCCAAATAATTGAATACTCGTCCTTTGCTTTTTCTGGTATTCTTTCAGCTGAAACTTGCTGACAGCATCAAGAGCCAGGTTGCCTTCAAGGTTGGTCAGGGTCCTTTGTGCCAGCAATTGGATGCTACCCTCCAAGAATTCAGGGTGCAGAGACAGGCTTACCATGGGCGCAGCTTTGTGGGTAATCACATCCATCGATGCTGCAAGGTAACCTCACAGAAGCACAGCTTTCTGACTTCCATGCTTTTGACAGACATTTTCCATATCTGTAAAAGAATGAATCATATACTGATTGACCTGTTTTCTTTTTTGGTCTGTGGAAATATAGAAAGAAAACATCAAGCGCATGTTGACAGCAGTAGTGGAAAAAAACAAAGGAGCTTTGTCCACAATTGACCGAAGATGTCAAAATCATCACCCAAAAATATGAAACCGTCTTCCGCCTTTTTGGATGCTGCCATCGACTCTACAATAAATCTGCAGTAATGACTGATGAGGACATCAATACACTGGGTATTAAACTCAAAATTTCCTGCAACTGTCTAAATGTCTCTCTTTACACCAGAACTGAAGAACCTTTCAAAACTATAACTCTCATGTTATCTTTCATCTTATTATTCTTTTTTCATCAGAATTAACCATACAGAGTCATCTGGCATACTTCAGGGCAAATTTCCCACAGGAATCAGTACCCAAAATGCATCTGCTGGAAGATCACACCATACCCTTCCTGAGAAGATGGCACGTAGGGTTAGGATTTTTGGGTGAACAGGGAGGAGAGTCAGTACATGCAAGGCTAAATACCATCAAAAGAGATGTCAGAGGACTTAAGGATGAAATGGAGGTGTTAAAGAGTGTAATTACAACTCACTGGGTTCAAACCCGGCCTGGAGCTAAGTAAATTTTTAAAAGTGAGTTTCATTAGCACAAGAGCACACTCTTTTTTACTTTAGATATAATTATAATGTTTAACTTATGCTACTTTAATTACTTATTAATGTTTGTAATAATAATATGATAACACCAATAATAATATTATAATAATTTGATGTGCAAAAATTAATTTGTATAACATCACTATGCATCAAAAAAAAGAAATTTTTAATTTTTTTTATTTATTTTTTCCTTGCTTACAGGAAAATCTGTACACCCACAGCTCTCTTCAAAATCTTGAAAGAAGGCAACAATGAGTCAGGTGGCACCTGATGATACCCCCACCTAAGAGTGGCTAATACAGGGACTTTAGCAGTCCTTGGGGGACGTTCAGCCACAAGAGCTGACAAGAATTCACATTTTAGGATGGCAACCAGATGGGAATTGCTAGATTACAGCCAAAAGATGCAAATCTATGCCCCAAACCAAATTTAAAACATTAATCCCCTTAAAACAGCACATATACTTACCTTGACAGAATTTTTGATGAGTCGGCCATGCATCCTTTCACTTGCCATTTGCCAAGGATAGGGCGGTTTGAATCCCATTACATTTGTAGATGACTACCTTAGGCTTGCCCAATTTTCCCCTAAGAGTTATAACTTTAGAGATACATGCAAAAGATCCATGTTGATGTGGTTGACTAGGTACTGCAGGCCTAGAATGACAATAAAAATGCCTTATGGGTGCCAAGGAACACAACCACATCAACCACAATCCGTTATTCTTGCATCCATTCTTCAAAATATACAATAAAATATAATTTTAGAAAATGCCTTTATCAGAAATTTCTTATTACAGTAGCAGTGTTCTCCGGTAGCCTGTGGACAGGCGCCAGTGCCCGGTCTTAATGTTGACCCCACGAACAACCTTGCCCGCACAGAAAAAAATTGATTTCATTTTTTTTGGTGACATTGAATTGTTCCATTCAATTTTAGCACCAATTACGCAGCACGATTTTGCATCTACCACCTTACATGTGCAAACATTTTCGAACGGGGGACGGTGGTTGGTGTCGTCTGCTCCCAGAGACAAGCCCCGAACAAAATTTGGACTTGATGTGAAGAACACTGCATTGGTATTTAAAGAGCTGGCCTAATTCTGCCATTATACCACAGTCAGCTATCAACACAATTGCCACAAATGCTGCCAAATTTTTTCCAACCCTGGCCTCTATCAATTTTGATGCAGTATATAGACCTACTCAGGTTAATGATGCGACGGTAGCGCAGGGTTAGACTATTAACTGACATTAGAGTATCAAGTGTGACCAAGTGCCCACATAAATACACAGTTTTCCACAATAGGCATGATACGTACCCAATGTGGATGCCCGGGTTAAATAAACCACTAAAACAAAAAAAAAAAAAAAAAAATGGTGTTGTTTAGGCTTAGGCCTATATATTTGTGTAGTCTACTCCGCTAAAGTATGGGAATTTTTTTAAAGAAAGAATAGGTTTGGATGCCTGTGATGCTTCCTTCTGGTTTAGGCCTAGGCCATTTTGACAAGTACATGCTAAGGGTGCTTTCAACAAATCAATGTTCACCCATGATGCCCCCATGTCAATGAAAGCCCCCCCCCCCCTTCCAGATATAGGCTACAGTTGCTGCAAACTAGGCCTTGAACTTACTTTATAGGCCTACAGGAAGGCTCGAGCATGCATTGCTATGAGCCGCCACTCTAACTTTATTCCAACCATGGCTGCTCCTCGAGAACCTGGTCAAGCTTTAGCTTTTACTAGGCTACGCTTACCAGGCTAAGACTGAAATTTAAGAGCATCATGATACATTATAGGCCTTGGCTAAGCTATATTCGGGCCGTAACTTCGTAAGTATGATCTAGGCATATGCTAGCTATATATATACTGTAGCCTGTAGGCCTAAGCTAAGGCGTACAACAATGAACAAAACGAAGTGGATGGTACCTGCTCTGAAATACAACTAAAACCAACAATTTTTTATATGATATGGCTTAAAAAATTTAATTACTTGCCTAATTATCATCCGGTGAAGAGTTGTAATCCCTTCGTCCATTGTAAGGGCTGCTTACCTTGTAAATTTCTCGGCATTTCTTTCCGTACAGTGGTGCGGAATTTGTACACACGATGTGTAGCGAGTGTCCAAAATATCAATATTCGTATCCTTTTTAAAGGAAATAAAAAAAAATGACACTGAAAACTTGGTGAATATTCATGATAAGTAAGTTTCAACGTGTAAAATTCAGTAGCTCTCCCAATGAAGAAAACTCTATGTGAGGCGTGCTATGTCTTGTTGTTACGGAGCCCTCTTAGGTAAACAAACCAAGATCGTAATGGTAGTGCTTCATAAAAACTGTTTTTTTTTTTTTGCAATAATTTGACTTCATATTTCCACAAAGTCACCATCCATAACGATTTGAGCCTTATTCTTATAATTTTAATAAATATTACGAAGTTCTCATGTAAAAAAACTTGAAAAAACTCCAAATTCAGTCACAAAGCGAACCCGGAAGACAAAAAAAAAAAAAACTGTAGCTCATTAATATTCATTAGGTATTTAAACTTGCGCACGCGCAAGCGCTAAGTGGTCAATACAAACATACGTGCAGATGAGAAGACCATCTTGACCAATGACTAGAAGGTATGCATTGATCGGGTAATAGACTTGCTGAGCACATTTCAAGGTCACTGTGTACTTTAACATAAAATCCACAGCAGCCTGTTACTTCCTTAAAAGAAATAAAGCAACGGTTTTTCAGAATAATTCTATGTTCTTCGTCTCATTTTTGCTGAAGCGTCATTATTCCGTGTGAAATAAGGGACAGAACTTCACCGATCTATGATTTGGTATCTTTTAGGCAGCTTGGAGCTGCAAAGGGAGATTTACTTCAATTATTTGTTCAGAACAGCAACAGTTATAAAAACATTACTGCCAAATTGGTAAGGGAAAGTAGCAACCAAGGTATTAAATCGCTGAAACATTTATTACTCAAAAATATGCATTGTAAACTTTCCTTTTTTCAACCGCTGCTCAATCATTACAAAAAAAATCCGTTAAATTAACAACAATTAAGATCTTCCTACGGACTTTCGGTTCTAAAATATTCCTTTCAGAATTCAGGTAACAAAATTTAAAATAAAAACACTAAATTTCAGTGTGGTATATTGAGGTAATAAATTGCAAAAGCATGGTATAGGCGGTTTAAACTATTTCAAGTTATTTTCAAATCATTCAGTCCAAAAAAAAAAAAAAAAATCTCAACAAAGGAGTAATTTTCTTTAAACATTATGGATTAGAAAAGTTACAAAAGTCATGTTTATTGTTTTGAAACACAAAGTATACTTGACAATCATATAACATAATTTTGTATCTTGGTCAGGTTATTCCTGGAATCGACAGCCACCGTAATGCATAAGCTTGAAAAAAAAAATTGTATGAAGAAATATTGCCAGACCCCCCCCCCCCAAACAACAACCTCAAAAATAACGAATGTAAATTGGTCCCCTGAAACAAACATAGAAAACTTCAAAGTGACTTCCTCCTTGCAGACTTATATGGGATGAGATAATAACCCGAAAAAGGTGAAAAGTCGACTAGACGACGTGGAACTAAAACCTTTACATTTTAATTCGAGCCAAATGAAAAGTTAACGGGTTTTTTTTTTTTTTTCTTCTTCTTTCAGTTGAAAAACTTGGGAATTTTTTTTTAATATTCTGCTGATGAAACTTGTGATATCGACGGTTATAAAGGAAATCCGGATTTTATTTCGCAGGAATCTGCCTTTCTCTGAGAGGAAGGTCAAGCATATTGTCATGGCGATTGCCGATTGTTGTGTTTGCGTCATATTATCCTACGGATTTCTACTTCACGAAAAAATTGGAAACCTGTGTAACAAAAAACCTTTATTAACAATGCACTCGAAAATTTTCTTTTTAAAGATTAACTTGACATGAAAGTAAGAAATCAATATTTGGAGGAATTTATTAAATAACTAAAGACTACACAAGACAAAACCTGTCAATACTCGGATGTGATTGCATTTAAAAGTTTCCTGTGGTCTGGCACCAAATGTGACTCACTGATCGCTGCCTCCGATGTGTTTGGTCTAACGGTAAAGCAACCGCCTCTCACGCGGAAGGCCAGGGTTCGATTCCCAGGTCGAGTCATACCAAGAACTCTAAAACTGGGACCTACTGTCGTTCTGCGTGATGCTCCGCATAGGCAATGGAGTAGGCAAAACAAGGCAGTGAGCCACAACTGGAAAAAAGGCCATGGCCGGCACGACTTAAACCCCGGAAGACCGGGCCGTAAAACTATATCCAACTAAGTAACTAATCGACGTATAAAGGTGTCAAAACTGAAGAATTTCCAGTATAAGCTAGGGAACATTTCATCATTGACTTCGAAATATGCGTTTCAATGCGATTCAATGTAAAAAAAAATGATTTTAATATTGCTATTTAGATGACACAATAATCTAAAACGCGCGCTCTGTTTCATCCGTCACTGGCGAAGTTTAAACTCTAGAATTAATCTCACACGGTAACTCGGGTCAGCATCATTTTTCTGCCTTTGTTGTCCTAAATATTTGTTGTCATAAATATTTGTTAGGGTGGTGGGATTTCAAACTAACGCCTCGCTTTCCATTTCTCAAATTATTTCCAGCCATTTTTTTTTCCTTTCCATTCATCTTCACAACTAGTATCTCCGTGGTACAAGCACTGATGGTGCCATCTCTTTTGTAGTAAAACAGGTTCATATGAGGCAACAAACCACGTACAGAGTGGTACAGTACCACCAATACTTTAAAATTAAGCTGTGCAGGAAATTTAGAATTTTTCCTCCCCTGGGCAAAGTGTTGTACTTACTCACCTGCCACATAAACCTTTATATGGGAATGAACGGAATGATCCGTACGCCTCACTACTCCTCTCTTATAATTAGTGGTTCGGTGCTGCAATGTACGTCAAGTGTTAGGTTACTATGCTGTTATAGTTAAAATATTGGGGTAGCATCACTACATTCTTTCCTAGAAGTATTCAATGACAAGATTAGGGAAGCCATAAATATTTTTTTTGAACATCTCTGTACGGAATGTGATCGTTTGCAATTGAGAGCCTGACAGGATACTAGTGCTGCTACCTTCATGTCCAAGAGAACTATATAATATGGAGTAATGACGGTTTAGTACCAGGCAAGTTAAGTAATTGCCACTGAGCTATCCACTCGCATATACCATCCTTCCACCTCCTTATAAAAGGGGAAATATGTGATCACAAATGTTACTTTAAAGTGTATTTATATCGGCGCCAATTGAATACAAGTACTCACAGTTCTTCATTTTTTATTCAGACAGTGTTCTTCTAATTAAGACACCTTCGCTTTAAGGAACAGATGGCAGGGATCCCATGACATACTAAAAATACGTAAAATATTTTGACAGAAAATTCACTTCGACAACCCCGAAAACCTGCGGCATCGATTATTTCTCGAGAAAACTTGCTTCTGACATCGCTGGGAGGCAGATATTAAAAGAGTTTAACTGTTTCAGAATGATTTTGAACTAATTAAGGCAGAGAAACACAGTTATTTCCAAAAATAAAAAAAAAAGCAAAACAGAGTGGTACAAAATATAAATATTTAAATAAATAAATAGGTAAATAAATAAACAGGAATTGGCTAATGACGCCAATCAATCAATCCAAAAGACTTGGTTATTACCAAGGGCTATTACCCTTTTAACCGTTATTTTTCATTCTAAAAGACATCTTGTCAAATGAGACACGACCCAGAGCCAGCTCGTCAAATATTTTTGAAGATATGTTCCAAAATTAACTAGAAATGGCTTAAAAATGAGACTATTCTCTGAAGAATGAAAAATAGGAAATTTGCTAGTAGTGCTCCCTCATAAATTACTTTTAGTATACTTTTCCGAGCTCTGGAAATAACAAAACGGGAAACTTTCCATATGTGGCACCTTATCATCAAGTGACATCCGCAACTAAAGTGCTACTTTCATAAAAAAAAAAAAAAAAAGGATGAGTCCATAAAATTCTAAAACTACAAATTTTCACAATAATAGCTCTTGATTTTAAAATATTTGGATAGCAAAGACAACAGACTTTTCGGAGAGTGAGTTTTTGAGGGTGTGCACACTTAAAAGAAGGGTTAAAGGTCATAACAGGATTTGCCATGTTAGAGAGATGCTTATTCTAAGCATTTTGTTAAAATTTGCATTGAAATCCGATGAGTGGTTCTCAAGATATGAACAGGTAAAGTTTTCACATCTTCAACAAAAAGTGAACTTGAAGCAAGCACATATGACATCACATCCCCACATTAATGGGCAGTCTTTTGTTTTTCTTCAAACTTTATTCTGGATTTTCTCCTCAACAATCTCATATTATTAAAATGTGATTGCATTCGTGGTATGAGAATTTTACAAACTTTCCATTCCCCACGGGGAGGTCACACTCCTATTAACTTCAAGGTCAACACAACAGTCTGATAAAACAAAGGGAAACAAAGCATTCCTTGTCAATGTGAGGAAGTGATATAAGCTCTGCTGCCCTCAAACTCACTTTTGAACTACAAATCTACACTGTGTAGATTTTGTTCCTCTTTCACATATGAAAATTAAATTTTTGCATAAACTTCCCCTTTAAAAAAAAAAGACAAGAAGAAAACCAATGAATGTTATCTAAATGCGTAATTTACACAAAAGTATATGCATCTCTTCATCCCTATAAACAAAAGCAGGGATACAAGAAGTTGAGTATTTTACGAGCAGGGGAGGGGCCACAAACAGAAATTAGGCAGGATATTGTTAGTTCGGGAAATAATCGCTTTTTAAGGGAAAATGAGGTTTCCCCAGATCGAGAGAAAACTTGCCTGTCTCGAGGGTATAAATATTTATGAGCAGTCAGTGTTTACCTCGCTACAGTGATCGCGTTGTTTAAGAAATTTGTGTGAATTTAAATACGATATCGTAGTTGAGAGGAAAAAGGAGAAATCACAAGGGACTTTCAACAACGTATTTACAAAAAAGATGCTGGCACGATCTACGGGCACACCTTTATGCAGAAAATATTGCACAAAGCTAACGGCTGTGTCGAGTTTACAACTTAAGCCTGGCGCACACTATACGACTTTGCACATCGCAACTCAACTAAACTGTCGTGAACTAGTGTTGAATCGTCGTCACGATTTTTAGTCGCACGACAGGGCCACGCATACTATACGACTGGCTATCGCGCATTGTCAGTCAAACGGTTACACTTGCACACTACTGCTATACATATTACGGTACAACAGCACAGAACAGCATACAGTTTGCAACAATACTATACTTTCAGTGTGTAGCTACGCGTACTAGGCCTATGCAAGTTTACAGCTCACCAGTGATGTCGACTGCCTCGGTAATCTCTTCAACGTTTTTTTTCCAAGAATTCCTATAGGAATAGCTTTTTCATCCACAGTTATAAAGTACAGGTCGTTGCTCTCACATTTCTAATGGTTTGTCATATCTCTATTCGCCGTACTCGGTCCATATATCCATCTTTTCAACTGAATATTTACACAAAGTTACGTCAAAAGTTGTCACCGGCACAAGCATCCGACAACTTTCACCGTAGTTATATCACGTGCATATAAATCAGTAATTTTGATGGTCAGATTTTTTATTCACTTGCAACTGTCGCCGTACAGAGTCGGGAAGAACCAACATGTTCGTTCTTCCCGACTGAAGGCGATGCGACTTAAAACTGGTCCTAAAACTGCCAGTCGCAGTCGTAAACTCAAGCACACTACACGACTGTTGGAGATCCGACGATCGAGTTGAGTTGCAACGCGCAAAGTCGTAGAGTGTGCGGCTAGCTCTAAGCTTAGGAGAAAGAACAAATAGCAAAATTGTGCTGATATTTCAATATCGGCTCGTGAGCAATCAAAAATGACAGAGTTTTTCTAATCCTCTATCAACAGAGGTTTTAAATATGCTCGCATTTCTCTTTCCTAAACTCGATAGGTATCGCACGTTTTTTTTTTTTTTTTTTCCGTTAAATTTCGCAGTGTGACCGGATGCATCATGGGAGGTGATGGAAAATGGCGCCACCCATGGCAAAATATTCCCCCGATCGGGTGAAAATTGATTTGCCCCTAAAGAGCTTATCTCCCGAACTTGTAGTCTAGTATGATTTCTTAGTTTGTACAGTTCCGATTGAAATCCACATATTTTCGAGAGATTGACAGACTGCGGATGAGCATAGGGCTTTTTAAGCAGAACTCTGAATGACAGCGAGAGCTCACCATCCCTATTTATGCAGTTCAAAATTCAGATCGTAACTATAGCATTTATTTTTTAAAGGTAATTTTTCAAGAAGAAAATAAAAGTTAAATTTCGAATAAAGTAGAAACGCGCCAACTTTTGTTGTTTCTGGATTATAGGCGGTTCGAATCTGTAAGTTATTACTTTAATCAAAATCCCTCAATTTGCGAGGAATGGGAACACATGAACATGTTATTAGGACTATGAATTACAGTTATAGACTTCAGGTACTTTTTTGAGTATTCTGAATTTGAAAAAAAAAAATCCATTTGCGAAAAAAGCCTTTTATATTCATGTACGGTAAGAGTAAAGTTAGCTCCTGGTTCATGTCAGCCTTTAGTAGATCATGATAACCACGTACATTAAGGATTTAATATACTGTAGGAAACCCCTTGATGATGCACGATAACTCACATTGAGTCTTTCTTTAGCTTTATAGCTTCATTATAGTCAAGCAAGAAAGACAAAAATATTCCAGACCATTTCATTCAAACCGCCCTGTTGCAGCACCGTTTTTTTAACTCATATAAGATAGCTCACCCTCATTAAAAACTGATTATTATTATTATTTTTTTTTTCTAAAACACCTCCACTTTTCACACTTTTCAACAAAGCCCGAGAAAGGTATGTAACTAATGTGCGTAAATTGCGTCAAATTCCTTTTGTTTTTCTTCAAAATGAAATGTCCTGTTCGCCTATGGAATATTTGATACTGTTGGAAAGTTTGAATACCTCTTCCTATAGATCTAGCATTACCCAACATCAAGTAGTGTTGTACAACACACAATGTTGCCTAATATTCCCTCCAGCTGCAGCATCAAAATTATTAATAATTTAATGCGATGTTAAATTAAGGTTCCGCAATGAGATCAAACATTTCCCAAAACGCACCAATTCCCAGGAAAAATTTACATTACCTTAAAAATTAACATCTACGGAAACGAATGCTATGTGCTATTGCGATGCAGTTTTTACCTCCTGAAAGCGATAATGTTTCCATTAAAATAAGGTTAGCTGTACATTATCTGGCCTTTCCCTTTGTCGGGGAACCTGACCTATTTTTGAGGAAAGTCCCGAAATCATGCCAAAGATTCATAATGGCTTTATATTTTTATGCCGGGTGTGAATATTTTCAAGGTTAGTTCATATGACATAACTAGACCAGTTTCTAATGTTTTGCTTATTCGCTATGAATGGAGCACCTTCTTTAACAGCAAGCCTGTCATTCGCGGCTTCCGTTTAAATGTTCGTGATTGCTTTAAAAGGAGCATCAAGGAAAATATCGTCGATATTTCTTTCTTCGTTCTCTCTAGGACCTTTAGACCTTGCGTGATAGGAAAAAAGACATTTTCACATTCTTTGAGTTTTTGAAGGCGAGCGTTGGTTTTTCGCAGAAGATTTTATGTTATTGCGGATTTTGAGACATAAGCAAATATGACACATTACATAGGCCGATTTTAGTTTTCATTGAGTCTTATTTTTAGGAGGTTAAAAAACTTCTACCTTTTTTTGATGGGGCTGCCCCCTGCTTTTTAGAGGGATGATGAACGTTACGAAGAAAATAAAGCACCAAACGTTTCATCATAACAACTTCAATCAATTTATCACCATGGCCCCTTCAGGGGCAGCACGGCGTAAACGACAAAAGTTGGGGGGTCGAATGGTCGGAATTTTTTAGGCAAACTACACTTAACTTACACGTTCTTGATATACGATATATGGATCTCATGTCTACATATTTCCAGTTAAAAAGAGTGACCGGTACTGCTTATAAGATCAGTTGAGATGATACAAGAATCATAATGAATTGTGCATCCTCTTTTATTTATTCTACGGGTATTGCTCTCATATTCGTCTTCTGTATCTTTGTTACCTCTGTCCATCAACCTTAACATATATATACATTTCTAAATTTCATATCCCTAGATCTTATGCACCATTAGTCCCAAACCAACGTTCCTCATTCTTCTGAGGTCCCCCTCCCCCCCCCCCCCACCTTCCCTAGGCTACCACCAAATTGCAATACCCGCATATCGTCTTCCTAGATATCTCTGCTACGTTTTTCCACCACGTTATCCGTTCGTGCCCGATTCGTACCAATTGCACATCCCTTCACTCATTCACCTTCAGATGCATTGTTTTGATATGCGCTGTGTAAACAAAATTGTAGGCCAATGACTCCACTGCTTTGGTTCTCTCGGTAGGGGTGTTTGGTCAGCGTTATTTATCCAAATGGTGGCGCGGTCGATACCATCTTGTGAGTAAATTTTCACTGTGGCACTGTGTTTTTGAAGGAGTTTCGTTTCGCCAGAAAGTCATTTTCGTTCTCGCACAGGCGAGCATATCGGAGTACCCCACCTTTGATATAGCCGCTAAAGGTTGCTAGGGGTGGGCCGAATAACGAATAAGGCATCGGAAGGTTTCCGTCGGCATGGTGGAGATTTTTGTGTCAAAGAGGCCACTTGGCAGATACGTTCATCTTAAAATATTTCCAGATGGAGACATGTAACTTTTATGTTTAAAGCTGCAATCGTGACGGTGACCTGAAAAAATGTTCATAAGAGTCATTCAGGGAGATCACCAGGTTTTCAAGTCCCTCATGTGTGTCATTGTACAGTAGAAGGATGTCATTCCTGTAGCAAAGCCATTTAATTATATTGAAATCCTTCGGCATTATGCGATGTTCTAGGTGATACATGACAATATCGCAGACTTCAGAGGAAGACGGACTTACCATTACATCTCCAATTTTTTGTGGGAAAAACTGACCTTCATATACAAAACAGTTCGCTGAGAGAATTAGTTTGACCAGATTAATTACGCATGGAAGAGGTTATATATGTTTCCATATCGTAGTGGCTTGGCTCCTTCCGTTAAGCTTCTGTTGACCTTCCTTCTCGATTTCGATATCTCCTTTTCAGAGCGAAGAAATCCTGTAACAAAAAAAAAAAAAATGTAAAGACCGCGCTTTGATCTTTCGGAGTAGCCGACTAATGTGAGACGTTTGCATTGTGTTTTAACCAAAACGAATCATCCACTACTTCATTGTCGCAATTCCTGCACCACTCCATGCCTTAATTGAGAAAGAAATATACCTCAGTGTTTGGAAACTGGTGGGAGTCTAAATTTTTATGGTAATATTTCGAACGATTTAGGTTCGTTCCTGAAATAAAAAAGGTTTACTTGTCAATCCTCAAAAAGTATTAAATACATACACTGCACTTCGATAGTGCCGCCCTCTTTTTCAGCAAATTTTCAAATCTTTCCGAAATATATTTGAACAGAAAGACAGCCTGATGGAAATTTTCTGCTTACTTCAAAAAGCATGATATTAAATATAACGAATTAAGACGAAAGGTCAAAAATTTCATACTTTTGAATGGCGGCTGGTAATGAAAAGTTAACGAGTTCATTTACGGGGTGTGTCTTCTCATTGATATTTTGAGTGTGCTTGATTGAGGTAGGCATATTTTCGTTTTCGAGTCTAAGATAGTTGTATCTTCATCCAAACACTTCCTGTTTCACTTCCTCTGCAAACATCAAAGTGGATAATAATGAAAGTGACACACACATCCAGTTAAATGAATTGGTTGGTTCAATTTATTCCAAAGAGTGAGACACAGCTGACTTTCATTTATTTAGCTACTAAACTAATCAAGTTGAAATTCCTATTATAGCCTTATCTCTTCGACTCAGTGAGAGATGCAATGCAAAGAAAAAGGTTGAGCCGATTGATAATTTTCGACTTTACTGCGAGAAAGAAATTTTGGATAAATGTTATTTGGGAGAATCAGTTCTTAAAAAAAAAAGTGAAATTTCTAATAAAACATTTTCAAGATCGCGAATAAATGTTACCAGGAGTTCAAAATCACTTTTTGATCGGTGTAAAGACAAGTTGAAACAACAATAAAGAGATTTAACTTTGTTCAAATCCTGCTGTCTGCAAGATGTTGGTTATTTCTTGTAATTATTATTTACACAACTACATAGGCTTTTAGTATTCTAGAAAGTCTTAATTGCTAAAGGCTACTAAAGAAAAATATGCACTTTTCGCCATCTACCCTGTTGAAATTCTCTTTCACCTCTACATCACTTTGATTCTTGCTTTAAATGATCCCTTTTAAAATAATTTATGCGAAAAGCAAACGATAGAAATAAAATTGCTGGGAATGTTACATTTCAAAGAAAGGTAAACATTTGCAAAGTCGTACATACAGTGATAAATTTATAGTTTTTAAACATGCTGAACACAAGACAAGTCTTTTGTTTTTCAGTGCACAAAAGTCTAAGTGAAGAGCACTCGTACTCATAGCCAGTGGCGGCGCTACGGTGGGGCAATATGGGGCGTTTGCCCCTCCCCCGATTTTGGCGCCCCTCCACTTGCTCCCTACGAAGGTAAGTGTGAAGTTGGGCGAAAATGGGTAGAGGTAAAAAAAGATATACCTCTCCAAAAACGTATTTTTTTATCCAGAGATATGCTAAGACCTCCGCTGGCTCCAAGGGCCCTCACCCCTTGGCCCTCTACCTTAAGGAAGGGGCTCTTTGTGCTTGGTTTTGAGCTCGATCGGTCCCCCTGCCACAAAATATCATTTGTATTTAGTTTGCCCCCCCCCCCTCCCAACCAATTTTGATATTCTGGCGCCGCCTCTGCCTGCGGATAGATAAGTGAAAACATCCGTAGCTAGCTAGTCTTACACAAAAGAGCAAACTGTGCGTTAAAATGAGTGCACAGGGTGTGATTAAGAATACACACTTAAGACACATACATGTGGATACTTGCAGTGCTTACATTTCACACAACTTAATTCTCTCTCCATGATAATAAATGCGTATATAATATATGCGTTTCCACTTCTTCGCATATTAAAATACGTGTTAAACTTCGGCATTGCCGGGAAGCTGGAAAGTGTGTTTGTTGGACCTGTACAATTTTTGAACGTCTTGTTTATTTTAGACTTAATCATTACTGCTTTATAAGAACATATCCATTATTTCATAAGCAATTAAAATACAAAAAAAAAAATTGCATGGGCAAACTGAAAAGATGTAGTGGGGGTGCCTTCACTGGACGAGGATCTGGCAGCATAACAAAACCTACAGGTTAGAAAATAATGCAAATCGATCCCCTTCAGGTCCGGCGGAATGGAATATATTTCGGGGGTGGGAGGGGGGGGGGGTGGACGTCAGGTTCTACTGGTAAGCTGCATGTACGCACTCTTTGAAGCCGCACTTTGCTAAGGTGGGATGGGGGTTAACATACCTTTTGCTACCCAGTTTTTTCCTTGGGGATAACTCCCCCCTCCTTTGGTCCGCAGCCACTGAACCACTTCTTGGTGACGCGCCACTCATTGAAATAACTCCAAAAGTACTGGTTTGTTTCTAAGTTTACTTCAGTGGCTTAGAGCTTTGCAACGTTCAGGGACGTGCAAATGCACTTTGACAAAGGGTTTCCTATTTGTAGGACAATGCGTAATTAATTAACAAAGCAAAGCGACAATTGAACTCCCAGCAGAACCCGTTCCACGTCACTGTCATCCATGGCTGTCTAGGGAGGGGAAGTAAAGGGATATGCCGGGTAACCCTGTTAAACATTTTGCTGCCTTGAACAGTTTTACTGCCCCCCTCCTCAGCTCCCCTCTCTACTCAATCCTTTCCTGAAAATATACTGAAACAATTTAATGGGGACCCTAAATTGCAGGGCTGGTCAACTGCTGGGGAAGCAGCAAAGAGCAATTTTTTTTGGAAGAAACAGCTTAATATCAAAATTTTCTTCAGTCTTCTTTCCCCTCAAAGTATCTTAATTCAGTTATGCATATTCAAGGTAAATCCAGGCAACAATTGCTATAAATCTTATATCTGAGAAGAAGAAGAAGAAAAAAGACGCTCTGATATGACTCTCGAGAGTCAATCCTGAACAAGGACATGTAAAAGGACAATTTTAATTCAAGTTGGATTGACTGCATTTCCTCCGTACTACTCCTACTTACCCTTCTGATAAAGTTTTCAGATGCAGTGTGCTCCTATTTCCTAACTATATTGGCCCAACATGATAGAACTCTCGGTAAATGTAGACAGATATTCTCAGCCATCCAGACCAGGGACGTAGCCACGAGGAAGGGGGGGGGGGGGCTTTTGGAGGTTGAACGTGACCATGAAAAGACCCATGATGTAACCTTGAAAAGAATAATTTCAAAGAAACTTGGACAAAATTGTCATGTCCTTGAAGTCCCTGCTTGTTACATGACTGACAAAAAGCCACATTGTTTCAGATTACATGGTCCAGTGATCGCCCTTTGGTTGTCTGTTTTTTTCTATTGTTGTAAAATCGGACAAGTAGTTACGCTATCGGTCAAGTCATGGCGTGCACTTTTAAGGGGCATAATTTTCTAATGAGCCCCCATGACACAACCCTGGCTACGCTACTGATTCAGCGATCCTTGATCTCCAGTTTTAGCTAAAATTTTCAGTACTTTCAAATAATCCTCAAATAAATGGAAAAACAATAAGCGAATTAGTTTGAACTCTTTAAGGACCAATCATTCCAACTCAAAGCCACAGGACCTGCGCAATTCTCAACCTAGCAATATTGACGTTAAGCTGCATGTACTGCTGGAAACATAAAAACAAACGGGAATACCCTTTTCCTTCCAATTATTATATTGATCTCATGTTAACCAGACACCCTACAAAACTTTATACACACCATTGTCATGTTACCATGGTTTCCTTCCCTTCTACAAGTTTCCACCGTGACATTTTAGACACCTTCAGTCAGCGTGCTTACATATAGATTCTCATCTCACACTATGCAGTGTTGTGGTGTTAGACCAATACACTCGGAATAGCCATGGTAGTATTTTCATGGTAATGTACAATATGATTTGCAAGGTTCATAGTTTGGAAGCCTTTACCAGCAAGCTCTACTGAAATGCTTCTGTTAACCACACTTGGGTCACATGAGGCTTTCCTATCGGCTGTTTTCTAAGGGCATTATTTTAACAGGAAGAAGTTAAGGATATATATACTTTTTTGTGGGCGAACTATCTAGTTCCTGCTTGTGATTAGAAAAATGAGCTGCGTAATTGTTTCATAATATCCTTTCAACTTAAAAGTATACACTGCGTTATGGAAATTAAACAAAACCCTATGAAAATTGAACTGCTGTACTTTAGTGTTATTGCTGTATATTGCACAGTGGTTGAGTGCATGTACCATATATTAGTGCAATAAGTTTTAGGTTATGCTTGATGTTATCTACATGCATATGTAACTGCAAGTTTTCCTTGTAGAAGATCCGTGTTCTGTTGGCCTGTTTGTGTTTGTACCCATGCCGTTTCTTTTCTTCTCGAGAAAGCAACATAGACACCCCAGTAGATCAAAGGCTATATGAGGGGTAATTTCTGGTATCTGAGTTTGTTACATAATCTGTGCACTCAAATGACTGTTTCATTGTGCATGACTGCACACCGCATGAAAAGCAATTAACATATGCTTGACTGGCTTGTTGATGTTAGCTAATTCCAAATAATATGTACATTTTGTATATTTTTGTATCTGTTACTGTCAATCATTCAAACAGATGTGAAATGCGACTACATCAAGTGTGAGTGTAGTGAGCTTCATTTTCTCCCTGGAGTGATAAGAGGTAATCAGGTAGAAAAGGAAGATGTAAAAAAAGGGAAGAAGGAACGTTTCATCGTGTAAATATTTGCAGATTATCACTCCAAACACGCAACACGCATGCCCTGCGTATTAAGTGAATAAGCAGGAAGCCAACAGGCTCAGTGATCAGGCTTAGTGATCCCTTGCCGAAAGGAAAACTTTGAACGTTTTTCGCCTTTTAACCTCTGGTGACCTCAGAGGATAATTTAAGAAATTCTTGGAAAATTCTACCTCTTAATGGCTGCAAACTCTATATTACTTCTCTCCTTCCCACATACAAAATAAGAATTTCTTTCCCGCTTGCCTTAAATTATGGTAACCAAGATTTTAACTCCTTGTAATATTTATGACATTTGATCTCTGGTAAAGTGGTAAATCTCCACCGAAAATGAGGAAGTTCTTTCTTTCATTGTGTCTAACATTTTTTTCACAATTTTTCTTCTGGTGGAATCGAATGGCCGTTGACCCCCACAAAGCGAATAGTGTCATCCCTCAACATGCCTCTTGAGGCATTGTGTGAACCAGCAATGAGGTTTCCCCACGTTTCTATCTCGTGACCTCAATTACCTTCGACCTCACAAAACAATGGACTTCTTCCTTTCATCACTTCAAATTTAGAAAACAAATATGAAAACAGTCTTCCGTTTCAATGTAGATGTTTTAAGCTTACGAAAGCCACTCACGCCTGAAGAAAGACAGTGAAACCTGGATGGGACGTTTTCAGCCGGCAGGGGGGGGGGGGCGCCGAGGGATGAGTAAAATCTTTAGGGCAACAAAATGAAAAGAAGTGCTTAATGCTAACTTTAAACACACTAGGGAACGAAAATTGAACAATATGGTAACTACACACTTTTTGCACGTTATCATTTGGTATACGCAACAATCTTTTATCTCAATTAAAAACTATAGCGTTTTTCACTCTTAACATGGCGAGCCAATGTGCCAAATATTAAAAATTTTGCTCTTGAGATATCATGTTTACAAGATATTTTTATGTTTTACAGCCAGTGACCTCAAACCACCTTTTACTATCACCAAAAACAAAAGCCTTTCCCAATCAACATGCCCACGCGGGGATCATTTGTGTTATCTGCGGGCACCGTGGGGTTTTCATAGGCATGGGGTAACCATGGGCAATGTTTTTGGGGTCTCACTACTCCATTAGAGTAGGGTTCTAGAGTGCACACCCTCAAAGAAGTAGTCCTTTTAACTCTGGTTTTGACCAAATTTTGTCAAGATAACCTGCCAGCTGGGTGATGAAAGTCCATGAATATGAAAGAGTACTTGCCAGAGTGTGGATGTTGAAAATTTGGGTAAGATTGATGGTGATTTTGACTGTTTAAAAAATTGCTGTTAAATGGGGGAGATTTTCCGTTTTTGTGAAGAGGCTAGGAGTGGGTGTACCCTACCAAAACTTTAAGTCCTTCTAGCTCAAAATCTAAACTTCCATGGTATGGAAATTTTGTAGTGCCATGATGGGCAAACTTGTCAGCTATCAAGTGATGGATGTCTTGAAATAGCTGTGAACTTTGACAAGGCTGCAGCGGCCTCGAAAGGGAGCTAATTTAGTGTGTAAGTCAATGGGGAAATTATTGGGGGTGTGAGACCTTTAGAGAAAAAAGTGCTCTTCTTCATTTTTGATGTAAAGACACCTTATTTAGACTTAAATGACTTGTTTTAATGTCTGAAACATGACTTTGGGGAGACGTCTCAGAATTTCACGCTTGAGTGATTTTGGGGTCAAAATTACAGTTTTTTGTAAAAAATGATACCCTGATAAAGATTGTGACAAAGATTACACTATCATGGTCTATTTTGTCATATTTTTGGAAAGTAAATGAATATTTAAGAGTAGCTGAATGTTACAATGGTCATTCTACACTGTCATAGCCTACATATCGTCCAGGCACCCTGTGTAAACAGTAGCTAGGAAGCTAGTTCCACGAACAGCTACTTGGCGATTAACGTTAGACGACATGCTGCAGGTAAGTGTGTGATATTGTTCATAGGACTGGGTATTTTAATGATATTTTCAAGTCAATTGCAATGATGTAGTCTGTTGGAGGGGGTTATTTGTACCAGTTGTACATGTAGCAAGGTTATTGGTGGGGTAAAAACATACACTAACTCTACGTTAGGCTACCGTTGCTGTGCACGTTCACTACACTGTACTGTAATATGCAGAATGCACGAAAGAGAATGCAGTAGCCAAAACTCTGACTCTGGTTAAAACTTATATGTGGTCATTAAGGACCCCACAGCATTTCCATCTAATGCATTGTCACTGTGCATGACAAAATATCCCCCTCCCACCCCCACCCCCATTCCCAGTGTCTCCTTGTGCCCTACAGGAAACTTGCAATACTTTTAAGTCTACGTTTGACCTAACTCTGTTTCTAATTTTAAAATGATGTTCTTCCTCCAATTTATCCAATTTTCCTGCTGACTTGAATTTATTTAATTGCAGGTATATTTGACTGGTAGCAGCTAGATGTTCAAGGAGATACATAATATCTCCAACATTGGAGGAGTTCTGGAGCAGATCAACTTTCTTTTAAAACATGAAATGGCAGTGTGGGCTGCTTGCTCCTAGGCCTAGGCCTTTAGATGAAGTCACCATTTGGGGGTTTTAACCATGCCTACAATCTTTTTAAATGTAATTCAACATTTTTTTTTCTCCTTCTCTTTTATGCCTGCAAGTGAGGGCAATTAAAGACTCTGTCATCGTACATAAATACATTTTTCTTTATATTTAATCGGACTGCTTACAATTACAGCTGAACGACCATCTACGTTTAGACTCTCTAGAACATGTCTCACCCAATACATTTAACGTATCACATTCAACGTACGCGGAAACAAAGGGTAACGTTAAATCAGCCATATCTCGTAATTGGCACGGTTAAAAAACAACTATGCACAGCGTGATCAAGGTCAATTAGAGGTCACAGATTAGATTTCAGCCAGCTATTCGTTTCCTGCAATAGGGAAGATAATAAACATAAACATCACATGGCTGGAGAACGGTGATCATACCAGCAACACTATACCATTGGTTCTGTTAATCAAGTACTTCAACTACGTGCCATGCATGTGATAACAGATATGTCAGTTTTTGCACACAAAGTAGTATACAATGATGCCTTGTGTCGGACTACGCAAAATTACACATGCTCTTATAGACATTGTGCAAAACGTTGATTAAGGCGCCATTAGTACTTTAGAAGAACTACATTAGCTCTTACTCATATATGGAGATGACCAATTGTTTGGCATAACGGTAAGAGCATCTGCCTCTCACGCGGAAGGCCTGGATTCTCTTCCCAGGTCGAATCATACCAATAACTCTTAAAAGGAACCTCCTGTCCTTGTGCGTAATGCTCCGCATAAGCAATGGAGTGGGGAAAACAAGTCAGTGAACTGCAATTGGAAAAAAGGCCGTGACCGGCTCGACTTGAACCAATAGGTTAGAAACTGGGCCGTAAAACTCTATCTTACTAACTAACCAACACATACTGGAGATAAACAAGAGCCCTCTCTTCAATTTTGATCCACGAAAGGAAGTACTCAATCATTTCAAGCAAAATGAGATCAATTTAGATAATATGAAATAATGGGTAGTGTTTTCACCAGCGTTCTGTTCCCACAATTTCCCTTTCTAACCTACGAATTGCGCAATGAAGGGGATTTCCGTTTGAAAATACCACGAAAAGGCCTATTTATAACAACCCGCATGTTTGCTGCACATACATATTACTGTATGTAGCTTTCACAAGAACCTTACTGGCAGACACATACGCTGTCAAATTCTGTTTTACTTCCATGAAAAAGAGCGACTGTTGCGTTATTCTTAACCAGATGAGGCTACAAGCGAATTATACATCTGCATTTTCAAAGGATGGAGTGATACATATAGTGTCGTGATAATATTTAACAGCCAAAGTATTAAAAGACTCTAGGTAAAATATAGCTTGTAGTAGACCTCGAAGAACCACGCCTTGCTGTAACTGTCTGGGTATACCGTCATCTGGTAAGTGCTGCTGAGTATTGTCTGTAAGCCTGAGTAATATATGTTAATGTGTGCACGCATGCAACATAAGTTCAAAGGTATGACGTCACCTGAGTTAAGACTTTTTGTATTTTTTGCAAGATTTCGTCCCTGAAATTCACTAGGTAAAAAATAAAAAGATAAATAAGTTTCACTCCAACCAGACAAACCTGTCAGACAAGATGAAAACAGGGACGTATATATTTACAAGTCGAACTTAGCAATTTTGTAGACTATGGATGTTGCTTTGTATGCATAGTGGTAAGTGTAGTAATGACGCTATATACATGTAAACATCACTCCAAAGTGATAGAGAGTGTGAATGATTGTGAGACGTTCCTGGTCAGTGTAATCATAAAAAGCGTTTATTTCCTGGAATCGTATGTAAAGACTAATTTCGGTTTTGGTTTTCATATTACTTTTCCTAGAATATAAAAATATGAGGTAGATTAGGCAAGTAGGTTTACATTTAATGTTTGTTGTCATAAGTTTTCTTTTTTATTTCTATTGCTGGACATGGTAACACTTCCATGGCTTAGGATTTGCTGGGAGTAACTTAAGTTGTCGAATTAAAAATCACGTCAGAAGGGAAGGGAGCGCACAATTTTACAAAAACCCAAACTTTTTGAATTCTTAGTGGGCTAATGTTCAATCATTTCCATCTTCTTCTAAATCAAAATCCCAAATTTTCGCTTATAAGACCAACTAAATTTTCAGATTCTTAGACTTTTATATTGACATTCTATGGGCATCGTGTTTTACGTTGGGAATTTGGGGTTGCCAGTTTACCTTTTATCCTTTCATTCCACCTCTTGTTGAGTCTGCATGTGGATATAACCATGGTGAGTAATATCAGTGCAAACATTTGCGACTGGTTCATTTATCAAAATCGACGTAAGATTACCGAATGACCAATTGCCATAGATATGCATTAAAACTTCAGTGAACTATTCCAACCAAAGTTACAGCTAACTCAGCCGACGACTCGAGTCTGTTTCAGACTGTTACATTGCATAACAAATAACGTGAAGAGTATTTGGCTAAATTAAATACCACAAATTTACTAGAAATTCTGTTTTTCCTCTCTATACATTAACTAACAAAACTTAAAATACAACAATGACTAGAATTTTCTGTTATTTCCTGAATCGTTAACTGTAAAAACTATTGTGTGCTATGCCGTTTGAACTCCAGCTGAACGTTCCATCGTTGTGTTCTCCCAAATTTTCGGTACGTACCTTACACAGTAGTGTTCACACTTAAGAAAAAATGGGTTTTATTTAAAAAATTTGTTCTTGCTCTTTGAAAAAGCAAAAGAATTAAGCAAAAAATGTACCTTTTGATCGATAGTCCAAAATCCCCCCCCCCCGCATCAACACTTCCCTTAAGGCTCTGAGACACCCACAAACTAACACAGCTCAGCTGGTACAAAATCGGGAAACATCTGTGTTATTGCCCTCCCGGACAGTCAGGTCTGGTTACGCCACTGGTCATGGGTTTACATCAGTGGCTTAAAGCTCCGCATGTTGCAGGGGCATGCAAGTGCACTTTGCCAAAGGGTTTCGTATTTGTACGACATGCATACATGACAAAGAGACAATTGAAATCGCAGCAGAACCCACTCCCGGTCTCTGTCATCCATGGTTGGCTAGGAAGCGGTAGGGAAGGGATGGGTTACCTTGTAAAACATTTTTCTGCCTTGTATAGTTATACTGCATTTCTCTTCAACTCCCCTGTACAATTTAACTTTTCTCTGAAAAAATATTAAAACAATTAAACAGGGTTCCTAAATTGCAGGGCTGGTCGACTGCTGGGGAAGCAGCAAAGGGCAATTTTTTTTTTGAAGAAGCAGCTTAATTTCAATTTTTTTTTCAATCTTATTTCCCCTCAAAGTATCTTAATTCAGTTATGCATATTCAAGGTAAATCCAGGCAACAATTGCTATAAATCTTATATCTGAGAAGAAGAAGAAGAAAAAAGACCATCTGATATGACTCTCGAGAGTCAATCCTGAACAAGGAGACATACTTAAAGAGCACAAAATTATTCTTAAGCAACAGCCTAATTTCAAAATGTTCTTATATCCCTCTAGAGTACCTTAAATAATGAGAAGAAGAACTCTCTGATATGACTCCCAAGAGCCAGTCATTAAAAAAGAGGCGTAACAGGACAATGTAACCTCAAGTTGTGCGACTACCTCATGTTGTGCTCCTATACCCCATGACACAATCATGGCTACGCTAATGATCCAGAGCCCGTGATCAGTGGCGGATCCAAGAATTTGCAGTGGCAAGGGGGGGGGGGGGGACTGCATGTACACGGGACATCAAATGTACACTGAGCGAAGCGCCGGCGTATGTATGGTTGTTGTTTAGTCTCTGATGCCTAATAGAACTCAGGAAATGGGAAACTGGGGTAGTAAGCAAGCATCCAAATTTTACCATATTTTTAAGTGCGATTACCACTCTACTTGGGGGTAATTTGCAGCGCGCGGGGCGTGCTGAAATTTTCGCCCTTTCCAAATATTTGAAAATACGGACCTTGTTTTGCAGAAAAGTTTGGATGCTGGTTTTCCCGCAAGGGAATTTGAACAGTTGGGGGATTAATGTGAATTTTCTATCGGCAAATCTGAGGTTGGATGGCGATCAAAGATCGTTGTTGCTACATAATGTTATCCAACGGATACGTAAATGAGGCTCTCCGACGAAATTGTTTGAGCTTGGATTGGAGAAAGTATGGAATTTTATGAAAGAAAATTTTATGAAAATAGCACTGTACATAGTTAACGATGTCACTTGTGATCTGGTGTCCCAAGTGTAGCAAATTCCGATTTTGGCAATTCCAGGGTTCGGAAAAGTTTACTAAAGCAAAGGTGTGAGCGAGCACTTCTGCTAAGGAATTGCATTTTGCAGTGCATGTAGCGCGCGGAAAACTTTGCCTTCTTGAATCAAATAATGACGAGTATGGAGCTTTTATTACAGAAAATTGATTGGGAATTTAGTAATTTCATGAGTTATCAAAACCACACAGTAGACTGGTCTCACAATTGGCAAATTTCCGAATTCTTTTTTTCCAGAGCCCCCTGTCCCGCCTGGGTGTCTTAGAAAAGGGGGCCGAGATGCAACGTGGTGCTAAATGTTTCAATATGTTGAGCCACTAAGAAACTCCCAAGCTTTCAAAAGTATGGTCTTGAAAGTGTGGGTAATAATTACTTCAACGGACTATACGGCCAATGTGAATTTAATACCGGGTGTACTCTATTACCGTTACAGGGTTTTAGGCTATGTCATATGTAAACTGTACGTAGTGTCATGTAGTATGGTGCACCCTCAATGACTTTTAACAGGAACGCCATCTTGTTATTTAAGAGCAACCCTCCCTTCGTTTTGTCCTAGATTCCCAGGGCCCTCCCTGTTTCCCGTCACTTGTTACCGGTGAATGTAACAAACTACGTCGTCCTAGTTCCACTTGTATGCTATATCCCATATTTTCAAGGTGTTGCTCATTTCACCCTCTGCAGCCTCGTCTTTGGTCATTTTTTTAGATCAGCACATTCCTTAATACTATTTAATTTGGCGCGTCACAACTTTTAACCAATCAGGCGACTGCATGTGTTCCGATCTCCCCGAGACATGAAAGCTCAGAGAGTGAAAGTTTTGGTCACACTTACACACTGGTGCAGCAGACCTCAGACGACGAAAACCTAAGTCAATCTGTATATAGTTCAATTTTTATAATTCTTTTTGTTTTTGTCGGCTGTTAATCGAACGGAATAAAGTCTCCAATCATCTTGAATCAGAACTAAATCTTCTTCTTAATCAAATAATGTAACAACTATCACTGTAGTTTTAAAAAGTAATTAGGCCTAGGCTACAATAAGCCTGGCTATCTATACAATTTTTATAATCCCGGGGGAGGGGGGGGGTATGCATACGCTCCATCCCCCCCCCCCCCCGATCTTCCGCTGTCCTTAACCTCCATTCTTAGCCAAAATTTCCATACCTTCAAATAATCCTCACAATGAGTGAAAAAACAATAACCGGATTAAGTACTACTCTTTTAGCACCAATTACTGTAACATGAAGCCACAAGATATGCGCAATTCTCAACATATGACCTGCACATACTGCCAGTAACATTAAACACAAACGGGAATACCCTATTCCTTTCAACAATTTTATTGATCTCATCATTGCACAGGCACCCTAAAAACTTAAAATATACCATTTTCACGTTACCATGGCTACCTCGCTTCCACAAGTTTCCTCCATGACCTTTTAGAACCCCCCAGAGAGCTTGCTTACATCTGGATGCTCATCTCACACTATGCAGTGCTACTGTGTTGGATCAGTATACTCTTAATAGCCATGGTAGTACTTTCATGGTAATTTACAGTATAGAGTTTGCAAAGTTTATAGTTTGGGTACCGTCACCAGCCAGCTCCACTCAAATGCTTTTGGTAACCACATTTGGGTCAAAAAAAGATTTCCTACTGGCTGTGTATTTTGAGGAAGCTGAATGTGAATTTGGTTGAGCTGTCATTTTTCGAAGGGCATTATGTCAACAGGAAGCAGCTAAGGATGTGCATATCGTTGTGGGCGAACTATGTAGTACTTGCTTGTGATTGGTAAAAAGAGGTGAGTAATTGTTTCACAATATCCTTCCAACTGAAAAGTATGCACTGTGTTATGGAAAGGGAAGAAAATCCCATGAACCCGAACTGCTGTGTTTAAAGTATAATTGATGTATAGGGTACAGTGGCTGAGTGCATATACCATACATTAGTGCAATCATTTTTTTAAGGTTACCCCTGCGGCTATCTACAGGCATGTTGTAACTGTTTTGTTTTCCTTGTGAAGGATTAGTCTACTGTTAGCCTGCTTGCGTTTGTACTAACGCCGTGACGTTGCTTCTTGGGAAAGCAGCATAGACACCCCAGTGGATCAAAGGCGGTGTGGTGTGTAACTGGTATCTGAGTTTGTTACATGATCTGTGCACTCAAATGAGCAATGCTTTCATTGTGTTCACACTGCATGAAAAATAATTAACACATGCTTGACTGACTTGTTAATGTTAGCTAACTCCAAATGTTATGTAAGTTTTGTGTGTTTCTATATTTTTTATGTCAATCAATTTAACCGACGTGAAATATAACTATATCTAGTGAGCGTGTAGTGAGCTTCATTACGTCCATGAAGTGACAAGAGGTAATTAGGTAGAAAAGGAAGATGTAACAAAAGGTAGGGAAGAACGTTTTATCACGTTTTTATTTGCAGATTGTCACTGCAAACATACAGAACGTATATATGCAGTATTATGTGAACAACCAGGAATCAAAAAAGGCTTGGTCATCACTTGCCGAAAGGAAAACTTTAGACGTTCCACTTTTTAACCTCTGGTGACCTCAGAAGAAATTCTTGGGAAATTCTACCAAATAATGTCTGCGAATCCCAGATTACTTTAATCCTTCTGCAACAAAATTTGTTTTTTTTTCTCTTCATCTGAACCATACTGTTTCCACATACAAAGTACGAAGTTCTTTCCCATATGCCTTTATCGTAACCAATATTTTAACCCCTGGTGATCTTTTATGACATTTAAACTGTGTTGAGGTGGCTGTTCTCCTTCGATAATGACGAAGTTCTTTGTCTCATTGTATCTGACAATTTTTCATAATTTTCCTCCTGGTGGAATCGAATGGCCTTTGACCTCTCCAAAGGGAATAGCGTTTCCCCTAAACATGACAAATTTGTTTACTGACTGTTAAAGTGTCCATCATTCCTTTCTTGAAGCATTGTGTAAACCAGCAATTTACGAGGTATCCCCATCTTATTTCCCAGAGACCTCAATAACGGTTGACCCCACAAAACAATAGGTTTCTTCCTTTTAGCATTTCATATCTATGAAACAAATATTGAAGGAGTCTACCATTGCAATCTAGAGGAATTACTGTAAGCTAACGGAAGCCACTCAGACTTGAAGCCGGGTAATGAGTACTGGATGGGATATTTTCAGCGGGTGGAGGGGAGGATGGGCAGAGGGACGGGTAGATCTTTCAGGCAACAAAATGAATAAAAGTGCTAAAGCTAACTTCAAACACTATGATGGAAAAAATTGAGCAATTGGCTAATTAAATATTTTTGAAGTTTAAGATTTCATATATACGTCAATCTTTGACACCAATTAAAGAAAATATGGTGTTTTTTCTACAAATATGGTGAACCAATATGCCAAATTTCAAAAACGTCGGCCCTTCTTATCTTGAGATGTCATATTAACAAGCTGTTTGGGGTTTTGGCAGTTTTACCAGCAGTGATTTAAAGTGACCTTTTACTGTCACCAAAAACCGTAGCCTATTGTTCTTCCTCTTAACATAATAAATTGAGAAACCAATAATGAAGAGTGTGGGGCTTTCCTATCTTTTTATATCATGTTTACGAGTTATCTTTGATTTTTTTTTTTGCAGTTTTACAACCATTTTTTTGAGCTAATGACCAGCAGCAAACAATAGGGTTCGTCCCCTTAACATGAAATATAAATCTACCAAATATGGAAAGTGTCCGTAATTTCTACCTTGAGATATCGTTTTCTCAAGCCACCCTGACGTCTTCACCATTTTACTTCTTTCGATTACAAATGGCCTTTGACCTCCACGAAGAACAATAAAGATTTTCTTTTCAGCAAGACAAATGTACATTTCAAATAAGAAAGGTGTAGGTCTTTCTTATCTTGAGATATCTTTTTCATTTATTCATGTGTTAACAAGTGCTATATTGAATAGTCGCATGAAGACCTTAAATCATTATTCCTCGAACATGGGTACAACCTTACTCTGTAAGAGGATGTTGATATCAGAATGGACAATTTAGCCTCAAGTAGGAGTCAATCCAAAAACTTCCCCATAAACACGGCGGATGCTCTGACCACTGAGCCATTGAGGCCTCTGTGATAGAGCGCGACCAACTAGGTTTAAATATTGTTGGGCTAAGTTCTCCATTATTACGTAAAAGGAGGCATCAAAACGCTTCCCATGTTATATTGAGTAATTAAAGTGACATATTAAGACTTTTATTTGTATGACTGAACCAGTGCTGTACTGAATAGACGCGATCGGATGAACACCTTAGTCCATTATTCATTTCCCTATCAAGGTACGACTTTTATCTCCAAAACCCGCTCCATGTAACATTAGCATTAAAGAAAGGTGTGTCACATGATATATCTGGTGTTCCACACCCAAATTTGTTACATCATGAAGTGTAAAAAGTTAGAAATGAAAAACTTCCATGCAGTGATTGTTGGATCTGTTGGCCGACAATTTCACCTGAAGTTGGTTTTATGATAACTTGCGAAGTAAGTCTGGTAAGTTTCATAGTTTCTTCTTTTTTCCAAGTGTACATTTCCATAAGCGGCTAAATTTCAAAATTCTCCGATGTCGTCAAGGCATGATATTTCGGTGACCCTGAGGTCAGCTTCCCAACTGAACAGCAACCACTGCTTCCATTCTTCAGATGGTATCACGTACGGATTCGATACCCCACGATGTTCCAACCCATAACGTTTAACGAGTCTTTTTAGATATGAAGAATACGTAAAGTGACACTTGATGTTCTCGAGGAGCATTTTTCACACAAGACAAAAGAAAACGGGAAAATTTATGCGAAACTGTTACATGTAACTGTTACTGTACTTTTTACTCCTGTCCTCAGGCTGGCTTGTACAAAATGTAATAGATATAGGCACTGAAGAGTAAGTGCTAAATAATATGCTGTACCCTGTTCCGAACATAAGCTTCTACTCATGACAGTAGTTGATATCCAATATTTGAGAAGTTATCTTTCTATATTCACACAAAAATCTACTTAGACAGTTCCTGTCCCTCGAAAGCAAGCAACAGTTAGCACTGAATTTTTTTGCAGTATAAACACAAAAATCTACTTAGACACTTCCTGTTTCTCGAAGGAAAGCAACAGTTTTTACTGAAATTTGTTTGCAGTATAAAGCAGAATTATATCTAATATCTAAAGGCTGGGGCTGTAAGGTTAGGGTTATGGTAAGAGGTGTGGGTTGTTTATGGTAAACAGAGACAATCACCTAAAAATCTGTTAAGATCAATGAGATGAGGGCCTGTGGACATCATTCCATTATTAATAGGAGTTATATTTGTCGTACAGCTGGACCGTACATTGCCCAGTCCTAGATAGTGTTTACGGTACGTACAGGGCCGTGTTTTAAGTACTATACTGTGCAAGTTTAGTGCCTGTGGAGCGCTCATATTGGAACGCGAACTGAAGGAAATTATAGTCTGGATAGTATTTCCACACTTTAGAAATAAATTTCCGGAATTTGTGCAAATTAAATTCCTGGAAGCCAGCCACTTTTTTCTGAGTTTAACTAGATTCGACAGTTTTAAAAACTATCAACTGTAGTTCTATATTAAAAGTTTGTTCCTTTATATTACCTAAAAATGTTTCCTGAAACTGCTAAAATTGTCAAGACCCCAAACTTCCCAACTGTTGAGAAAAGTAGAAACACTGACACAAAGTTGAAACTAGTTCTGGCTATGATAAAAGATGGTCCGCACTGTGACCGGCTACATTTTATGTTGGTTTAGGTAGCTCTTAAAAAGAATAGTCGTTTCCCTACTGCCCACTACAGTTCTTTATGGGAGTATAAGACAATTTAAGACGTGGTTGATGGCAATTAAGACATACGTTGAACTTCTTTTGAACGGTAGTACCCGAGAGACCGAAGGCTTTCGTCCACTTTTAACCGTAGTATTCACCTTCCTCCAAGGCAAGCCCGGGTAATTCATAAAAGCGAGGGATGATCTTGAATTTGACGACTTGCTTCCTAACTCCAAAGCTTGCACGTAGGATAACGCAAAAACCTGCAATTAGGTAAGTACAATTTTTTTTCAAGCCTTTGCTATGACTCAGCCTGGTTTTGAACCCTCGACCTCCCGCGTACGAAGCGAATGCTCTTCCACTAGACTACCGCCGTGGTGGCTAGGTATCTCTTATTTTTCCTTTTTTGTCACATATTTTACTGGTTCACTTTTGATTTACTATAAATAGTTGTTTCTATAGTAGCATAGCATGTGCAAATTATTGCAAAAAGCACAGCTCGGACATTCTGTAGGCTATATGCTGTCGTAGTGATATTATCGTTGGGTACAAAGAGTAAAAAATCCGCCTTCTTAATGTATGTTATTATCTTATGACGGCACAGATTTCAAAGGGGGGTAACGACTGCGTAAGCTTACCACTTTAAGCTAAAAATTCAGAAGATTCGCCAAAATTTATAACCTACCTGCCACAGACAAAAATATGTTCTTGGTGCTTGCTACTTTGCAGACTGTAAACATCACAACAGTGTGCCTAAAAGAAGAAAAAAAACATTTCAATATTTCATCGAAAATAATGAATGTAACAAAAAAAAAAAAAAAAACAAGAAAAAAAAAAAAAAAAACCAATGACAACGTCATTGCAATAAAAATGTACATCTACTGTCAGAACCTTTTAATTACTTTCTGGTACTGAATTTCGTTGTGAATATGCAATTTTTTCCTACGAATATCACAAGAGACAGGGCACCCTCCAATTGCAGTCTTCATGAAATTGACTCCATTTTATGAAATTGATTCCAAACTGCAGCTTTGGAGGATCATTGCCAATTTATATTCTAGTTATTGGACAGTAGGCAACATTACATCCCCTCGCAAATAGCAGAATAATGCAGCTATGTGCATTAAGACTAATATTACACATCTCTACCTTTACATCCAAAAGGTGCCCAACGGGATGCTCAGTCATGAACTGGACAAATATGTCTACCTGTCTCAAATGTTTACTAGGTCTACTATTGTCTGTATTGAATCACAAAATTCAATGATGCACCGACACCCACGATCTAAAAATAAAACTGTTAAATTCACTCCCAAAACGGTGTGCTGCCATCGGTTGGCGCGGAGTGAGGAGTGTACAAAAAACCTTGAAAATTGCGACCTATCAGATAGCCGGAAATGGCATCTCTCAGGTTTGTTAGTATAATCAAACCAAACCAAAAGTCTTCATTTCAATAAAAATTAACAAAGAAACTAAAATTACCATATATAATGCACCACACTTACACCTATCTTTCAGGCAAAATTTTGGAACTGTCATTCAAACTGGGATGCCGCAATGGTTTAATGAATTGTCGTCGCATATTGTTAAATTAATGATGTCTCTGATAGGTGATACGAAAAATACTAATCTTACCGGAGCGAAATCATCAGATAGCGGCATTTTTTTTTTTTTTTTTTTATTTTTGCCAGATCATTGGAATGTTCCCTTCCGAGCCCTTTTGAGTCGAACTATGTTTTTTTTTTTTTTTTTTATCTTTTAATTTTTGTACAACTCATACCATCAAAGTGATTAATTTCGCTGGTATACGTTGCAATAAATTTATATTTTATATCAACTTATAACTGACTTGAACTGTTTTCCCTGTTCATTTACACATCTCACCAATATTAGAAATACATAGGTTGGCAGTAAATTAATATTTGTTGTTCAATCAGTGGGGTGGCGTAAATCCTTATTGGAATCTGGGGCACCTTGCACTTGACGTCAAGGAGAGCGTGTATAATGTGAGTTGAAATATTTGGAAAGTTTTTCCATCATAACGGCACCTATATAATCATAACTCTTGACTTCGTCACCTATTGAAAGAAGAATTCAAGTCTTGTACAATTGAGAATCATAGAGAGATGAGCCAATGATCTGCTCCTTGGTTCAATACTACTTTCAAAGAAAGTTGTAATTTCAAATCAAATTTTGATATGTACTAGGGTGCTTATTGTATTCTAAGCGGTGAAATTAACATTGATATCCGATTTGTGGTTCACAAGGTATGAGCATGTAAAGTTGTCACATTCTAAAAAATATTGAACTTGAAACAAACACATGTGACACTATGTCCTCACAATTACGGGCAGTGTTTTTCTTTAAACTTTTAAACCAAATTTCTCCTCAACAATCCTTATCTTTCAGAAAGTGATTGCATATGTGTCATTGGGTATTCCCCACAAGGAGGTCCCATCCCTATTAACTTTAACTTTAACAGAACAGTCTGAAATTTAATACACACTGAAGCAAAGACTTCCATGTCAATGTAAGAAAGTGATTATAACCTCTGCTGCTCTTAAGTTCACATTTGGGAACACAAATTCAATGATATATGGAAAATACATGCGTGATTTGGATGGGAGTTTCTCCTCAATCGGTACATTTAGTTCCTCTTCCACATATGAACAGTTCGGGAGATAACCTCTTTTGGGGGAAAATGGTTTTCACCCGATCGGTGGAAAATGCGGCCATGGGTGGCGCCATTTTTAAATTTCTCCCTTAATGCTTTGCGATCCTACCGCGCAAATTCAACGGAGATAAACGTTCAAAACACCTGGAAAAGTCATCAAACTTAGGAACGAGAAATTTTGGAATGATTAAAAACTTTGGTGCTAGGAGAACAAAAAAAGCCAGATCATGTTTTTTGGTTCAAAAGTCGCAAATTTTGAGATATTGAGCATTTTTGCCACGTTCTGTGTTCTAAGCTTATATTATATATAGCCTCGACACAGCCGCAAGATTTATGCATTTTTTTCTACAGAAAGTTGTGTAAGTTACACGTTGTTGAAAGTTGCTTGTGATTTTGGGCTGTGGTGGTGAACAATGACCTTGTATTTGTTTATATTCACATTTTTAAAACAACTGTGAAGAGGTGCACACTAAGTGCTCATGAATATTCATACTGCAAATTTCCCCCAATTGGGGGAATTTTCATTTTTACCCGATAACGGTTATTTCCCGAACTGATGAATATTCAATTTTGGCTTAAATTTCCACTTTAAAGGGCAAGAGCAGTGGCACCACATTTATTAGAAAGCAACAGCTATATCTGACAGTTTTCTCCCTATTGCTGTTCAAAGTATCTTTCATAATGTTTTGAGCCCTCAATATTACATCTTCAGTTAACCAAGCAGTTAGGTCTACCCCTTTTCAATTACAAAATTGAAGACATAAAATGTGTTCACGTGATCCCCAATAAGCAATCATAAAGCAAGATAGTCTACTACACAAATTAAAGTTACCAGTGACTGCATTCCCGCTTTAATGTTAGGCGAAGAGAAAAAGACAGAAATAAGTGGGGGAGGGCAACGATACTTGCCAGGGTAAGGTAAATAATTTCCTGCACGGTCTAAGAAAGGAAAGCGTTGGTCAACGCCTGTTAAAGAATCATTCTGTCATCGTAAATAAATACATTTTACATATTTGATCGGACTTCTTATAGTTATAGCTGAGCTTTGATCTATCTTTAAACTCTCCAGCACATGTCTCGCCCAATACAAAAAAACGTATAACATTTGACGTGGGAAGTTCCATGTTGTAAAATAAACGGCCGCAGGAACCAAAGAGTAACAGGAAATCAGCCATATCTCGTGTTTGACAGGGTTAAAAGGCAACTACACGCAGCGTGATGAAGGTAAATCGGAGGTCACGGATTAGATTTCAGCCAATCACTCGTTGATTCTTGCAATAACAAAGATAATAAACAAGAACATAACATGACGGAACATCGTGATCATACCAGCAAAATTATACCCTTTGCTGTGTTAACCAAGTGTGCTGTCTTATAAACACGTTTTAGCCTCCCATATGGGTTTCATCAGAATGTTCCTTGCTACTTGGCACATATTTTAAAAGTTAAAGGCGTCTTCTTCTTCGTTGTATTTCTAATTCTGGCGCTTTTATTGAAAATGTTATGGAAACATTACTCTATTTTTGAATAAAAAGGATCTACCTAGATTTCCAGTCACTGTCAGAAGTCTTTCACCAAATTTGATGCGTTTTTCACGATTTTTTTTTTTTTAAATCGCACAGCACATAGTTTGGGCTATGGGCTCTATTTTTTCTTCAATGTAAGAACTGAGATGAGAACCGGGATAATAAAGAGAACAATTTAAAATTTCAAAATCTGTGCTCAGTAGGACAAAACGGTCTGATTTGACCCATGCATGTGGGAGGCCAAAAAGTGTGAATAAGACAGGACATTTGGTTTACACACTAAGGGCACGAATTTCTTAATCCTAAAACATCCAATCGGCAGACATAATAGGTTGGTACTGGCAAGTTGTGCACTGAGACTCTCCGGGAGCTCCCACTTTTTACCGATGGTGAAGCGATTTACATAAAATTTGGAACTGCAGTGCACGGCTCTCAGATTCATTCCTGTTTGTGGCCAGTGTTAGCTGGGGTTCAGGTGGGACTACTGCCATTGTCTCATGAGTCGTGGGGTTTGTGGGTAGAACGTACAGTTACATTCTGCCCACAACAAATTCTGCTGAAATATGAATTGGTAAATACGGTGATTGCTCTTCCACCGTAGGTTACTTGACATATATTTTTTCTCTGACAACGGCGTTTATGAAACATGTGTAGTTTTCATTCAAATGTTTTGATGGCTAAACATTTAGGCCCAGGTCAAAGCAGACAAATTGAACATTCATTTTGGATTGAAGCCAGCATAGCAACAGTATATATATTACGATGAGCAGAAATACACAGTATATTTGCCTTGGTAATTTTTTACCAATTTGTACTAATCTGCCCTTATGCATAGCAACGGGGTTTCAATGTACTTCTAACATACCAATGGGTGTTGTATATTAATGAAGCACTGACTGTTATTCCCCAAATTAACGGACTGTCATGTGGGCTGTGCGACTGAGGGTTAGGATCCATGAAATGAAATAACAGTCTGTAAGGAGTTACACAATTGATCATTGGCCTCAGCTGGGTCCATTCTGGCTGTTCGTGGGGTTGCCCCTGGCCAAGATTGGTATGATCTATTGTGCTGGAATTGTACTAAATATGGGTAAAAGTGGCCGTTCTGCACATTTCACAAGATCATAGGTTCCCTTTGGGCATTGTTCTGGCTAGTCTAGGGGTATCATCTGGCCCAAATTTGGATGACTAATTGTGCTGGAAATGGGCAGAGCATCGGCCCAGTTTAAGTTGTTGTTGGTGTTATTGGTATATAAGGTCCAGGCTGGGCTAGGCATACAAGGTTCGTCATTCTATGGGCAATGTGGGGCTGCCACTTGGACATATGTTGGATTAATTGGGCAACAGTGAAATGATAAAGGTAGCCTATGCAAGACTTGAATTTTATTGCAAGGTTTCTCGTCGTCAAATTTTGGATGCGAGTAACCTTAATGAATAATGGCAAAATATTATGAAAATATGGTACTTATTAACTGTTTTTATTAAGCACCAATTGGCAGGTAGCATATTAAAAACAGGATTACTCAAAACATATTTTTATTTGTTGATCTGAGTCGGGTTCCTAGGCCCCCAGCTGAACACACAAGTACTCGAATCTTACATGAGAAAAACGAATAGGCTACTCGTTTGTTAACAATCAAGCGGACTTGGTATTAAACGCGAAAGGGTCAAATTTCGACTAAAATGGTGTTTAAAGATTGACCGCTTTTACTTTATAAGTGTTAGCGGTGGCTTTTGAAGTGGAAATTGCATCTGCCTAAGTGGTGACGGTCACTTAATAGGTCGTGCCTACGTAACATTGACCAATAGCTAATTTTTATAAAGTAAGGACACAACACAACGCAACCCGTTTAAAGCCATCATAAACACATTTTGCCCTTTTCACATTCTACCAAGCGTCAGAAGTGCATAACGAAACTACAGGGGTTATGTTTTTATTTGGCAGTGACCGGTTGCAAGCCATTGAGACCTTCTTTGAAGCGTCAGCAGCTATGTTTTAAATTGACGTCATGCAGTTAACCATTGCCCGAACCCTAAAAAATTATATTAAAGTAGTGTTTTTTTTTTTTTTTTTCAATGACATTTTTAGAGTTCTGTACATTGATGAGGCGTTTTATCCGTCATTTCAAAACACGTCATCAACTCAATTTTGGCTGTCACGTCACATAACGTTGCCATTAAATGATATTGCGCCATCATTAAAAACTAACCAGCGCTGCATCGATTAAGATCACTGTTAACACACCAACACACACACCGCCATTATTCATAAATGTTTTTATTGCCGTCGCTTAATTAAGGATGCTATCCTTGCTTAATTGCACGTATTCGTTTGCAAACGTATCCGCTAAAGCTTTAAAATAGTTCGCCATTGCTTAAAACTCGGTCACTATCAAACGAAAACACACCGTTTCATTTCGTTTTGCCCTTTTGACGCGAGGCGGAGGAAGAAAATGTTACTTTGTTTTGATAACGGCGTTAAAAGGGATTGCGTTTTTTTGTGTGGCTACTTAAATGGCATTGCCATTGATTGACTTTGCGTAGCCACCACCAAAAATGTCGTCACCACTCACTTCAAAAGTCACCGCTGCCACTTTAAAATTCGTAGCTGCTAATCTTGTCAATGAACACATGTCTCGTAGTCTCTCAGTAACATTTAACAGATTCTTCATAGTGAAATATTGTCTGGGTGTTCCTACTAGTTTTGTTTGGTGGGACATTACAAATATTTCAACCAAAGCTGAAAAGCAACCAGAAAAACAACTGTCTTTAGAAGTAAATACATGTTCAGTTTCTTACAAATGGGGTAAGGGTAAGTTGCGAATATTCCTCCATCGCTAGTCATTATTCCTGGTAAAACTAATTCTGGTCATAACTTGCAGTACACCGCAAGGGAACTGTCATACAGAGAAAAAAACGAGAGCAGTCCGGAATATTTTGTAGGCTCAAAAGGGCTTGAATTTAAAGATCAGTGTGGCAAAATACCGATTTTACTCTGTGTACATAACAGTGGAAGGGGCTGAAACAATCCATGGTGAACGATTAACTTAACGTTAGTCTAGAAATTGGAACGAACGGGATCCATTGGCATACTTAGATTCTGTTACTTAGCCTAATCCTTTGGGGCTTACAGACTTGTTCGGGAAAATAGCTTTCTGTTCACTTGGGGTGTAACAATAAACGGGTCCATGAGTACCTTGTAGCCTTCAACACTTAACAGACTGAGGATTGTTCTAACAGGATATTCTGTGTGATCGAGCACTATTAGGCCTCCTTTTAGTGGCGTACGATTGGGTAATGAGCCCCTACAGATGCATTTTTTTTTTTTTTGTTCTTAAAAATAAGAAGTCAAACTTTAGAAGCACGGATTTTACTTCAAAAGATAGCGTATGTGGCACCAGATTGCGTATAAGGACACTTAATCTTTCAAAAATTTTAAAGGGGAAGGATTGTCTCTGCAAGGTCCTCCAGCGATGCCAATTTTTTTAAATTCCTACAAAAAGGCAAATTCTCTCAAGTTCCAATTTATACTTAAAATTGTAGACTATGTTTCCCATTGTTGGCATCGATAAAAGTAAAAACTACATGTTTAGATTCTCTTTACAAGCATGAATGCACTAATTTGAACATCTGACGGGTCTCATTTTTCGACAGTTTCTTTACGCTCCCCGTCAAAAAATGGTGGCGCTTCGCTCAGTCTTTCGGGCAAAATTACATTTTGGGGATCAAATTAGCTCTTTACTCCCCGATCACTTTGCAGTTTGCGAACAAATTTTGAAGGGAGCATTTTATTGCAAACGATAAAAGAAGATAGCGACTGGTCGTATAAGTCTGGAAAGTGCTATTTCCGGCCATCTGAGGGGTCTGACTTTTCGAAATTTTCTCTACGCTCCGCGCCAACCAATGGTGGCGCTCCGCTTAGGTAATAATGTTTATGACAAAATAACGTTTTGTGGCCAAGAAACCCCCCAAATCCTATACCTGTCAATGTTCCTTTATTTTTGCTTACTTATTTTTACTTTTAAAAGTGTGCAACTTTAATGACAAGTTCTACTTGTTAAGGTAGCATAAATGGCATAAGAATGCATGTAAAGACACAAAAGTTTCAGGTTTATTCTCATGAACCACCACGATTCAACTTTTAACACTGTTTCTGTCAAAGTCGAAAATCTTGCACCATTTTGCATCTAGGCTCCTTGAAAACGTCAAAAAATGTTTCGGGCACCCCTCCCCTTAGACCATACTGCATGCCCCCCCCCCCTTCCGAGAAATCCTGTGTATCCCACTGCGTTAGTATACATACAAATAAACCAGATATTGTTGACCAAAATAATATACTACGAGACGTTATTTCCAATTTAATAAGATTAAAATACACGTAATATTGCATAATGACGTGGTAATGTTGTTGTACTTGTAAATTTGCCTATTTTATACGGAATACATACACAATGACGGGGGAAAATTTGGAGGAAATTTCATACTTTTGCCCCTTCTGGAAACTGGAAAAAAATCCTAGCTACACAATTGTTTTGTTTACAAAGTAGGTGAGTTTCTGTTAAATTCTGGAACTCCCTTTTAGTGACAAATGTGCGTTATAACAGAACAAATCGCAACTGCTTTAACCTTGTTTTTCTGTGGGATATTTATTCAAAGCCTCTCTAGTGAGCAAGGTTAAATGGATGATTTTTTTTTTTTTCTTCTGTAATAATACTCTAAGATGGAGGTGAAGTGGTTGGTGAGCAGCACAGTATTATGAACGAGTGTTTACTGCTTTTGCTTAAATTCAAGAATGAGTACCTTTCAGTTGCCTAGCCGGCAATTGTTTAGTTGATTTAGCTATTTTTTATTCACTGTACACCTTATGACCTTTAACAGCAACTTGTTTAAAGATGCAACGGATATCTTGTTTGGAAAACTATTTGGGTGGATGATGAAAACGTTGTAATTCAGGTCGGTCTTCTGCTCATCAATCAGACGTAAAACTCAATCTTACTAACTCACACTCCACGAAGCCTTCATGCCCTGTCCAAAATAAGTGGAGGGCAAATTCCACACAGTGCAAGCTTGATCCTCTACCCACGTGGTTATTAAAAGAAAATATCAATATCTTCCTGTCAGCCCTCACAAAAATTGTAAATATGTCTCTTCAAAATGGTCAGTTCCCCACGGACTGGAAGCAAGCTATGGTCAAACCACTTCTAAAGAAACCTGGACTTGACTTAACTTATTCGAACTATCGTCCAGTGAGTAAATTGTCTCTTATTTCAAAGTTGATTGAACGAGCTGTTGTTGACCAGATGATTGAGCACAGTAATAAATATAACCTTCTACTAACATGCCAGTCAGGCTTCCGCCCATTCCACAGTACGGAAACTGCCATCTCGAAAATTCATTCTGATGTGTTACTACAATTGGATAACAGAAAGTGTGTCGTGCTTGTGCTTCTACATCTAAGTGCGGCTTTTGACACAATAGATCACAACCTCCTTCTTGATTCTCTTACCCGACGTTTTGGGGTTGAAGGCACAGTGCTCGACTGGTTCAAATCTTATTTACTACATCGTCAACAGTATGTCATGATAAACAATGTGCGGTCAAAACCATTCCCTGTAAGTTTTGGTGTGCCACAAGGATCTTGCTGTGGACCTCAATTGTTCACATGGTATGCCAGTTCTCTGTTTGAAGTTGTTCCTGCTCATTCACCAAGTATACATGGATATGCAAATGATCATAGCATATACCTTAGTATGAATGCAGGTGACCCCACTGACGTAAGTGATTCGATCGCAAAGCTTGAAATGTGTCTGAAAGATGTCAAGAACTGGATGACTTTCAATAAACTAAGAATGAATGACAGTAAAACGGAAGTAATTATATTTGGTTCCAACCAACAGTTGTCCAAACTTAACATTGAAAATATTATTGTTGGTAACACCCCTGTTAAAGTCTCGTCGCCTGTGAAGTACTTAGGAGCTTGGTTAGATCATGGTCTTTCTATGTCTGATCATGTCAATAGTAAGTGTAAAACTGCTTTTTACCATTTGTATAACATTAGACAGTGTGCTAAATTCCTAAGCAAGACCGCTATCATTGCTCTTGTGAATGCACTGGTTCAGAGCTGTATCGACTATTGTAATATTTTGCTAACTGGTATTCCGAAATGTATGCTGTACAAGATACAGCGTGTGCAAAATTACGCTGCCAGACTAGTTGCTAACAAGAACAGGTTATTCCCATCCTTAGCCTTGCTGAAGGACTTGCATTGGCTCCCAGTGCTTTACAGGAATCGATTCAAGATCTTGCTTCTTGTTTACAAATCCCTACACAATATGGCACCACTCTACCTTTCCAACATGTTCTCCTTTAAGAAAACAAAATATGAACTTAGATCTGAGACCACTCTCAATCTGGTTGTTCCTAGATATAGATCCATATTTGGTGAGCGCGCACTAGCTATCCAAGGCCCTAAGTTATGGAATGATCTGCCCCCTTCAGTTAAGACAGCACTCTCTCTGGAACATTTCAGTCCTTATTAAAACCCACCTATTTAGCTGTGCCTTTGATGGTATCTGATAGTCCAACTTAGTCTTTTGTTTTCCACTGTGTCTTGTAAGGCGCATTAGAATAATTATTTTAAATAATGCGCCATATAAATTTCTTGAACTTGAACTTGAACTTGAGGTGACCGTACCGTGAAATTCACTCAGGGTGCTTGTTACTGGAATCAAAACCCGGTGCTATACTGTAAGGATAAATTCCATCTTGATTTGACACATTCTTCTGTAAAACTTAATTTTACTTAAAACCATACACTTGATTATGTGCATCTCTGCCTGCTTGAAACCCTTGCATAAAATAAATAGGCCTGAAACAGGTAGCAAGTATTTTGAACCAGGTTCCTATTGTTCTTAACTTGATAACTTGAACCGGGCAGACACTTAGATTCAATGAAAGAGAGGCAGAGGTTAACGTAGCTAAAAGGCAAAGTATGTACAGGTAAAGTATACTGCGCACCATCGGCCCTATCCAGAGGAAACAATCTGAGGCTCCTAGATTTATCGTAGCTTCTTCTTCTTCTTCATTGAGATGTTAGCATTATCACACAAAGGGCTGCATTAAAGGTTACAGTGCATGAGTTCAACAGTGTTCTCCTCTCTGCGGTCTTTGTTCATTATGGAGGCCAAACGGGATATGACATCTAGAGTTTGAGCTGGAAAAGAACAGGGTGGAAGGAAAGAGAGACAGTGTGCAAAAGGACCAGTATAGGAGGGAGCAGTGTGAGACTAATTGGACCGGCGAGTTGCCCCTTGAACTAGCTAGGGTTTGGGGAAGCTTGAGAAAAGCTCTGAAAATTTCAGGAAAAATAAAGTTTTCTGTGTGACAAAGTAATGTGTTCTGATGTATTGGACAGTTCGGGAGGTAAACTCTTTCGGACGAACTGTTTTTCACACGATCGAGGGAAAATCATGTCGCCATGGGAGGCGCCGTTTTCAAACTTCTCCCATATTGCTTTGCGATCCTACTGCTCAAATTCAACAGTAACAAACTTCCAAAACACCTGGAAATTTTCAAAGATATTAGGTTAGAGAAATTCTGGCCTATTAAGAAATTTTGAAGCTAGGAGAAGATTATATTTGGTGGCTAACAGCGCAAATTTTGAGATACCGAGAAATTTTGCCACGTTTTGTGTCCCAAGCTTAAACTATAGGCTCGACAGAGCCGCAAGATCTGTGCAATATTTTTTACAGATAGTTGTGTAAGTAACTCACTCCTCACTTCTCGTGTTTATTAACACGATTTTGAACGTTTCTTGTGATTTTGGTTGGTTGTGGTGGTCAATTTAATTGTGCTTGATTATACATCCATTTATAAAATGCTCACATGTGTTCGTTTTTCCCCGATAGGATGGGTTTCATTTTAACCTGAAAACAGTTATCTGTCAAAGATGGAGATACATAAGGATCACCCTCAGTTACTGACTTGTAACTGTGTATGGACGCAAAAAGGGCCAATTTTGGAGATAACAGCCGTTTAATCTACAGGCCTAAGATGATAATATGTTAATATAAATATCCTTGGTGGCCGTGGTACCTCAGATTTGCTTAAAAGGAGGGGGGGCAGAGTCGCCAATAATATCTAACGATCAAACTCTTCTGACAGAAAACCTAGAATCCAAACTTTTGTGTAATGTTAGCTCCGTATTTTCAAGTATATAAACAGAAATGAGGATCGCTTTAACACAAACTAGGAAGATATGAGTTCTAGCTTTCCCTGGGAAAAAACGATCTTCATTGAACTGTTCAATTGCAGTGTTCACTGTCATATTGGTTTCAAGACTAAAGGTTTTCTCCTGTGGAGTAAACATGAACCGTGCCTTGATAAGGAGGGTCATGGCAAACTTCTGAATAACTGACTGAGCTTTGATTGCCATCAAAGTCGAAAGGTGTGGAATGCAAAATGGCCGATATTTTCAAACATGCACAGCGAGCTTATTATTGACTTGAACGTCAATCAAGATAATTTTGTAAACAATGTGACAGCTACGTTTTGCTTTCCAAAGGAAGGAGCTCAAGTTTAGGAGGGGATGAAAATAAGTCTGTTGGGAAATTTGGATTCTTAAATGTGAATTGGGAGCGTTCTCAATTTCCTAAACATGAGCCAAACATTCCCAAGATTTCTTGAACGAATTCCCAAATTTGTTAAGGCTCTTCGCTCGTCCAAACTGGTTTCGTTCCCGACATTGTTTCGAAAACTTAGATCCGATTCAGAACATTGCTGATACTGCCCCAAATCGCGTATATCGTTTCACCATCTCTCGCTGAGTCTGCCATAATAATAGATTGCAAATTAATTCCTTAAATGTTGGCACTCTTCTCGGACAGGTCTCAAAGCTGAAACTGAAACAGCCTAATACGCTATCAGCATAAATCATTTCAGTAAATGTTTCCAACCCAAGGTAGGAAAACGTTCAAAGTTAGTTTCCGTGGATCATCGCATGATGTTTCATGCTGCAGCCACCTTGATAACTTAGATAACATGCCTTATGTGATGACTGGGATACTTGAATTTGAAGCTGACTTTACCAGTATCGGCCGATATTCATTTCAAAATTTACACAGTTTTCTCTTCATACAAATGGTTCAAAGGCTATAATAACAACCTGTAGGCCTGTTGAAGACTGAGTGCAATTCAATATCCTGCTCAAAGCTATACATTGTTAGCCCATTGCAAAAAGTGGCATAGATTTTCAGAAGAAGAGAATAATTTTCGCGTGACGGGCGCCAAAGGGCTTACCATGAGCCTCAAGAACACCGCTCGGCTATCTATCACAGACTTGATATATCATTCTCCGTAATGATTCTCGCAACCAGTGGTTTTCATATAGCGTCCCCACTGACTGCAAACATAACCTTTTTGCGCCTCAACGACCGTCATGTCAGAGTACCTGGATACCTGCCTCTCCTTCGTAAAGACCCCCCTCCAAAATATCTGAAACAGGTGTTCGATTAGGAAAGGAAAGGGACTGCGAAATTAAACATATTTTCACACGATAAAGTTGGTGACCCGACTTACCTGCCAAATACGGAACTACGTTGTTGGGATGGCGTGAGATATTGTACAACGAAAGTAAGATGTTTAATATTCGTTTGTCGGGGAATTGCCGAAGAAAACTTACAACATTGAATGAAAGTAAAATGTGGCAAATCATCTATTTGTTTTAGAGGATTTCAGAAAGGTTATACATTTGAATTAATATTGTCAATCACGAAAACATGATGCCAAGAAAAGCGCCCAACTGTTTTTCATATGTTGGTTTATGCTTTTAAAATAATACCGTTCAGCCTCATTTAGTTATTACAGCCTTGTGACTGTGTATCTACTTGTTTCACTTTGCACCGACTCGTCGAAGTTTTATATATTTTTTTTTACTTTTGAAAGCAAAAGCAGTGTGCATTGCACTAAGGTTTGATAGCTCACCAAAATGAGTTTAAAGTAGTACCGGTAACTCATTATTTTCCGATTTTTTTTTTAAAATATGCCAATAGATTTACGACTCATGCCTTTAAAGACGGATAATTATAAAAAGGCACACAATTATTAGGATTCCATGTAACTGTAACCACATGACTGTCGAAAGGCTCAAATAATTTAGTTCAATATGTGAAATTAGTTGTGAAATTAAAGAACATACGTGCAACCCCATCTGTGTAGACTGTTGGCTGCCATCAACCGCCGCTTTATTCATATATCGCAACGCTACGTAATACAATTATAAAGTTATGTTGACATCTTATTTTGCAACGATTCCGGCATTTCCCAAGTAGGCACCTTACACTCCGAGGGCAAAAGCAGTTCCCCGAACTTATTTTGAAGGAGCTAATAAATCCCCACAAAATTCTTCACATTTCGCTAACCATTATGATAATTTCAGGATTTAAACATAAAATATATACAGGTAAATCAAATGCTTAGTTGCTCTCCTAGCCCTTACTCTAAATCCAGATATGGGCCAGATATGAAATTCCATATATGGGCCAGATATGGATTTCATATCTGGCTAATATCTGCTACAGATATGGTATTTATATCTTGGCCAGATAAAAAATTGGACAGATATAACCTTGATCTGTGCCAGAACCAGATCTAATCCATATATGGGCCAGATAAAATTCTATCTGGACCAGGTCTTTATCTGGAACAGATATGAACCATATAATGCAATACCATATATGGTTTATATAATGCTATTCCATACTGATCCCATATAAAGCAGTACCAAAAATGGTTTATGTAAAGATTTACTGTATTGATCCCATATTAGGGAGACAAATATGGTACATATATGTCCCATATATGGACCATATACGACTAAACCAAAATTTATTAGTACACTACCTTTGTATAAAGCGTATCAGAAGCCTTCTGAGCCACCATAACGTTAAGGGCTATCTGAACATCTATCACAAAGTTGAATGTCCATTGTGTAACATTGACTTAAGTATTTGAAGTTGCTAAATCACTTCATAGTGAAGAAAAAACTGCTTTGAAATTCCTACTTTTAAATGTTTACACTGCATTGTTGATTTAAATTATCATATGGGGCAATATCCCAACATAAATTTTGTTGAAGGTTTCATGATTTTTTCACATATTACTTCCTTAATCAAAACAAAAAGAAAATCCGGGCCATAAATCCTGACCACGCCCACATTGGAGAGTCATTTGCAGATGTCAGTATAATATGGCTGAATGTGGTTTGAATATTCTGATTTTGGTTTGCTGATATTTGTTCAGCTTCCATGGAAGGTCTTTAGGTAGGACAGGTCCACACATTAAACCAAAAAGTATTAATATGGCTATGTAAATGTTAATATGTAATTCTGTCATGGTATTTTATTCAGTTATATCTGGCTCGATATGGCCATATCAAACTTTATTTGCATATCTGGGAAGGTAATTCATCAATTTATATCTGGCTTAATATGGCCATATAAAACTCTATTTGCACATCTGGGAAGGTAAATATTTCATCAACTAATATTTGGTTTGATATGGCCATATCAAACTTTATTTGCATATCTGGGAAGGCATTTCATCAAGTTGTATCTGGCTTTATATGGCCATATCAAACTTTATTTGCATATCTGGGAAGGCATTTCATCAATTTATATCTGGCTTGATGTGGCCATATAAAACTTTATTTGCATATCTGGACAGGAATTGAATCAATTTTTATCTGGCTTGATATGGCCATATCAAACTTTATTTGCATATCTGGGAAGGCATTTCATCAAGTTGTATCTGGCTTGATATGGCCATATCAAACTTTATTTGCATATCTGGGAAGGCATTTCATCAATTTATATCTGGCTTGATGTGGCCATATAAAACTTTATTTGCATATCTGGACAGGAATTGAATCAATTTTTATCTGGCTTGATATGGCCATATCAAACTTTATTTGCATATCTGGGAAGGCATTTCATCAAGTTGTATCTGGCTTGATATGGCCATATCAAACTTTATTTGCATATCTGGGAAGGCATTTCATCAATTTATATCTGGCTTGATATGGCCATATAAAAATTTATTTGCATATCTGGACAGGAATTGAATCAATTTATATCTGGCTTGATATGGCCATATAAAACTTTATTTGCATATCTGGGAAGGCATTTCATCAATTTATATCTGGCTTGATACGGCCATATCAAACTTTATTTGCACATCTGGGAAGGCATTTCATCAAGTTATATCTGGCTTGATGTGGCCATATCAAACTTTATTTGAATATCTGAGAAGGCTTTTCATCAATATATATCAAGCTTGATATGGCCATATCAAACTTTATTTGCATATCTGGGAAGGCATTTCATGAAGTTACACCTGGCTTGATATGGCCATATCAAACTTTATTTGAATATCTGGAATTGCATTTCATAAAGTTATATCTGGCTTGATATGGCCATATAAAACTTGATATATTATATCAAGGCATCTATATCTGGCTGTATATCTGGCTTGATATGGCCATATTTGGGCTGTATTTCACCAGATATATCAAGATAAAAATCCATATCTTGATTTGGAGTGAGGGAGAGTACATGGTTTAGTTAGAAACATAATGTAATATGACTCCCAAAAGTCAATCATGAAACACGACAGACTATCACCTGATCACACTAACCCAAATTATACTTACTGCAGATTCCCTTTAACCTGCATACTCACATGAAACTTAATCTCCTATAACAGAAATGAAGAATTTTTACTTTCATTACAAAATAAACTGTTAAGAATGAGGCTATTGGATATATAAGTACCTGAGAATGTATTGTGGAATTATCTTTCAGTTGAAACCAAAAGGTTGTAAGCTGAGACGTCAAACACTGTATAACGTAACGTAACGTTCAGTTGAACCACATTAAATTAAATCAGGAGAGTCTCGATTAAACTGAATCTTCAGTCACAGTACAGTAAAAGATTGTTTCTTTATAAAACTGACCAACAGGAAAGTGTGCGCCCTGTATTATCTAACGTGGGAAAAATATTGGTCAAATAGACCCAAATATGAATATTTTGTTGAGATTATAACAATGCCGGTTCCGCTAGGAATTGCAAAACAAACGTACAGTAAGCATGCTTGTTATATGTCACGATTTTGACTGGACTTGTTTTTTCATATCCACTAAAGTTCTTGATTTGCTCGTTTCATCACGTAGGATTTTTGTAGGTACCGAAAGAAAATGATAAATATTTAGGTTACAATAGTAAGCTCATGCAGCCGTGATCCTCTTTTGAAAACCGGTGACGTCAAAACATTATAAAATAATTTAAGGAAATTCGGATTTTCTCTTTACACCCTATGATATATCATTTCGACAGTATGTATATAGCGCTAGAATTTTGCTTATTTGTAGTAATTAACACATGCTATGTTATCCAAGAAACAGCTATTTGTAAATGAAAATTGAACCAACAAAGACACCCCAGCTGATCAAAGACGGTGTAGCTGGTAACGGATTTTGTTGCGTGATCTAGGCCTTCAAATGATATGTGTTTTGATTGTGTTCACAGTGCGTGGGAAGCAATTAACACGTGCTTGGCTGACCAATAGTAAATCCCAAATTTTACGTAACTTTTTGTGTATTTTGATATACTTGTCACCGTCAATCAATTAATTGAGCAGATGCGAAACCCGAATACATCAAGTCAAAGCTTCCCTTTACTACTTGAAGCGTTAAAATGCAATCAGGCAGAGAAGGAGGTTGTAGCAAAAGTGAGAAGAAAGGTTTCATCTCTTCCCGAAGCTTAGTTGATTATTTCGACGAAAGATGCAATAATACCCCGTTATGTTTACATTTGCCTTATTATTTGGTCATATGGATGTGGACAGGTGTACATACTGCTCGAATTGGGCTACTTGGGTTATGTCGATTACTTGACGACGGTTTCGGAGAGTATCATGTACGAGCATAATTGATGAAGCTTCACATCCAATTCATAGTCAAGCAAAATCTAAAAAAAAAAAAATAATAAAACAAAAATCGATTCTTTTCTTGTACACAAGCTTGCAAAAATTGTTCATTTGTGAATCATTTGAACAATTTTCTTGCCGCGGAATTTTGTACTCCGAGCTGAATCCTGAATGAACATTTATTTGAATGTATGATAAGTATATTGTTTTAGTTGACCATATATCATTAGGATGCAGTAGCGTAGCTAGGGTATGTGGCGCACGGACAAGACGAGAACTTGTCGCCTTTCCCTCATCTTCCAAGGGGTGAAATCATGAATTCTAATACAACTCAAAATTTTAAATGGCCCAGATGTCAAAGCCTGGTCCAATGGACTCCAGTGGTTGCATTATTAATTTTTAAACTCTGTCACTTTGTTTTGGTTTACTTAAATTATTTTGATAAAAACCTAATTCAATGCAAAAACTATAATAGACTGTATTCGGTTTGCTGTTTACGCAATGCTGTTTTGGCAATGTAGATCTTCTCAGTGACCATGCAGCAATTTAATGCTAAATTTGCAACATTTGGCAGAATGACGATGTGCTGTAACTGAAGGTTCACTTCGTTTTTTGGCATCTGCAAATATGGCGATTTATCATTAAATTTAATCTATTAGTTTCCTCAGACTCGATGCCGAGGAACATAAAAGCAGTGAATCTCGGCGGTCCTATGGTGGTTCTGAAATAAATCAGTCAGTTAGATTCAGTTCTGCGGCCTAGTTTTAGCCAATTGATTTAGGTGGAGCCGGCCATGGCCATTTTGCCCTGAAATAAGTGAGAATATTTACCTTTAACTTTTCGAAATACCTTTCTGTGATACAAATCATCTATGGTTTTCTGATAAAATACACAGCAATTCTGCGTGTGTTTGGCTAGCCAGGAGTGGCGGAAACTTCTTTTAAAAACGAAGGGACTGGTCGATGCCGGGGTACCGCGGTAGCGCAAAGTGCTCCCCTAACGGTGAGGTCCAGGGGCGCGCCTTAATTCCCCTGGATGACCCAGGGAGTGAAACCCCGGATACTCTAGAGATTTCTAGCTAATTTGAGCATTAAAATTAACCTTAAAGGTATGTTCAAACGGCCCTTAATACTTTTAAACAAACATGGAAATCTGCATCATTCTTAAGTTTTGTACATTCGTGTACAAGTTGTATGTGAGTGCCTAGTGAGGCCAAGGGGGAGACCCATTGACGACCAGGGGATATGAAGTTAATTTTATTACCAGAATGAACAATGCAGCTATACATAAATAATCCTGAATTCTGATTAAACAAACATTGAAATTCCAAGGTGTACATGAGCGTAAGTAATGGGTCCAATTTATTACATTTTGGGTAAATTTGGATATTGCAATTAAAAGGTTCGGGCAAAAGAATAGTTATGTCAAGTGACTTATAATATCACTCCTCAGTAAATACTGTGGAACTCAGGTCTAATTTCCCACATTAGATATTTTTATTAAGTCAAACATTCTTTTCCAAATCCAGAGACAAAATAGGTAGTGACAAGGCAAAACGTTACACTACGGAATTGTTTGCTACAGATGTTTCAGTTTGCCATAAGGTCACAACGTGGATCTCGTGTTATCGTTGGAGTTAAACACCAAACTTATGGATTATCTTTAAAAGGGGAACCCATGAACTCTGCTTCATTGTTCTTTGACGGCCAAACTCACTACGAAAAAATAACATAATGTACATTCATTGTAATAAAGCATTACATTTTTCAATCTGAGACTGTCTTTCCAACCAAAAAAATTTATTAAAGATTGCGGCTGTCACAAGTCAAAGACGTCTTTTCAGTTTAGTAGAGCTAGCTGGATATTGGGGTTTTTGATATATCCAGTGACCAAATGTCCCTTTTTAGCCCAAATTTTGTAAGGATAGGATCGAAATTAAAATCAATTGTTGAGCAGTATCAAATATTTTTATGATTTATTTTGTCCCCAAAATATCAGATTTCGAGTAAGGGTCCTTTGGTTTCCGTTAGAGGTGTAATAAAGACGTATTTATCAATTTTATATGATTCTCACACACATTAAGGTATAATGATGCAATAAGCTAAACGCAAAATACATTCGCGAACTTAGTAGCTAGATTGTGACAAAATGGAATGGTGCAGTAATGGACTTTGATATGTCTAATAGCTAATGACAAACACTTCTTTACTAGATAAATGACTGCTTTACTTGTCATAAGTCTTCATAAAATTTCCAGTGTAACATCAAATACAAGTAAATACTTAGGACATGACACCCCAATCAGGAAAATGTATGATTTTTTCTGAATGCATCAGTGGATTAATGACTGAATGAATGAATGAATTAAATCTAAATCAAAGCTTGAAACGAGGTGAGCGGGTATGCTGTTTGTTTTAGATATTTGCCGCATTGTTTCAATTAATAGGTCTGGGAGAATATTTAATAAATTTTCATGGACGATTTGTTGACTACACGGTGTAATTGTCTTCAAAATACTGAAGCAAGATCAAATTTATATTGTAAAGATTGATTCCTACACGGGAATCTCATGACAAGAGATGTTCTCTGTAGAATGGAATTGAATTGTTACAAAGATTTATACTTTCCAGATATGTATGATACAAGGACTTCTATAAAATCTCTAAAGTAGTCCTAAAACAGGTTAATTACTCGTTAATGCTGGAAGCTTTTACTTAGTCACAATGCCCGAGTCATATATAGCGAACATGCTTAAATTTGTAATATCTTAATTCATGTTTCTTGCTTGGATTGAAGTAATTGAAAAGAATAGACAAGAATCCAAACCATTTTAAATTAATTTTACCAGTACTTGAGTAACCTTTAGGAAACGAAACCAATAAAGTTAAAACCATTCTACATCTCAGCATCTCTAATAACAAACATTTCATTATTTGACTTTGAAATTTTTCATTAATGTTCAACTAGTAACACTAAGAAAATCATTCTTTAGCTAGAAAGGACTGTTCACTAACTTTAAAAGGTTTGAGGCGCAAAACAACATACACAGTCGTTGGAAAAGAATGTGCTAAAAATATTTAGGTCAGTATTATTTTATTACAGCCACCATTGTAATTGTTAGTAGAATGGTGGGGAACAAAACAATGACCGAAGAGCAAAGTTTCTCATCTCCTTTTCCGTCATACCATGAGAGAAATAATATTTGAAAGGAACATGGTTTAATTAGAACTATTGTTCATTCTACATACAAAGCTTCGAAGAGTTGTCTGTAGAATGCATGAGTCTTTCCGCGGTTGCCCTTTTCACCATCTTCAACAGATCTGTCCACTTGTACAGCCGAGATTTCATATCTAACTCGGAGAATGTGGGACTAGGACCAATTACTGTTAAACACCACCAAAAGCGCCGCGGTTGCGAACCTCCCGGTGAAGAGTTAAGCTAGTATCTCACGAAGAGCAATTCCATTGCGAATTTCAAAACGTGGCAGTCGCAAAATATTTTTCGCGTCGAAAAAGTTGTCAAGAAAGTCGCGAAACATTAGTGCGAAGTTAGTGTGACATTAGTGCGGAATTAGTGCGAATTTTGGGGGCATTTTTGGAAATCGACGCTAAACATTCGCCAAATGTTCGTGAGAGACATTAGTGCTACTGACGTGGTAACATCGCAAACGACGTCTAAATCACCTGCCAGTCTCGCGTCTGTCACTCGAATGTTGCACTAACGTCTCAAAAACTTTGCGACCAAAATTCGAACGTTTTATCTCAGTTGGACGCCACTTATAAAACCCACAGATTGAAACAATTGGAAATTAGTCTGAATAGTTAACTTCTTAACTGGAGTGTTCTTAAACTCCTTATGACTTTTGTTATAAAAAACATCATGTTCTTGAAGGAATTCCACAATTGTCTTCTTCTGGGCCTCAGTCCAGCTGTAGCTGGATGTGGTACTGACAGACTCATCATCACCCTGATTACCATCAGTGCCACCCCCCCCCCCCACCCCAGATTTTTTGAGACCAGATAAAGTAATTGAAAAAAATGAATGTTTGAAAGGAAATAAACTTGAAGTATTTCCTTCAAAACAGTAAATAAATAAAATGTGCAAAAATTAAAAAAAAAAAAAAAACATGGATGAATGTGTGTAAAACACATTTTGTGCGCACGTATGAAATCAAGTAATAACTTCAAAATGCCTATTTTCACTAAATTAGATACCGTTTGTGATCTGCAATGTCGTTTATTGCATTTCACTTCGAAGATGAAACGAAAGTCTCGACGACAAACTTTAATGTGACTTTGTTAGGTTAAGACCCTTTCTGCCTTTCGGATGGCTGATTGATTTACTGATAATAAGGCAATCGTACACTGGAGACCACTCTTACACGACCATTCCTATACTTTATCATACACAAAATATGCCGTAAGCAGGTTAGGGCAATGTACTGCCTTCGGATAATTCTTCCCTTCCATCCTTAACAAGTAGGCCTATGTTGTGCCTCACTCCTGCCCATGACAAGTGCCACTTTAGGACGATTTGTTTCGACGAGTCCTCTTTTTACTAGTTGGCACTGGCGTCCGGGGGATTTATAACATGTCCACAAGGTCCAGATTTCATATGTTTCCCACATGATCCATACTTCTGCTGTGCGGTTCAATTATTTTGAGAGATTTATTCGTAGTATTTTATTTTTGACTACGTAATGTACCGATGAACAAATACTGCACCATTTTGCACGTTGTTTCTTCGGTAGTATGTATGTCTCTTGTAAAATCTCTACGAAAACTAAAAATATTTTGATATTTTTCATGCTCACCAAAAAGGGAAAATCCTAAAACTTAGGCCTATAATCAGTTCAAAGTTTTGCCAAATATAGCACCATTTTGCATCTAGGAAATCTAACGCAAAGAAAGTCTCTCAGAGGGAGGGACAACTCCTTTTGGTTTTCCTGTTAAAGGGTAAGGTACTGCCTTAGGTAAGCTGAAATCCATTCTAATATTGCCGCATTTGCGGCTGGGTAGACTGGCTAGGCTGGGTACAGTTCAAAACACGTGGGAAGTGCCGTTTCCGGCCATCTGGAGGGGTTTTGAAGCCCAAAATTTTCTTGTACGCTCGGCGCCAACCGATGGTGACGCTCCGCTTAGATTCAAATATTGCCGCATTTGCGATCTACGTCCTTGTGAAGTTTACAATTTTTCCCAAGGGGAAGGGAGATACCGGTTCCCTTTAGTCCCATCCCTCAGGCCACAGATAAGAAGTACCCAGTTTGGGGGTCCCTAAAATGTGTATGTATTACCATTTTTCATAGATTGATTTTTTATATTCATTATTTGAGAAATGGCAGACATGAGATTGGTATTTCAAGGCTGGGTACATCCAGCTTAAAACACATGGGGAGTGCCGTTTTCGGCCATCTGGAGGGGTTTTAAAGCCCAAAATTTTCTGGTACGCTCCGCGCCAACCGATGGTGGCGTTCCGCTTAGATAGTCTTGCCGTGCCTGACCCTCGGAGGTACCAGCCCCCCCCCCACTTGTTACCTAGCCCCCCCCCCCAAAAAAAAAAATCCAATCCTGGCTACGCCACTGAGTACCATCAGCAACAGGAACACCATCATCTCCTCCTTCGCCCGAACCGGCAGGCACTAATTCAGCCGCAGCATTTACCCTCCTCTGTTTCTTCTTGGGAGGCATGATGGCTGGGTAACCGTGGCACGCACAATGGACATAAACGATAGCTGTAATATTACCAGTTTAATATACGTCTATCCAAACAGACAACGCTACTTGGCCGGTCATATTGTTACCCCGTAACGTTCGTAATCGTCTGTGTACGTGCGACATATGCACGTCATACGCGAGTATGTTTCACGTCCAAACATGACCTTCAAACAGTCGCGAAACATTAGCACTAACTTCGTACTAACTTCGCGCTAATTTCGCAATAACTTCGCACTAATGTCGTGCGAAAAGAAGAACAAATCCGACCCAGTTAGGATTCACAAAACGGGCGACATTAGTGCGATGTTAGTGATAACAACTTACGAGGTAATATATCTCACTAATTGCCTTGATTGCGGCAAACAATATGTTAGGGAGACTGGGTCACAGCTGAAAGTTCGTCACAGAGGTCATAGGCAAGAATTCCGTAAGGGTCACACGCCATTGGGTTTCCATTTCCAGACATGTCAACACTACGAATTGATCGGCTTACATACTCTCACGAACAGCACCAAACATAAAAGAGAAGAAGCAGAATTAAAGTGGATTTACAGATTAAATACTTACGCCCCATTAGGTATCAATGTTAGGGATCTCCGAAACTAATTGGTTAAGTGGGTAATCTTTGTATATTGTATGTGTTCTACTGTTCTTTTTTGGTAGGCTTCTTTCCTTACTCAATTTACACTAGTGGCCAAGGGCAGTAGACCTGCTCGAAACGTCTAGTATTTTATATTTTTTCTATTTTTGTGTATATAGGTGTGGTGACCAACATTAAACGTCTCATCTTTTTCTGAATTCTCTGTTATGGAGTTCTCCAGTTCGTTCTGTTATTTGTTGAGTGCTGGATTTTTCCTATCTATCTGTCAGTCTGTCTGTCTGTCTGTCTGTCTGTCTGTCTGTCTGTCTGTCTGTCTGTCTGTCTGTCTGTCTGTCTGTCTATCTACCTACCTACCTATACAAATACAAATAATTGCCTAAAAAACAAGACTGGGCAGAGTACTCAATTCTGGAAGCAGAAGAGCAGACAACAGCATCCAGTTTTAAGGACAACAGGACTTTAACTATAAAGAAAATCATTCAAAAGAAATCAGAGGCAATGTGCCCATATTACAAAACTTTCAGGGGCTTTGTTGAAAATGAAAGGTAATTTTTAACAAAATACTCAATCATCTGAGACATCTTGAGTTAGAAAAAGGGCATTAAGACAGGGTTCGAAGGACATGGTAGAGAATACTTTTGTTTGTCTAACAAGATCAAGGTGAAAAGACACCAAAGTATGCCTTTAAACATGAATACTGCATTGAAGGAACGTGACGTTTCGGGGTAATTTTTAGCGGACATAATGGGCGAGGCGCCGCTTGCCCAGGGGTGAATGTTCGGTTGGTACTTTATTTTATAAAAATATTAGTCTGTCTGTGGGTGCAAAACAGAGTGTCAAGAACATATACTGATAAGGCAAACTATGTCCCAATGGTGGCGCCTGGGAGGGGGCGTAAAGCACTTCCTCATCCACTCAGATAATGCCGGCTGTTTCTTCGGGAGGCCTAAAAAATAATAAATTGTTAATAAACAAGCCCACAAGGGGTGAAGTAACTGGATGGGTGGTCTTGAAAATATTTTGGCTTTGGTAATGCTACTGAAGGCATATCGGAATCGATTTTCTATCACATTTTCTTCGATCTGTTATACCTTATTTCATATAACTTGTTCTATCTTCTCTCCGGACGGGGAAGGACGGGAATTTTTTTCGGGGAGACCTGTAATGAAAAGGACTGAAGTAACTGCAGGGATGATCATGCCTTTTTTTTTCTTTATGAACTATTTTTTTTCTTTTGTAGCGCTATTTCAACGCATAGGCTGAATTATTTGGTTTTAATCACTTTATACAAGCTCTGATATTCTTCATCCCATCTTCAATCCGTGCGTGCAGGGTCGTGACCCCGTCGGGAAGACTCCCCCCCCCCCCCACTGATGTTGAGAAAACCGAATATCGTCTGGCAACGTCCACCCACAGATCCACCGTAAACGATGTGGGTCTGTCATCCGAACGACTCTGGTTAGGATTATGCAAAAAATAAGCATGATAGAAGGCGTAATGCTAAGTAGGCTTCAAAACCGATGTTTGTTGGACGCAAAGTAGCCAGTCTTGAAACAAGACTTGCTGATATGGCAACAACATCCTGATGACATATCGAAAGCCAGCCCAGCTGATATCGTTAATCTTTAAAAAAGCAATTTACCTCCTGATAGACCCATTATCTCAGGTATAGGCACTAAACCTCTATCAGATATCATCGATTCGGTGTTAAGTCCCCTTTATAGTATGATAGCTATATACAGGATACTACAAATTTCTTATAATTCTTAAGGAGATTCCAAACCCTTGCACCTAATTTAATTCTAGTCACTATGAACATTTTGCATGCTGATAGTGTTTACGCTTGCAGAGAATTTTTCAGTCAAAATGGCCATCCCGCTGTTTTTGTGAATAACATTTGTGATCATATTGAATTTAGTTTGAGCTATAACAACTTCAATTGCAAGGTTAATAGTTTTCTACAGGTCAAAGGTCCGTCACGAGTGCTAGAATATCACCCATTTATGTCAACATATTCATGGATTAGTTCGGAGATAGACTTCTACATTCCTCAGCTCTAAGACCCATCCGCTATTGTGGATGCATAGATAATATATTTTTCATAGGGCCCCATGATGAGAACGAATATTTATAATTTTTTCAAAAGGCTAACGAACTACAAGATAGGTTCTAATGAAGAGATACCTTTTCTTAACATATTTGTTAAACTCAAGGTTCCAAATATTAGCACTTCCCTTTAAACCAAACCTACTGATATTCACAAGTTTCTAGACTTCAATAGCTATCACTCTCTTTCAGCAAAGCGGGGATTTGAACCCGGGACGTCTCGATTTCCGTCCCCGGTTCAAATTCCTGCTTTGCTGAATTTTCCTTCTGGTCTTTTCCTATGTTTCTTCCCTTGTTCAAAAGGCAATGCCAGTACTTGGGTTGAAGTAAAATTCATGATCGCACCATTACCAATTTTTCGACACGCACGCACACACACGCACACACACATATATATATATATACATATATATATATATATATATATATATATATATATATATATATATATATATATATATATATATATATATATATATATATAGTCGACCTTAAGGGGAAGAATTTTTGGGGCGAAATGTAAGTTTCGCCGTAACGTTTCTACACACTTTTTCTACAGGAATACGTAAAGGGACAAGGGCGCCCTCCTAGATTTTCAAAGTAGATACAATTACTTCAAAGTTGTCAAATTTACGGACACCTAGCCGTGAACACGAACGGATGGCTGGCCATTGAAAAAACGTTGTTTATATTTTTAGACGTTAGGGCGAAGACTTTTCCTTATGTATTTCATTGTTATTTTTTCGCCCTATGTACGAGCAGATATAACAATTTCCCCCTAAGGTGGGAATTAGCGTTATATATATATATATATATATATATATATATATATATATATATATATATATATATATATATATATATATATATATATATATATATATATATATATATATAGGTCGAAGTTAGAATGTGTAGGTCGAAAATGTTATAGTGTGATTGAATTCATTACTATAACACTTTCGACCTATATGTATATATATGATATATATATTTCACTAGTTCGGCACTTAGGGGGAAAGTTGTTGTTGAAAAGTCGACCATAATGGGAAAAATTTTGGGGGGCGAAATATAAGTTTCGCCATAACGTTTCTACACACTTTTCCTATAGGAATGCGTAAACGGACAAGGGCGCCCTCCTAGATTTACAAAGTAGATTCAATTACTTCAAAGTTGTCAAATTTACGGACACCTAGCTGTAAACACGAACGGATGGCTGGCCTTTGAAATAACGTTGTTTATATGTTTGGACGTTAGGGCGAACTCTTTTGCCTATGTATTTTATTGTTATTTTTTCGCCCTATAACAATTTCCCCCTAAGGTGGGAATTAGCGTTATATATATATATATATATATATATATATATAATTATCTTTATATGTATATATATATATATACGTTAATAGGAAACCCATTTTTTCTCATACATATATATGTAATACGCATGCGTTGTAAATAAGATGCCCGTACAAAAACAAGTGAGAGGCGTGTATCCCTTTAATTGTTTATTTTGAATAGTTTTTCTTTTTATTTTTAAGTTTTCCAAATTGTTTTTAGTATGCAATTTACATGAAGAAATATACATTGTTTTAAAAATGTGTCAACGTTTGGAAAGCAAACGGTTTATTTTTTAATTGTAAGTAAATGTAAAAGCGGCATACCTGTAGTAGAATCTTTTCCTTGTAGGGTATGGTACAGCTAGCCAGGCCCTTTACTCCATTTTCTGAAACATTCCCCCAATTTCAAGAACTCCTCCGAATAACACTTACCACAAGAAACGGAACCGCACAACAACTCTATTGGGGAGTTCCCAGCGCCACCTATTTTCAAAATATGTGAGAGTCCGAAATAAGTGTACATGCACGATAAGAATTAACGAATTATCTTTGAAATTTCAGATGAGGGACATATTCTTGTGTGTTTGCAGTTGATCTTTTTTCCCTTTTTTTCCAGTTTTTGATAATTATCTACTAAAAAGAATTCTTCTGAAGCCCGTCTACAACAAATCTATTGGGGAGTTCCCAGCGCCACCTATTTTCAAAACCAAGTTGGAGTCCGAAATAAGTATACATGCACAATAAGAATTGACGAATTATCTTTGAAATTTCAGGTGAGGGACATATTCTTGTGTGTTTGCAGTTGATTTTTTCCCCTTTTTTTCCATTTTTAATATTATCTACTGACAAGAATTCTTCTGAAGCCCGTCTACATTTGTAATAGCATCCACATAGCAAGTTAGTTTTAGGTTTTTTAGGTTACAATACCTTTCCATATTCCTAAATGAAGGTGTGTGAAAATGACATTTAGAAATTAATTTACACCCATGTTTACCATGTGGATTTATTTGGTGAATCTATGAATCTTTATAAATAGATTGATTTTAAATATGAAGTTTTAGTTTTAAGAAACATTTTTCGTTATGCATTAAATATATATATATATATATATATATATATATATATATATATATATATATATATATATATATATATATATATATATATCAATATTGTTTCAAGCTATCAAACCTTTTTAAAAATAATTGTTATTGAAAAGATATCTTTGTATCGTGTCGTGTTATTTACTTTTAAGAGACCATGTCCTCTAATCATTGAAGACGCAGTTTTTTCTTTTTATTAGCTTCAGTGCCTTTTTAATCATTCAGTAGAAATGACGTACTTTGTGCTATGCATTGCCTGTTACTTAATTAAAAGACATCCGGTTCTGGTCCTGGCAACTTCGCTTCTCATTTCAAGGATTCCAATATAATATTCAAAATAACGATTTTCTCGAAACAAGTTCCGAACATTTAAAAAGGCCTATATGCAGAGTGATATTGCCAAGATGTTAAATCCAGTTTCTAGTGCGATGAAGTGTTTTTATCGTATTTAACCTTAATTTTCAACCTTTCATAAAAAATACTACGTTGTTTTTTCTTAAAAAGGAAATGTGAACTCATATATTTTAAATATTATAATTAATATGTAGACTTCTAGTCTTTTTCCGTATTCTATGGTGGTCCTTCTTTCTTCCATAATGTTGATATCAGCAACGGCGAACGTGATACACATAGAGTATGTTGATCAGCATAATTTCTATTTACCTTTATTTGCAAATTTATGGAAGTTAAGAATGGTTCAAATTAAATAGTTTTTGCAAACCTTTGATTTGTAGATGATGAGAAGAATAGGTCTCCGAGCCATGGATGCACAAATATTTTCCTTCGTGAGCGAATGAAACGCGTGGTATAAAGAGTGAGCCATTTTGTTTCAATTTCACCCCGAGACCAATGGAAATGTTTAAATCTACTTTGTTCACAGCAATAAGGGTATCGTTGAATTTCCAACTGTTAGGATTGGTTTCTTCATTGTGGTAGCAACTGCTGAAAAGGACACTCTCAGAAACACTTACTGAATATATGTATTCCTTATAGTCTTCACAAGAGAATTTAAAATTGAAAATTATTAATACGCTTATAAACAGATAAAATTCATAAGACACTGCCATTCTTTAAGCTTGCAGAGCAAATCGTTCAAGTTTCTGCCAAACAATTGTTCGTTTGTGCAAAGAGTTAATTTGTGCAATGAATGATTTGTGTGCGAAAGTGAAAATATATATTCATGAAAGTATTAGCCGCATTCTCTCCATCGCGAAGCTCTGGGAATGATTTCTGTGCTTTCAAAGTACCTCAAAGTAACCACTTTGAGAAACATCTAAAAATATAGTTTTTCACAACTCACAAGTAGTTTGTTCACCGGGGTGGTGCCAGGATTTGCCTGAGGCCGGGGTCAAGCTTCCCGACAGGGGGCAACATTTCGAATCCCGACAAATGTGATAAGTTCTCGATGGGACGTGAATGGCAGAATTTGAGGCGCGCGTGGCGCAATGGAATTGCGTCCTTCTTTTTGTATTTCAAAGTCCGGAGCTTGGTTTGAAGAAAATTTGAATGTTATGGCACAAGTTTGGCTTTCGTTGAAGACCATTCACATAATCGGAATGTTTGTTGAAGAGTCTGCCCTTCATGTAATCACAATCCAAAAAGTGGCGTAGACAGTTGAAACTCTTTTAGGGTTATGCATTTGATTGTAGAGCTATTACTGTCAGCCTATGCTCTCAGACAAAACTGGAACTTCACTTTTGCGAGTGCGTTTTACCTTGAAGAGAAATATGATAATTAAGGGCCTAAATCGGAGAAATTTGGAATTTAATGAAACAAAATGTGGATTTTTAAAAGTTTAAACTGAAAAAAAAAATAGGTTCAAATCATAAGATCTGCCTTTCAGGAGCAAACTTAGTAGAATATCTGAGTGATTGAAGTTGACTTGGGTTTTTCTTTGATAGGAGTATGAATTGAAATTGGAAAATTCTCCAATATTATTTTTTCCCTTTTTAACAAATATTTGAAAACGAAGCTTGCATTGAAGATAGAATTGACATTTTATGATAGTTTGTTTTATTGAAGAATCTGACATTATCAATAAGGTCAACCAAGTAGGTAGGCAAGGCGGCATTTAGGTTATTGAATATTATAATGCACATTAAAACCCTCTAAAGATAATAGTAAATTTCCCCAAAATGTTGGCTTCCTAGTAGTATATATTTGAAAATGTGGGGGTTATATGAAAGGAAGTTTATGGTAGCAGTCGCAGGCGTACAGAATATTTCAATTTCGGGGCTAAGTAAGTGTTTTTTTTTTTGCCTGAAAATGTAAACCGCCCACAAGACTATTGAAGCAGAGTGTCACCATTGGATGGTGTGTAGCTTCCAGAAAATTGTAAATAGTTGGAACCTCCAGACAGCCAGTAATAGTGTTTCAGAGGCTTGTAGCTGGAATTGAAGCAGTCGATATTTTTAGCTTTTGTTTACAATAAACTTTTTACTCCAACAGAAAAACCTGCAACTTGCTAAGTGATCAGAAAATTATCAGATAACTATCACATAAAATATACCACTACAATCGGATGGGCTTGTTTTGTACCTTTTCGGTGAACGGCTATAGACTAATCCGGACAACATGTGATGGTCTCATTATAGTCGGCAATTACTGGGGTCTATCACCTTTTAATCTTTTGATATCCTTGCTCACCTGTACCATGCTTGGTTGTACACTGAATTGTATTTTGATTTCCTCAATTTCCCTAAATAAGAGGAATTGAAACTCACGCAGACAATAAATGAAGACGATTTAAGGCGCATGGACCCCACTAATGGCTGCCCACAGTCAGTGGCGGAGCTAACGATTTTAGTCAGAGGGGGCAAAAATGGCTTTCAGCAGTGCTGCTTAATGGAAGATACCGAGTGAGCCTTCAACCTACAGGCGAACATATAAGTCAACTTCCTAAGTGGTTCAAAATGTCCCGCACTTCACAGCTAGAATAGCTGCAGACAAAGAATCAAATAATTTAAACTTTTGTGATTCACAGCTGCAGTTCAGGGTGTCCTCCTCAGTTTATAGTGTTGTGTAATGTTATGCATGCGGATCGTAGCAGTCTCTGCATAGGATCACACACCTAACTATGTGCATGTAACACTTTCTTTGGTGTACAAGTTAAGAATCTTTGTATTTCTCAGTGGCCAGTTCGTTTGAGCAGGGAGCCGTAACAGCTCACTGGTTTGAGTTACAGCATTCCACAGATACATTATAGTATCACATTGTGCCCTGTCTTCACATCTTCCCTGTTGTATTTCGAAAAAAAAGGTTTAGGGGCCCGTATGTACAAATAGGCCTACCCAAGCTCAAGTATGTTTAGATACTACTCCATTCAATACCTTACACTACTTAGCTTCAGTTTAAGGGAAATGGGTAGGCGGTTCACTATCTGACGTTACAAAGTCGATGGAATGCTTTGTTATGGGAATACCAACCACCATGTCAATTTATGCATGATTTGAAAAAAAGCTTTTAATTCCACTCTTTTGGAAGAATGTGAGTCGTTCTCACAATGACACTTTAGCGGTTTTTTTTTATAAACCAACTAGATCGGTTTCTGTTCTGAGTTCTATACGGCAGAAAGTCATCAGTAGTAGCCTTTTAACAATAACAGGATTTGTCAGGAGAGTTAGTTGTTCCAATAGTCCATCAGGGAGAGGGGGACGCCCCCGACTGTATGGCAGCTCCGCCACTGCCTACAGCCACTCCACTAAAACCAAGCGCTGATCGGATTCGTCTATACGTCGAAATTCAAAACAGGCTAATGTTTTTTACTCTAATTGCGACTCTTGGCTACACTTAAGATTTAAATATTCCTGGTTTTTTATACTTTACATATTTCGAAAAAGCGTTTGATACACCAGAGTGTAATTTCATCAATGAATCGCTTTCCTTTTTCGGTTTTGGGCCGTCAATTATTCACTGGGTCAGCCCTTTTCACTCAAATATTACAACTTGCCTCTCAAACAATGGTCATTTATCGAAACCTTATCGAGTATCAAGAGGATGTAAGACAGGGTTGCCCTCTATGCCCATACATATTCATTCGTTGTGCTTCTTTTCTTAATCTTAAAAACTCCCAAGATGATTCCATTAAAAGTGTTAACATCCCAGATTTTTCCACCACACTTTGTTTATATGCTGATGACACCGTATTTATAACTGACGGTTCTGAGGAATCTATAAGTAACATAATTCGTTAACTGAAGGGCTTTGCCGAGGTGTCTGGCTTATCTGTAAGCTTTGAAAAGTGCTCACTTTTTCCATGAGGATCTTTTATAACGTCTATACCGCGGTATGTTGAAATCTAAATCTTAATGTGACATGTTGTCCTGTGACATACATAGGTATCACCTGTACTCATAATGATGAAGACATTTTTCAAATTAAATTATCTACCGAAATTGTGAAGACTGAAGGGATTGTTGCACCTGTCGAGCATGAGAGATTCAACTCCTTATGGTAAAATTGTCATTAATTAAACATTTGCAATCTCTCAACTTGTTTTTTTTTTTAACTGTTTTAACAAATCCTTCAAAAACTTTTTTCAAGACATTCGAATCAATGTTTTTTAAATTTATTTGGAATAACAAGCCATTAGTAATAACTTTATTGAATGGAATAAGAAGCCCGAAAAAAGTGAAGCGTTCAGGTATTATAAATAAAAAGATGTTCGGTGGGCTTAATATGATTGATTTGGAAGTTTTTTCTCAAAGTTTGAAAGTGAAATGGATCAGCATGTATTTTAATGGTATTTGTTCGGGCTGGAAACTTTTCTTTGATCGTGCTTTTCTAAATTATGAGGGTGGTTTTTCGTTTAAATGTAACTTTTCACCAAATGACATAAATTATATTGAAGATACATTTATTAGAGGTTTGCAAATGCTGGGGCAGTTTCACTCATACTAAACACGTCGAAAATTTCGCAAATGAGATTATTTTTAATCATTCTTCCGTTAAGATAAACAGAAATCTTGCTTATTTTGACAGACTTTTAAAATGTCGAAAGCTATTTATGTAAAAGATGATTTTGAGGAGCACGGGAAAGCTCCTTGCTTTCAATGTGTTTTGTAGAAAGTATCGTATTCATCATTTCCCTTTTACTTCATATTATCAAGAATTTGGAAAGATTCTTTCCGAAGTTATGGTGAAAATACTTGTAACTTAAAATTCAATGCTCCCCAATGTGAATTGTTCTTTTTGGAATTTATAGCGCACCGTAAAGGAAAACGTTTGTTTTATAGTTCGGCCATCTCAAACAGAACCCAAAGCCCCACATGCCTCCAAAATGGCAAATTGAATTTCCATCTACACCCCTTAGATGGCCCGCTAGTTGGACTATTTTTCTTTATGAAAATTGGGATGCTAATTTTTTTTACTTTCAGTTTTGTTTTCTTCTGTTGGCTTAAATAGTCATCTTTATCAGTAAGGATTAGTCAAATCCCCTATGTGTACTTTTTGTAATTCAAGTGAAGAAAACATACAACATGTTTTCTTTCAATGTCAATGCGTAAAGTACTTTTGGTCCCAGGTTCAAAGCGTGATCCCTCAGGATAGTCACATCTCCCTAGATTATAAAATAATTTGTTTTGGGCACACCGATGACAAGAAACACCCTGTTAACCTCCTTATAGTCCATGCAAAGTACTATATTCACACATGTGGGCAATATAACACAGCCCCTGATTTTACTGAATTTATGTGTAAGTTTAACTTTACTTTATTGGTTGGATATTATATTGGTCGTAAAAGCAATAGTTTTAGTTTAACAGATTTAAAGATGAACTGATTATACCCTAAAATGAATGTTTCGTCTTACATCACATTTAGGGAAGGTTATTTATGTATGTATTTTTGTTACTATCTGAATCTCAATGCTGTAACTAAAATTTTCTTAGACTATTCAGAAATGTATATATAAATAATAAAAGTGAAATACAATGAATAAACAACGGAGAAAAAAATACACTCAAGATTTACTCCGTGAGAGCTGATCTACTGAAATAATGAAGTTGTCTACAGTGTGTGATTGCCCGAATTCCCGACTATCCTCTCATGATTTTTTATTCAACACCTTTTTGGGAAAAATGTTTTACCCTCCAGCCCCAGTCTTCTACTTATATTGCAAAAAATAATCGATTGGTTTTATTTGCAGAGATGAATTGGAAAATTTAAGTCTTTATTGAGGATCAATTTACGCAATTTCATATGGACAAAATCAAGACTCTAACGGTCGGTTGAGTTTTCATATTTTGGTCTTAAAAATGGAAAAGCCTCTCACTTTCTTTTGAGAATGATTAGAATCTGGGGGTTACATTGAAAATACTCTGAGTTTTGTTAAAAAAAACTCGGAAATTTTGAAATTTTCTTTGAAAAATGTGATCAAGATCAAGAAGATCGTTCTGTGATTGGGGGGGGGGGGGGGGGTTAAGAATGTACATGGATTCGAAGTTGGATCTTCTCCCCGTCGGTTGGTGGGACATCCTTCCCCGACAGTTTGCCCCACTGGCGCCACACTTGGTTGTTACCTTTCCATTGATTAGGCAGGAAGCCAGCTTGGTGTGCATTTTGTGGAATCGAAAAATGAAAGAAGGAACTTTAAAGTTGTTTCCTTAAGAGAAATAAAAACCAAAAAAAACAAAAACAAAAAAAAACAAAAAAAAAAAAAAACAAACAAAAACACATTACAGGAACGTACTTGTTGCCGTAAATTGTGAAGAACAAAATGGTAGTATAAATTAATCCCTATTCTAATAAACCTTCTCTTTTGTATATTCCTTACTTTACAGTGAATGTTTCTACATGCTTTGATTTGTTTCAATATCCTTTATATTGTATAATTTGCTTGTGGCTTGCAAACTCGACTGCAACAGCCAACAACCAAGCGTTGGGAGCTGTTTTATGTCTCGTACGTGATGCTAACAGGCTTAGCGCATTCGTGATTTTTTTTTCTTAAAGCTCAACAATGGTTATATCACATCATGTTTTTACACTTTGAAACATTCATGTATACGTTACTTTGGCTGTAGAACTCCCACCTTAAATCATTGACCTCGTAGATTTATGAGCCACCTTTCTATTTATGATTAACCCAGACGAAACTTGTTTAGATTGCAATTCCTGAAAGAGAATACTTTCACACGCGTTTCCGGCATGTGCAATACCATAACGGTTATTATGTGATATATCTTTAACTCGAAATGGTTGATTTGCAACCACACCTTACTTAGTTTAGATTGCTTTGGGGAAACGCTTTATATTTCAAACCAGCGGTCACGAACCTTTTTTGAAAGGTGGAAGCATACGAATTCCCTTTCTTTTGCTGGTAACGGATTCTACAGAGGTACGTTGCCATTATTTAGTTTTATAGTATAGAACAAAAAAAAAAGCAACTTCAACTTTAAGAAAAATATTGTATCGTTTGTTCATGCCTACTGTAATCGAGTTCTGTAAAGACGTAACTTAACCACTCCATTACCATTTTGTAATTTCTAGAATAAAAACCTTTTCGCTTTCTCAAGACACCCTTCATCAATTCCCTCTTGTTTCATTTTAAAATTGACATGCCATATCTGACGGCAAAGAAAGTGCAAAGAGTCTGATAATCAATGATTTGTTTCAAAATTTATTGTCTCAAAAAGCTCAAAATGCATTCTTCACAACGAATAACTGAAATGATGCCATTTTAATCTTTGTAGAAAAAACACAAACGCCTCACATAATGCATATCTTCTCTAATCTATGGGCGGCCATCAGGGCAAAAAAGACAACACCGCCAAACAGAAAAGATAAACGTCAAAAGGAAAAAACAACGCCTGGAAGGAACATTCAAACGTCTAAAGAAAAAGACAAACATCAAAAGGAGAAAACAAACCCCGAAAGGAAAAGACAGAGACAAAAGGAAAAGTTAAAACCCAAAATGAAAAGACTAACGTAAAAGTAGAAAAAAACAAACGCCAAAAGGAGAAGACAATGCCGAAAGGAAAGGACAACGCCGAAAGGAAAGGACAACGCCGAAAGGAAAGGACAACGCCGGAAGGAAAGGTCAAGCGCCAGAAGGAAAAACACAAACGCTGAAAGGAAAATACACAATACAAAAGGAAACGGCAACCGTGTAAAGAATAAGACCAAAGTCAAAGGAAAAGGCAAAAGTGAAGTGGAAACGACCGACTAACGTAATGTGAGAAAGACAACGAGCAAAGGAAAAGACAAAGTAACATCAAATGGACAAGAAAACATCAAAAGGAGAAGAGAAAGCGGGTACTAACCACGGACTTCCTATATACATAGACAGAACATTTAACGCGTATGTCCTATCCGTAGATTGTCACCACCGACAAGGACAAAAAAGTCGCACCAAGATGGCCGCCGTGAAGCTATAATTTGTATGATTTGACGACAACTCTGTAATATTTTAAACAGAAATTTAACTTGAATGAGAAACAATATCATATTCATGCAGTACATGTAATGATATTGGCCTACCTTGCATTATTCCGAAAATATTTCAAATTTCTTGCAAAATCTGTTGATTCTAACTACTTTAGCAAGTCCAAACTTTCACACACAAAACCATAGCGGACAGCCATCTCGCTACGCCTATACTCACACGTACCGTGACAATCTAGCGTGCAGTATACTTTGTCTATGTATAGGAAGTCCGTGGCACTAACCCACACTGGGTGTCATGAAACACTGTTTCCACCTATCCGAAAAGCTCTATACAAGTATGAGACATTTTGGCAATTTTATACAGATTCAAGAAATATCTGAGATGCTTCAAGTTATAATGGGAAACCACGGACTTATATACATGGACAGAGCATGTAACACGTACCGGTACGTCCTATCCGTAGATGGTCGCTACCGTCTGGGACAAAAAAGGCGCACCAAGATGGCAGCCGTGAAGTTATATATCGTCTGATATGACGACGACTCTGTAATATTTTAAACAAAAGTTAAACTTGAATGGGGAGGAATATCATATTCCTGCAATACGTGAAGTGATTTTGACCCTAGCTTGCTATATTTAGAAAATATTTCAACTTCCTCGCAAAATATGGCGATATACTTGAGCAAGTCCAAGCTTCCACACAAAACCATAGCAGACGGCCATCTTGGTGCGCTTTTTTTCACATGTACGGTAGCGACAATGTACAGTGCAGTATGCTCTGTCCATGTATAGGAAGTCCGTATGAAGAACGTACTTTGACATATTCGACAGTTACTAGATCTGAAAACCGGTGAACTGTGGGAAATGATCACCGGATGTCATGAAATTTATTCTCACTTTGTAAAATTAATCCTGAAACGTGGAATTACTGTATGCACAAGCATTCGATTCGCGCGAACTGAAGTTAGGCTTAAAGTTATACTAGGCCACAGTGTGCCCAGTGTTAAAGGTAGGCTGCGTATGAAACTTGTAAGTGGAACATTAACACAATAACATTTAATATTTGTTAGGAACTGACAATAAACACACCGAACAGTGTGACTGGCAAAGTCTTTCTTGAGACTTTCTTTTCGAGCGCAGGAAATTTCCTGCGCTCGACCTTCTCTTTTAATATTTGTAGACTTTTTCATTGGCGTTTGTCTTTTTCTTTCGACGGTCGTCTTTTTTTCCTTTTGACTTCAGAGGCGTACACAGGATTTCTTTGAGGGGGGGGGGGGGGGGCATGCAGTATGAGTGATCGCTGGCCAAGAAGACGGGAACATTTTTTGGCGTTTTCAAGGAGCTTAGATGCAAAATGGTGCAAGGTTTTCGACTTTGACAGGAACAGTGTTAAAAGTTGAATTGTGGTGGTTCATGAGGATAAAACTGAAACATTTGTGTCTTTACATGCAATCTTACGCTATCTTTCAAAGTAAAACTTGTCATTAAGTTTGCATACTTCTAGGAGTCAAAAAAAAAAAAAAAGAGCATCGATCGGTACAGGCGAACGAGAGCATTTTAGTTTGAGTCTTTTTCTTGGCCACAAAACTTTATTCTGCCATAAATATTATCTAAGTGGGGCGCCACCATTGTTGGCGCGGAGCTTAGAGAAATTTCGAAAAGTCAGACCACTCAAATGGCCGGAAATAACATTTACCAGACTTATATGAAGAATCTAACAAGTCGCTAATGATCTTCTTTTGTCGACTGCAATAAAATTCTCACTTCAAAATATGTTCGCAAATTGGAAAGTGATCAGAGAGTTATTAAAGGCCCAATTCTCTCACCCCAAACAGTACCGATTCTCCCAAGCTTCTTACTTAAGCCCCTCCCCCAATTGTCTGAAATTCATACTCATCCAGATACAACCTCAGTTTATTGCTTCAAGGTGAGTAAAGAAAAACTCAATTTATATAATCAAAACACTCTTAGTACCGTTCATGATGTGTAATATAAACTTTGGTACTCTGCATTCTTTGAATTAGCTGTCAATCAAACAGCTGAGCCAATTGAGAATTTCGGTACCCCCGTTCCAAAATTGTAGTTTGAGGTGAGAGGTTTGGCCCTTTAAGAGCTACTTTGACCCCAAAAATGTAATTTTGCCGGGAGAACTATCTAAGTGGAGCGCCACCATTAGGAAATAATCGCGACCTCTCAGATGGCCGAAAATTGCGTTTTTATTCTTGTTAAGAGAATCCAAACATGCAGTCTTTATGTTTAGCTTTTGTTTGCAATAAGAATAAAATCAGGAACATGCTAAGTGATCAGAAAATTACCAGGTAAAATGTACTACCGCTATTATACTAAATTGTCTTTATTCTTTCCGGGGAAACTATACAACGGAATTGAAAATATGCTAATGCTTCTCTATTGTGACTCTCACTTGGTTAAATTAAAGATCCGTGGAATTGATGAAATTGTCTGTGACTGCTCGACCCCCCATCTGTTAATGATTTTACTCTTAACATCTCTTGCGTGATAAATGGCAAACTATTTCTCATCGCACCTGAACACCCCCTCCCCTGTCCCCGTCTCGTACGCGTCTATGCAGGTCGGGAAAGGGATGGGCCGCTCCATTTTGAAAATTCTTAAAAAAGGTATGTGTCTTTAGAGCTAATCTGTGCCACCAGCGGGATTTTTAAGTAAAATTTGGATTTTGACAAAATTTGCCTACTTTTAGGAATTAAAAAAAAAGAAAGAAATTGCATCACTGAGGGGCCTTGCAGAGAAAATCCTTCCCCTTTGAAACTTTTGAAAAATTGGGTGTTCCTATATGCAATCTGGTGCCACACATGTTATCTTTTAAAGTAAAATCTGAGTTACTAAATTATGGGTACGTATTTTTGAGACCTTGCCACCCGTGACGCGGGGGGCATGGCCCAATGCCCCCCTTCGTATGCCACTGTTTGACTATGTCTTTTTCTTTTGACTTTGGTCTTTGACTCTCATCTTTAGCTTTTAGCGTGTGTCTCTCCTGTTTTGCTGTGTTGTCTTTTTTGCCTGTTTGTCTTTGCCTTTGAGCGTTTGTCCTTTCCTTTCGGCGTTGTCTTCTCCTTTTGGCGTTTGCTGTTTTCCACTATCACGTTAGTCTTTTCTTTTGGGTTTTAACTTTTCCTTTTGCATTTGTCCTTTCCTTTCGACGTTGTCTTTTCCTTTTAGCGTTCGCTTTCACGCTTTGCTCTGTTGTATCTTTTGCCTGTTTGTCTTTTCCTTCTGGCGTTTGACCTTTCCTTCCGGCGTTGTCCTTTCCTTTCGGCGTTGTCTTCTCCTTTTGGCGCTTGTTGTTTTCAACTTTTACGTTAGTCTTTTCCTTTTGGGTTTTAACTTTTCCTTTTGGTCTGTCTTTTACTTTCGGGGTTTGTTTTCTCCTTTTGACGTTTGCCTTTTTCTTTAGACGTTTGAATGTTCCTTCCGGCGTTGTTTTTTCCTTTTGGCGTTTGTCTTTTCTGTTTTGCGGTGTTGTCCTTTTTGCCCTGATGGCCGCCCATACTAATCGTGATCCTGCAACGAATAAGTTATATAAATGGGCACAAATATCTTGTAACCGATTAAAGGGGAATTCATCCGCATAAGGCACATTTTCTGAGCCTATGAACGTCACCACTGCTATTAGACTAAGAAAAACTTAGGTAAATCGGGGTAACGTTTTTTTCTTTTCCTTTCTTTTTTTTTTTTTTTTTTTTTTTTTTTTTTGAGGGTGGTATTTGAGGTATGTAGCCCAACCTTCTAATGTTTCTAGAACCGTTTCTTCTTTTCTTAGGTTTTTGTTTTTTGCAGGATTAGTTTACATGAGATGTCTATATGTCCATTACAGATTTCGTCCCCTTGAAGGAAAGACAAAATTGCCTTCGCCTGCTTTAGGGATTATATCTCCAGATGTCACATTTTTGCGGTTAACTCACTTGCAGTGGACAAAAAGTGGCTCGAAGCATAATGACGTAATTTTCGGAGTTATAGAGAATTATTCGCTAAAACTGAACTTCATGGATAAGTTGACATTAAAACGAATTTTAAACCAGAAAAATCGGTCCAGGTTTGGTGGAATTATAGAAAATTTTTAGCACCAAAACTGTAACAGAACAATGGTCAGTTCTTGTCTTTCGTGCAGGGTAAATATTTGCGCCGACTAAGCAAACAACTCTTGTGGTTAAATGACGTCAAAAAATCGGCCAGTTCGTTCCCTGATCGGCCAGTTCATTCCGCCGTTCTTCAAGCGGACAGATTTTCTCACATCTACACAATTTGAGGGCCTTTAACAATCGTGGAAGAGGACTATCCCCACCAAAGGCCTTCCCTGTTTTTATCAATGTTTATCACGTTTTAGTGGCATTTAACAAGTCATGCTACAGGATTTCGTTTGAAAACATTGTTCTGTGGGTCTAAGTGAAAATAACAACACAGATGTTTTAGCTCAAAACTATAAATTTTATCAACTCGATGAAAAATACTTTCGAACGTTGATTAAAAGTAGCACGTCCTATACCTTTGCTGTGCAAAGATAGGCCATTAACACGTACAAATGTAAATGAGTGTCACGATTTATTATGTACAGTGTAATTTATTACAAATGTCCTTTATTTTGCATGGAAATGTAAAAAAAAACTTTCGTAGAGTATTTTCCCGTCGAAGCCAAACTGAGATGTTTAAAGCAAAAGTTTTGTCACGGGTCAGTGAACAGAAGAAAATGTAATGTTCAAGTACTGTATACATAAACTTTCTCTTTACTGAAACATTTGCACTAACAGTTTGTTTAGAAATTGACATTATGTAGTGAAGGTTCCTAACTCATTGTTTTATATGGGTTTTGTGGTGGTACACCGTGTAGGCGACACTTAACTGGTGAACTCTGGGGGACTAAGAACCAAAGGGTCTGCAATACACGATAACTACTTTTAGGCAGAAGTCAATAAGGATAAACCACGTTAATTGTCATGCCCGGCTGGAAAATCCATTAAGATCAATATCTCTTAACCATTGTGTTTTTAATATTGACCATTGTGTTTTTAATTTTGACCTTTGTGTTTTTAATTTTAGCATGAATCATGTTTAATAAGGAATATCTTGCCCAAGTCTTTATACTCAAAATTGACTCGTACAAACGAGAACTGTATGGATCATCTTAATCCGATACTACATTAGTTGCAGTATAGGTATCAACATTTAAAAATATGCCTTACGCCATAAAGCTGCTCATTGGAAGAAATTAAACGGAAAGTTTCAAGTTATGTTAATGCTTCACCGTCTGACCGAAGGAGATTACCCTTGATAAGCAACTAGTTCGGCCGAGAGAATTTTTGCCTTTTTTATCCGTTCTCTGTTATTTGACATCAATACGCTGTCAACATCATTCAAGTTTTGTAGACCTATAACAGTTGACTGAAAATCCTTTAGCATATGCAAAAAAATTACTGGCGTTTCATATTGGAAGCGAGAAGTCGATATTGCATGAACTAACTAATTCATTGATAGCCTTAGAGAAATGCCAAGAAAGCCAGATGGAAGGCGGTAAGGTGTGTTATTGTGTTAATATGTCTGCGCAAACCCCGCTTCCTGAGCAGAAAAAATCTTTTCGAAAACATGTTAACATGCAAAATTAAAAGTTATTTAGAGTCCGCTTTTGTTAAATCCTTTCGTTGTGAATGACTGTGGAAACCCGCGAAACCTAAAAATGGCCTTTGACTAAAAGAACACGGAAATATATCTTTCCTTTCTGCCCTGTGTTAACTTTTAAGGAGAATTTCTAAACGACGTTCACGAGACAAAGCTTTCATTTTTTTATTTTCTGAGAATCTGTAAATCAGTTCTTTTATTTTCATGCAAATGTTAATGATTACGGTGATATAGTTCAATATTTTACAGAGTGACTTCTTCAAATCACAGTAACGGTGAATGAGTCTTGCTAAAAGTACCCCTTTCAGACAATTAAATGTCGCGAGCACTTATGATCAGATGCACAAAAAGTGAAACAATAAGATACATAAGAGTATATTATCCCTATGCCTTTTGAGATATGCATACACGTTATTTCAATGGCCCCTCATGCATTCGCGTTAACGGTTACGTGTACGAAAGTTGGTATACATTGATGTAATTACATGTATTAGGTACGGTACGTAAGGATTTACCATTACGTTACGTATATATAGAGAAAAATGACTCCTTTACAGAGAAACTTCTCACGAGAAATTATTGACCGGAAGAGATCAGCGCAGCCACTAACGGCATTGATTATAAACAAAGAATGAATCATGTCTCTGTTTCTAAGAGCAAAACAGCGCCACCACTCGTTTTCAAAACAAAGTACACTCCACACATCCAGACAAGGCAGCTAAAGCAAGCTTTAATAAAGCACTGGAATTTAATAACAGGTGACCCGTAACTGTCCCGTCTGTTTCCCGACCGTCCTATTATAGCCTATAAAAGGGAACCAAATCTTAAAGATTTCCTTTGTAAAATCAAGGTTAACCCCAGACCAGGAGTCGAACGAAACAGATGAAAGCTATGACGATATTTTACTTGATGCGCTTATAGCTGCATTATAATACTTATGACAAACCCGGCCCATGCGTACAAAGCTTAACGGCTACTACTGATGACGTTCTGCCAATAGAGCGAAGAACGGAAACCGGTCTAGTTGGTTTATACAAAACCACCTAAATGTCAATACGAAAACAACCCACATTCCTCCAAAAGAGTGGAATTATTAAAGCTTTTGCTTATGATCATATTAACATGATCGGGTATTTTCCCTAAAAAATACGACAGTTTACCGACTCGATAACGTCAAAAAGTGAACCGCCTACCCCCACCCTTTTCTCTTTTTTGATATAACTCAATATGCTACTGTACATATGCAAATGAGCATTTATTTAGTTATTTTTGGTTCCTTGCGGTAGCAAAGGAACCTATGTAGTCAGGTTGGCGTGCGTGTGTGTGTGTGTGTGTACGTGTGTGACACTTGCTTCGGTACGCTCTAACTTAACAAGGGAAGGTTGGATGGAATTTGGATTTGTTACATAGATTCGTCATAAGGAGAAGGTGTGCCCTATTGTTTTTGGTGGAGGCCAAAGGTCATTTGGGGTCACCAGAGGTCAAAAACTAAAAACCTTCTCAATACTATATTTCAAGGTAGGAAACTTGGATAGATGTCATACTTTGTGTGTAGATGTCTTATGGTGTAAGAATGAAATCTGATATGTTTGGTGAAGGTCAAGGGTCATCTGAGGTCACCAAGGTCAAACACTGGAAATATTATTTAGAAAATCTTGTAAGCTAGATAAAGATAGGTTCAATAGATTTTTATGTCACCTGGTTTTGAATGTTTATACACCCAAACACCGTAGGAATTTGGCCTTCACGTTCGTTCAGTAATGATTCCTTCGGGTTGTACACCGATTTTGGATCATTCAAAGTTGTAAGAGGGCAATAACTGAAATCTGTAGATTTCAATGAGCACAGGTCACTTTGCATTAAACTGGTCTCTCTGCCAGTGGAAGCAATGCATGGATTATACAGTATGTCTCTTTAATACTGCTGTGCCCTGTGGGGTAACCTAATCCTCATTCTATTATCACACCCCATTAATCACTTGCTTTCTGCTTAACTGCTGAATAAACCCTGTTTTCTGTGTAGAGATAGCAAACAGGGCAAATGGTAGATTGTTTTAAAGTAATAGCAAGTTTTATTTGAGAGCAGGTAAAAATAACGTATGAGAGAAGTACAAGGGGTGTTTTTCTCTCTCTGACCACATTGGGTATTAATAGTTCATTGGTGATAATATCAAGTTTGATTACAAGCATAAATACACATGGAAATGAGGAAATGTTTTAGAAGGATCGCCAAGCATTATACAAGTTGAATGTAAGCAAGGCCACAAAAATTAATTAGTACTAAAATATTCCTTGTGAAAATGTTACAAACATTGAGTATGAGTTTTTGCTTAGCTCTGTTTCGTGGACTGGCAGTACAGTTCTTATAATATCCAGCAAGGAACCACAGTGCCCATTGCGCTCTTGTTATTTGATTTGATTCTTTGATTGCTCCTTTTTATTTAACACATGTTTTGGATACAGGACCACCTTCCCAGACATTGCTGCAATCTAACGGCTACACTTCTGTTTATACCGCAGTATTCTTTGAGAACTTATACAAATGTTTTGCATATTTGGGCGGAGTTTACAAATTTAACCTAAACCTACATTTTTCATGATTTAGGTAAATGAAAGTAAAAACATATCCTAGGCAGTTATCAAAACTTAGGTTGTAATATGCGGTAATGTTTAAAATGTAAACCCCATAACACTGTGATTATACAAAACGGTAACTTTTAATGGATTATTTTTCCGTTCACTATTATGAAAAAAGCTGAACTTACATTCTTGAGCCAACTAAACCCAAAACTCTTGGAAAATTCTTCATGGAGTCCTTACATGTTCTGCTGGTGATTGAAGTCACAATGTGGAATGTTGACTGTAAGTCCTACATATAGACCGGCAGCCCAGTGCCGTAGGGTTGATGAACTAGGTACCAATAACGAAGTATATCAGCATGAAGCGAGTCAACTGGAATGTTCAGATATGTGAGTCTGCCGTGCACCATCAGTTGCTAGTGGGTCTTGCGGCAATTTTTCAAAATGGCGGACATGTTTTAGTAGGCATCATTATGTTTGATAATAAAACGTTGACAGAATCTCCTATCAAAACGTGTAAGGTGTCATATAAAAAGAACAACTAAATTTCCTATCAAATGGTATCATATATGATGGGAATTGTACTGAATCAAATTACATTTTGGGACACAAACTGTAAATTTTAGCCAATTTTTCCGAAATTTAAATTACATTAATTTACATATTTCTTCATATTTTTTTACAAATCTCAAGATAATATATTAAAACTTTCCTAAAAATGTTTCCTATACATGGGTACTAATATGCCAAAATAATAGGGTAATTGCTTTTTAAAAACGAGAGTTACAGTCTTTTAAAATTAACAATTTGAAATTTCAGGAAATAGAATTTTGTACCTAAAATAGTATTTCGCCCTGGTCTCATTTCGCATCAGCTCAAATACTACTGCTGATTAGGCCCAAATACAACCAATATTGTACACCTGGGGTTTTAAACATAAAATTCAGGACAGATACATGCTTGTGTTGATTTTCAGACATCTAGTATCAAATCAAGATGGCCGCCATCGGTCAATGCACTTTTGGCCTATTTTTCTTGAATTCAAACATTTAATGGTCATTTTCGCTTTAAACAACTGCAATATTTGGTCAAATGGTACAAGAAGACAAACCCAGGACAAGCGCACCATTTTTATATGCATAGCTTACAAACCAAGATGGCGGCTAGGGGTCAATGTACTATTTTGTCCTTAGCTAAAATGTTCCCAATAGAGACCCTTGATTTGAGATTTTTGCCTAAAAGGCAATAAAGTTGTGGAAACTTCTAAAATGTCGTCGGAGGACCTCAGTCCGAATGCCTTATTGAAGAACACTACGTACTGCACAACAACCACCATCACTGTCTGTGCAACCTCAATTTGAGATTTGACTATAGGAAGTGTAGATGTTTCAATAACCCCACTTTCGTAATTTCCTAACAGAAAGCCAAGAATATATTTTTTTTTGCAATACAAGGTCTATATTTTCAAATATATGCTGGAAAATAGGCAAACATTTCGGCTCTCTTCACTCGCAGCAAATTACGATACTACCCAGGATTAAATTCCATTCGGGTCTATTTTCAAAACCACAGGCTACTCTAATGGTCTTGTATTATTTTAAATGGTTAATAAATGGTGCCAACTAGTCTTGAACTTGCAAATGGCAATCTCAACTGGTTTTCCAGCTTGTTTTAAACAGTAATAAGTGACTTGGAATAGGAAATGTCCAGAAATACAGTCTAAACCATTTGGAACCTGTATGGTTTCAAATGGTTTCTGTCAAATGGAATTTAACCTTGGATAATGTAGCAGTGTTCAGTTTCCAAGAAATAAACATCTCTACGTACCACAGCATATCCACAACGCCGTGTTTTCGGACAAAAAAATGTGCCAGTGGAAAAAAGATCTAACAATTCGACAAAGAGGAGAATGAACTGAAAAGGAAAGGGTAATTTCCAAAACTTAACCGTTTATGTATCTAAGAGCAACAATACCTACCTCCTATTTAGACTCTGTCGTCTTTAAAGACATCTGCACAAAAATGTTTTCTAATGGAACGACTATATGAATGAAGCGTTATTATTGATAAGAGCGGAACCTTGCTTACGTTTAAAAGCTATAACACCCCTCAAGCGGCCGGAAATGACTTTATTCAGCTTCCAACGAGTATCAATAACAGCACTTTGCACAGTGATATGTTTTACTTTCATTCTTTGCACTTGAAGTTAAACTGATTTTTTTCTCTCATGGATTTACAGAAAGCTGCTTTACACGTACTTGCAGTTGCTAAAATCAAGGAGGATAAGGTCAAGAAAGCCCAGTTTTATATTTCCCTTGTTGCCTACCTGCATGAGACTCCTGACAGTGACGTTCTCTTTTCATTTTTTTTTTTTTTTTTCGCTTGGTCCTTTTCCTTGAGACAAATATAGCATGAAAAAAAAATAAAACAAAATATAAAAGAAATAAAAATAAAAAATTGACCCTGGTAATTCTCAAGTATGGTATTTTCGCTTTGTGCGAATATTCTTCATGGGTGTTGCTGAATCTTTTGTTACAAAATTTGGGCGATAAAACTAACGTCAAAATTAGACAAGCGGAGAATGTTACATTGTTGAAGTCTAAGAGACGATAGAAAATATAATGGAAGACTTATTACTTGAAGTAAAGAATGATTTGTCCTAGGTTCTGTTAGTTACAGGGTTCAACTTTGTGCCAGGTATCGTTATCCCATAAAACTATGATGGCTATTTTGGTTTAGTACATGAAAGCGGAGACAAGGAAGTGGACGAAATGTACCGCCTTAAAAATGATTTGAAAAAAGGTTAAGTTGACCAGTAAATAGAGTTTCACTTTCCCATAAACATACTGGGGCTTTGAACATAATAATAGTGTCACTATCAAGTCAGCTCATTTCAACCTTAAACTATTTTAGTTACAAAATTGGTCTTTATTTTCTGATATTTTTTTCTTCAGAGAAGAAACAAATATGAAACCGTCGCCCGTAGTGTACCTAATTTCTGCTGTTGCCATCTGGAATGTAGGTAGGTAACGGAACTTGGAGTAATCAAATCAATACTAACCTCCGGCATCACATTTGATGTGATTATATCTTCCATCTTATGAAGGAAATGAAATAATGAGGTACGTTACCTAAGCACATGATTCCCCACAACATTCCGACAACATTTAATCAACGCTATCTCAATTACTAGCCATCTAAAGCGATGCATGACCGCACCTTTTTCAAGATTCCAGTAATTTTATACACTGTAAATTAAGTAGGACGTTACCACGTGTTTACATGTTCTCATACAAAAAAAGTGTATGGAAACGTTTATTCTGATTCTGCACTTGTGTGTGTCTGAAATTCGATCATTGGGCAACAAAACAATTAGGGTGAAAATTCCGTTGTGTCGAGACCGTTGTGTCCCCATACACTTTTTCAAAAGGAATGCGTAACACTTTGGCAACATCCCTTTACACTATCAATCTGTACGGTCTCTTAATACTTACGGTATGGTGAGCAATCAGTATCATATCATGGGGAATGAACACATACCAATTTTGTTCGACATATACCAATTTAAATCGATTCATAATCGGCACATACCAATTTAAATTGAGATAAACCAATTTGAATGGATACATACCATTTTAAATCATACATATATCGATTTAGTTCTACGCATACCAATTTCAATTGACACATTCCAATTTGAATTGACACATACTAATTTAAATTGACAAATACCAGTTAAAATTGACACATACCAGCTTAAATCGACACACACCGATTTACCTCATTATCATATGATATTCCGATTTCGTTACCCAGCAAAACACATGCTCCGTGCAATACGCTAAGGCCTCACGTCTCTGTACGCATTTAAGCTATTGATTAAAGCCGCTGACTGTCATGCTGTTGAGTATTGTAACTTGCTGTCTGAGTGTAGTCAAGGAAGTTAAATAATATTTTATATCAGTTTCTGAGTTGTGACTCACTAGTTTGTTGTCCCTACTTCATTACTAATCTTGAGCATGAAGCACAATGACAGCGGATTCTATTTTTTAAGTCAAATTCATTGAAGTGGTGAGGCCTAGCTTATCTGATTGCAAAGAACATGTGCTTTGCTGGGGTTGCGAAATCGGGATATCAAATATGTTAATGAGGTTAATCGGTAGGTGTCGATTTAAACTAGTATCTAAAGTGGTATACGTCAGTTTAAATCGGTATGTTTCAAGTTGAAATATGTCAGTTAAAATTAATATTTGTCAAATTAAATTGGTATGTGTCGATTAAAATTGGTATGTGTAAATTTTTATTGGTAACTGTCAATTTAAATTGGTGTTTTTCAGTTTGAATCGGTATGTGTCGATTTAAATTGGTATTTGCCAGTTTAAATCGGCAGAAGTCGAATTAAATTGGTATGTGTCGAATCCCCATGATTTGATACCGATTGTTCCCCACAGTACGGATACTATAACGTTCATTAAATAAAGACATTAGGAAAAATATCTGCTTAAGTATTCCGTCATTTAGCTTTCCATTCCATGCTGAAGGATATACTGCCTTAGCTACAGCATGAAATACATTCTTAGATTGATTGAAGTAGAGCTAATTCACCTTAAGAAAAAATATTTTGTAGATTTTTTTTTTTTTTTTTTTTTCATGGCGTGTCATTCTACTGGGATAAAACTCTGCCCAAAATATAAAGGCCCTTTACCTTCAAGTTAAGTCCTATAACATTTCCAACCTACTTTCACAGTTATCCCACGGAAAAACGCTCTTTCTCAGTACAACTGACAAATTTTAAGGGAGCGCTAGTTACCGTTTTATAGTAAACCATGCATCTGACTAGTAAACGATATCTTTCTTTATCTCTTACAGTTTGTGCAAGCAATGAGTGCAAGACTCCACAGTACATCCAAATCGGCTCTCGAGGCATAATACAGTGTTCATTCCGAATCAATACGCTAAGTGTTCTTTGGTACAAACTTACAAACGGTTCACGCTTAGATACCTTGATCACTATGGTAAATTCCGTCAAAGCTGGAGAAGGATACTTATCAGGAGAATATGACGTATATCCGAATGGCTCACTAGTCATTCAAGATTCGTTGATGAAAAACGAAGGAGAGTATCGAGTAGATGTGGTTGATAATCCATCCAGTACTCCAAAACCACATTTCGTCACTGTATTTGTGCTTGGTAAGAATAAAGCCACATTATAGTAGATGCCAGTACGTATCACAGTAGACGCGCATGCGCGGTGGGGTAAAATTCTAACCTCAGAAAATGTTCAGGGGAAATAGTCAGTCGGAGAAAATCCCTCCAAGCAGTCTAGCTGATCTTGTTAACGACGTGTAACAAAAGGGGAGTTTTCAGTTCCAGTTTCAGTTTATTCTCCATGTATCCTCCATTAGAGGTATAAGAGATTACAAACAGCCATAACAAAAATAAAAATAAACAATGGTTACGTAGATGGCAGTCAAATTAGAGATACATAACAGGCAGGAGTGTAGAATTAATATTTGTAAGTTCTTAGGCCTATGAATTAAATAGAAGGTGGCACCAGCACCAAGTTATGTGCTGGATGAAGTTAAAATTAAGAAACTTTATGGAAAGGCTTTCATTACATTACTACAAAACAAACTAAAATTTTACATTACGGATTTAGATTTCGATTGGAAAAGGTCACGCATCTTTATGGAGCTAGGTCTTTTCCTAAAATACGGCTTGAGACACAAATTTCTTTCATTTTTAAATGCTGCACATTCTAGGATTTAATGAAATTCATCCCCTAAGTAATCACCCTTACATAAATTACATATTCGATCATGAAATACAATATTGTGGTATCTGCCTGAAACGACTGGAATATTGGTGTTTGTACAACGAAACTCACATATATAATTTCGATTTCGAAAGTCAAGGACATGCAAATACTTTTCAAATTCAAGACTAGTCTTAAACATCCTATATACTTTACAATGGGAATTCCTATATACCTCAGCAAGTCAGTCTTGCTTATACATATCACTTAGTCTTAACTTAATTGCTTTACTCAGCCAAGGGAGGGGTATAATAGCGTTGTTGGGAGAGAAGGTAAGTTTACACTGTTTGGCAAATTCCAAACAAATGACATACCAGTTTTATTCAGAATATTCTTAATTGTACTTAACCAAGGAGAGAAATAGATATTTTGATCATAGAAAGCCCTTAGAAACTTATACATCATGTGGAATAATTTACACTCACTTCCATTGACAATTCTACACCAAAAATTAACCATTCTTACCTCAATTAATTCCATTAACTTATGATGTCCTAATTCACCATATGCCATACAATTTGGTGTGTGCTTATTAAGCTTAAGAACTTTCTTGCAAAATTTAACATGAAAAGCTTCAACTTGACTGTAATTATCACAACCCCACACCTCACACCCATATAGCAGAATAGGAAGAACCAGTTGATCGAAGAGCTGAATTTGCAAATCCAGTGGTAATATTAAATTGCGAGATTTACTTAATAAACTGTAAAGAGCACGTCTAGCTTTATTAACCTGTTTGCTAACAGCCTTTGTAAATCTTTTGTTATAATTAAAAGAACAACCCAAATAGGAATAATCCTCAACAACTTCTACTGGAGAATCCCCGAGGGTGAAACTCGGTTTACGTCTAATTTTGCCCCTTGAAAATACAACAGCTCTTGTTTTAGATGTGTTTAAAGTCATTTGCCATTTATCACAATATGATTTAACCCCATCAAGTGTATTTTGAAGTTCAAGCTCATTTTCAGCTAAAACAATAGTGTAGTCTGCATATAATAATGTATACAGTTTCCAGAAAACTTCAATATCTTCCGTACTTAATAAGTCTTTTACAGAAGAGGAAAGGGTATTTAGACCGTTATAACAGCGACTTAAATACCTATCGAAATCATTGATAAAAATACAAAAAATGACTGGAGAAAGGTTCTCCCCTTGTCTTACTCCGACATTACAGTTAAAACAAGATAACATATCATCATCATTTAATACACACGACTTGGCATTTTCATACATAGCATAAATAACACTAAATACTTTACCATTTATATTACTGCCACTTAATTCAGACCACAAGCAAGTTCTATTTATTGTATCAAATGTTTTTTTTTTTTTTTTTTTTTTTTTTTTTTTTTTTATATTCGATAAAGGCACAGTATATTTTTTCCTTTTACTAAGGTAGTAGTCAATGACATTGTGTAACACAAAAATATGATCTAAAGTTGAGTAATTACTTCTAAAGGCTGCTTGTTCATCCCAAATGAAACCACCTTGTTGAACATAGTTGGTGATACGTTGATTTAAAATGGAAGTGAAGAGCTTCCCAAGGCAATTAAGAAGGGTAATTCCCCTATAATTATCAGGATCATCCATTGCACCTTAACCTTTATATATCGGCTTAATAAACCCTATTGTCCAGCTTGTAGGAACACTACTTGTTGATAGGACGGTATTGAATAACTTTGTAATTACATGAATTAACTGATTTGAGCTGTGCTTAAGAAATTCGTTTAAAATCAAATCCAACCCTGGGGCCTTATTATTCTTTAACTTTTGAATTGACTGCAAAACTTCTTCCTCTGTCATGGGCTTATTTAACTCCTCGTTGATATCCTTCTGTGGCAACATCCGAGGGTCGAACGATGAACCATCCCAGCAACGGTGTCACAATGGCTTTCAAAATGGTGAACAAACGACTCTGTTGGGACCGTACAACGCAAGGTACTTACTCTTTGTGAGATTGACCTGTTAATAGCTTCCCAATAATGCGCCTAGGGTTTGAGCTACGCATTTGTCTAGGTTGCCGGTGCAGATTCCCAACATATTTTTTCTTATCATACTTTAAGGTACATTTGTACCGTTTGGAAGCCTGTCTGAACACGGCCTTGCTATGCTCAGATTTGTGTTTTTTATACTCTCTTTAAGACTGTATGTATTGAGATTCCATTAATTAACAATGACTATCAAACCAGCGGCCTGTATTTACAATTTCCTTGGACCACGTTTAGGGTTCAAGGCTACGTGTTTCACCATTCCAACCTTATCAGCCGACGCAATATATACATTCTGCAGTAAAGAAACTATACTATCAATCTTATTTTGAGAGACATTTGCAACGTTAATAGCATCCAGGCGCTCAACAAAATCACTAACGTTAGTGGTACATAAATAATTCTTGAAATCTTCCCTCTTTTCATTTTCCCATGGAATCTTCTTTATAACTTTCTTATGTCCATCAATTTTACATGAACCAATTATGTCATTGTGTCGAACTTGTGGTAATCTATTCAGCAACTTCACACAAATTGGGCTATGCTTATCCGACATTAAGTTATCGTAGAGATCTACAGAGAATTTATCTATATTGGGGAATAAATCTGAAGAACAGATTACGTAATTAGTTGTACTTTTATTATCACACGTTAAATCTACCATTTTTGTAATCGCTACCAAATCTACCAAGACAATTTGTAAGTCAAGACCACGACACATATCGATTAACCTGCGGCCATTTTTATTAACATTTCTGTCCATATTATACCTTTGTGTTGAAATTCCAAGAGCTTCAAGCTCGTCTTTTGAATTGTCGGTGGAGTCCAGACCAGCTATTGCGTTAATCTCGTCTTCAAAGCCGACGAAATCGCTCAGTAGACCAGTTCGTGAATTGAAATCCCCCACAATGCAAATCGAAACATGGAATTTATTCCTAAGTTAAATGCAATCATTAGTAAATTCATCGAAAATGCTTGCGTCATGGTATTTAGAACCTTCGTGCGGTAGATACGTGGCACTCAAAAGCAGCTCTGTATCAAAAACATTGCGATCAAACAACAACCATAGAGTTGTATTAGAACAAATTTCCGAAATAACTCTAAACGATCCAGCCAGTGTTTTTGCGAGAGGCACTGCAATACCATGGATACCTCCATAGCGGCCTCCTCCAGGGTATTTTTTGGCACAAATAACGACATGATCTGGAAAAGCTTCTTCATTAATTACATCTGACCTGGTTTCAGACAAACATACAATATCTTTGTCTTTGGCATAATCATTCAAAATACCATTTTCGATCATTCGGTTTACTCCGCATACATTTAGCGCACAAAGCGAAACATAAGAACCGGAACGTCGATGGTAATGATGATCATGGGAAATAAATGTATTTTTAATTCTGATAATATTTTCTTTGACTGGTGCCTTTCTGTCCCTCAGTGCAATATAAATACGCAATTCCTTCTCCTTTTCAGTATCCCAACCCAACTTCGGGATATCGTCTATTGAATCCAACGTAACTTTTACTGAGCTCCCATCTTCTTTTTGCAAAATATTTTGTCCAAACTTTTTGAATATTTTTGTCATCCTTCATCATTTTTACAACTCTAACTCGAAGACTAGTCAAATCATCGTTAATATAAACATTTCTGAACTCACTCTTTTCTTTCAAGATCTTCTTCGCCTTCATGATATCGGTTTTCGTTTTTCTTTTTACAAACTTCACAATGGTAGGACGGGGTCCTTTAACGTTTCCACGAAGATGGTATCAAACACTTATGTTGTTTGTCTCCATTTGAACACCAATTTCACCAGACAGATTTATAACCTTCTCCTCCAGGTCTTCGTTTTCACTCTCTGTCAGTCCATATATTTTAATATTTTCTTTCCTGGAGTACTGCTCCAACTTCTCCGTATCATTCATTTGCTTTCCAATATTCTTTCTTAAGTCAGACAATTCTTTCCCATAACTTTGCAATTCATTCGCATCACTCCTAATGCTCCGTAAAATTGTTCCTGTTGCAGCTGAGATTGCCCCAGAAACAGCCTCCATTATCATTGGCTGTGTACTGGAGATTACCGCCTACACTAAGACGCCAATGTTAGGCTCCTTTTGTTCAGCATGACTCTCTGAAAGCCTAGGCTCGTGCTGATTGAACGCCACTTTCACGGCTTTCTCCACGGACTCATGAAGATCAGACTTTCCTTTCCTCTCCATCTCAATACTTTCCATTTCATCTTCCTCTTCTAGACTGTTGAAACGGTTACTAAGAGTCACACTACCAAGTTTGTCTTTTTCTCAATTGGTTTAACATGTGTTGAAGAAATCTGAGTTCTTTAAACACCTGTCGTACACACGTCCTCCCTGTTTGACACCATCGTGCAAAAAATGATTAGGTAGACCAAATACCGTATAACCGGGAATCATTTCGATTTATGAAACTCTGATTTGTTATAATAAATACACAAGTGGTGATGTGTTCATGGCCACTAGTACAAGTAATGATCTCCTCTGAAATTGAAATTGGTGGGAAACGTTTCAAGCGAGTGAATCTTTGAATTATTAATCGAAAACGCATTTTGTAAAGAAACAATGGAACAAATTATTTAGGGTGTAGATTAAAGTTAAACACGAGTCTTAAAGTTAAATTGTGTGTGAAGTACTTGTATTGCATACTCCTACATTATCCGAAGTATGGCTTCAGTAAGGAGTAGGCCTACTGTTACCTACATTTTTATAAGTATATTACAAGTGATATCTGGATTTTCGTAGTTTTGACTCTACCTCTTATCTTTACAGCCAAGACGTTCACTCGGATTCCTGTTATTGATAACTGCGAAAACAAAAGTGAAGTTTGCTTACAAATGTTGGATAGCACTACTGTAATATCATGCACGGTGAGGGATGCAAGAACAGCGATTTCTCTTGGATGGATTCACAGAACCGGTGATATTGATCGAAATGCATCATCACATTTATCTATCAGGAATGAAATGCATCCATTTTTCACATCAAGGGTAACATTATCGGATGCCTTTATCTTCGAGAGAGCATTAACGCTACTTATTTGCAAAGCGAATGACCAATCCGGTTTACTCTACCGAACAGAGGCACTTACTTTGATACAAAAGAGCGATGAGTCATTATTGAAGCCCACACCCAAACCGGTGTTTGCTCGGAAAAACTTTAAATTGGAGTTGAATTGCAACAACATATCTATCTCATATCTTGTTTGGCAAATAAAGCGACGCGATGAAACTGTATTCAAAACTCTTTTTCACGCTGTATTAGCTGAAAATTACGTTAATAATCCCTTTAACGACGATTTCGAATTGACGAAACAGTTCTCTATTGTTGTCGATTACGTAACGTCACGGCAAGAAGGTACTTATAGATGTATGGGTAGCAACGCGTTCGAAGATGCCGTGAACATGTATGAAGTTGTCATGTTTGGTACGTAAAACCAAATTTAACTTTCAATTGAGTTTAAATGTATTTTAGATATTTCGAGACGTCCATTCGATCATTATTAGCATGTAGTCTGCATTTCTGTTTTATTTGATATTAATTGCCGTTTTATTTTCAACTAGCTTCATAAATTTACTCACTACTGCAGGGGTTTCTTAAAGTTTCTCAATTGTTGTGTTAAGGCAACGTTAAAGGCCCAATCCTCCCACTAAAAACAGTTTCAATTTTCCTAACCTGATTACTTCAGTCACTTCCACAACTGTCTAAAATTCATCCTCATCCAAAAACAATCTTGGGTTATGCTTCAGGGTTAGTGTACACGATTCCAGTGTGTAATCAAAACATTATCTGTGCATTATATTCTGTGTAATAAGAGCTTTTGTCCCAAGATGCATTTCTTGAGATTGCTGTCAATCAAAGAACTTAGACAAGTGAGGATTTCTGTTGGAAGGGTACAAAAAATGTAATTTGGGGTGAGAGGAATAGATCAACCTATGCAAGGGATTGCAATAAACACTCAATCCCCCCAATGAGTTATGTACATGCTTTCAAAACTGCATGAACCATAGGCACACTATACTCTAGATTTTAGTCATCCATCCAACCCTATTTGACTTGCAGCAATTTTTTGTGTTTCATAAATTCAAACGCGTACGGGAGCATGTCAGGTTGGGGAAGGCAGAAGAGTTTTTGACCGTAAAACGTAATTCTGCTCGAACGTCTATTTTAAGCAGAGCGCCCCAATAATTGGCGCGGAGCGTACAGAAAATTTTGAAAAATTGGACCCCTCAGACAACCAAAAATGGTATTTCACAGACCCAACGGGGAAAGCAGTCGCTATTTCGAGTTTTCGTTTGCAAGAAATGTTCACTTGAAACTAAAATTTAGCTAGGAAAACTATCTGAGCGGAGAACAACCATTGGTTGAAGCGGAGCGCACAGAACATTTTGAAAAGTCGGATCCCTCAGACGGTCGGAAATGGCATTTCCAAAGGCGTAAAAGGAGAGGCTAAGCAGTCGCTATTTTGATCGGAAAACTACCAGACTAAATGACCCACTACCAATGGATGAAATGGTCTTGTATATTTTCGGTAGAAAAACTACAAGAAGGAATTAAAAACATGCAAATATATTTCACTCTATTGCGACTCTTGGCTAAATTCAATGCATATTGGATTGATGAAATTGTGTAACTGGCCGAGCTTACAACTATAAATTATTTTACTTTTACTATTACCATCCTTTGAAAAAAATGTTACGTTACAAAGAGGGTTTGAACGAATATTCAGGCAGACTTATTGGGAAGACATTCTCACTCTGCATCATTATAGTATTGAAAAATAAATTAGCCGATTTCAAAACCATTGCCCGAATTCGGCACTATGCCAGAATGGATGACAAACTATAAGGCACTGCACCTGAACTCTCTCTCTCGTCTGTTCGTTGAATTAATTTGACAATTGAAAATGTCCCAACATTCTTTCAACCTTCGCCCGAATATTTTACTATTTACGGTCATTTTTTTTTTTTTTTTTGGCCAGACTACAGTATGAAGTAGGATGAGGAGTCCGACATTTTTTTTTTACAAGCTACACTGTAAAAATAGCGCAAATTGCTGTAAATGTGCAGAAGAAAAATAGACATAGGAGAAACGTAAAGATTGCAGAAAAGTTCTGGTAATAAGAACGTTTCTGTAATCGGTATTTATCTCTTAATCTTCCTTTCTCTGAATCTGTAATGTAATTTTTTACATTGAATCCTACTGAATGTGTCGTAAATCTCTGTTATCATTTTCATTTTTCATGAAAATTTTACTTCGAACGTAGCGTTTTCTATTTTTCGAGGAAGATTTGAAAGTATTTAATTTAAAGGACGTATTCGGCATTGTGTTACTGCCATTACACAAGATCTGAAGATTTCGGGCACGCTGAAGGATTGTCTGAAAAATTCCATTTTTGCAAACTTAAGTGGCTGTCCAATTTTTTCTAATTTCTTGCCCATTTTTTCCAAATTCTTGCCCGAATTTTTCTCAAACCCCTTCCTGAATTTTAGATTTTGCTTTAATTTTGAAAGCAGTCTGCCCGCCCCCTTCTCGCCTAGTACTCGACTGCATAAATTGAAATTAGTCTGTTAACCATGACAGTTGGAGTACTTAAATTTTGATTAAAGACTCGGCCGGCAAAATAATTAAAATTCTGCAAGTCCTTTTGAACCACTCTCTGCTTATGTGCTGCTTAAACCACGCCCATCGGGTAGAAATGGATACCTAATGTGTAACACCAGCTATGTTTTGATATTCCTAAATATGCAAAGTTTATTGTATAATCTTCAGTATGCAGTGGAATTTGAAGTTCGCATGTGGCCCAAGAGTAATTTCATTGTAAGCGGACCTTCTCGCTCTCGGATTAGGAAGATGTAATGTAGGTTGAGTACTAACACGATAAGAACTACGGTTTGGGGTTAAGTAACTCCAAAAAGTAAAAAGAAAATTTACTACCCTTTTAGTAGTCTGAAAAACGGTTCCTCGGAAGTATGTTCTCCCCGATCCTGCCATGTGTCTAAAGCCCAACACAAGTGCTAAAGCCTATGCTAACGACACTTTTGAAACGACATTCAAAGTTCCAAATTTCACAAATCAAAAAGGTTCGTGAGCGGTATGGTCAAGAAAAATTTTAATCATTCACACTTGCACTTTCAGGGCTTGTGTTACAATAACTTTTTGGAGTGCCTCCTTGGATGTAACAGCGGTGGACTGTATGATGATCTATTGCGATCCGTATGGCAGTCCTGTCGATTTGGCTTAAAAAATATTGTCTTCCCTTTGAATTTCTTTTATTGAGTTGTCGCATATAGGGGCCAATGAAGGCAGTAGGATCGAAAGTTTGCTAACCAAATGGTTTACTTAGCGGATATTATGATAGCATTAGCATTTATTGCACTGTTGTGTTTCGTTCTTATCATGTACATTTTGTTCGGTACGTTGAATATCCATACATAAGTGCGCTCTTATTAGTTGGGACACTGAGCTGCTGAGGTAGGGGATGGATGGGCTAAGGTTTACAAGCTGCATTCCTTATCGGTTTTGCTATTTTTTTTTATTTTTTTGTCATCGAAGTTGAACAGAATTTGGCAGAATGTTCGCAATGAGGTTTATTTATTCGTCCTCTTTGTTCGCATTGACTGTTTAAACATTCTGTGGAAAAATTTTGGCAGAATAATCTAATGTATTTCCGTTTTGTCAAACACATAGAATCACTTTAACGTTGATAAAAGTGTCTGTAATATATTTGTGTCTCTATCTTCAACATTCAGTTTATCCTGACCCAACTTACCCTGTCGTAGATGGATGCAGCAATCAGCAGTACTGTGTTCTCGAAGCTCATCCAGAGGGAACCTTGACCTGCTCCGTGAGAGGAATACGTCCTCAAGTTGAATTAGATATTGAAGAAGTTTTCAATCATTCACCAAAAACTTTACAGTTTTACGATAAGACGAGCACTATTGAAATCCACGGAGACACATTTGATGTGACCATTATGTCTAAATATCGTCTTAACTTTGTTACTGCGTCTCGACTTACTGTTGAGTGTAAAGTTGTTGGGACAAATATCAAAGAGTTGTATTTGTCAACAAAATTTGACTTACTCTTTCGGCACGGTAGGTGAAAATGACGAAATATAGCATTTATTTAACAAAACTTCTTTTTACTTTCAACGCCTTTTTAAATTATTATCAGATTCAGATTTAAAGTAACAAATACGGAAATGGTGTACCTTTTGCGAAAGGAACGAAGTTGCCACAGAAATAAACTCGGTTATATTTTGTTTGAAAATTATTCGTTGGCCTGGCCAGGTTTCCAATTTTTAGACGAATGGAACTCCTGTAATTTCGAATCATGGAATTTTTTAAATCATATTACTCAAGTCTTTGAGGTGTTTGATTTTATAAATTATTCCCCTAACGTCTCTTTTTGTGTACTATGTTTGTTGCTTTTAACTAAATATTGCATTTAAAATACTCACACCAACGTCAGATGCTATGATAGCAGCGTAGTTCAATCATTATTAAGCTATTAAAGTTTGGCAATAAACACCAGTAAAGTTTCATTTTCCCACAGCATTAAGTATGATTATAAGAGTAACAGAAATTACGTCATTTGAGATGGTGTAAGTGCGGGGGAACTAATTGTTCCTTAACAAGCAAATAACTGAATTCTATTCGTTAGAGCCTGTCTTTAAAAACAAGAACGCCAATCATCCAGTGCAGAGGTATTTCATACAGCCATTTGCAACCAGAGCGGGTTTTCTAACAAGCTCATGTGTTTTGAGCCTCTCCTAAAGAAGAAACACAACAGCCGATACGAAATTTCAGTACTTGGTTCAGTCCGCCATATTCTATCAAAACTAATGTTGGACCATCATTCCTCAAAAAATTAAGAAACACTTCCCTCTCTTATAGGTATGTATATATAGGTATATAGGTACCTATAGATAGAGACCTATATTAGTTTATACACCTATACATCCCACAGTGTACGTTAGCTTTTTGTTGCTGTTGTCAGTTGTATTCTGATGATGGTCGAGGTCAGACGGAAATTCAAATTCTACTAACGTAGGCACCCGTTACTGCGAATAGTGCATTCTAATTGTTTAAACACCGACCTGTTATCGCGTATCTTTAACTTTAACTCATAGTCGCCTTACCGAGGCGAGCTGCACCAAATGGATTTGTACGACGTAGAACTGTGCCTGTAGTTACATATGACCGCGCGCATTGTTTTAAAAGTGACATTCGATGTGATTGGCTTAAAATGTTACAAAGCAAAATACAATTGCTCACACGATCGGTTCCCCTAAGCAACTATAGAGATTTTTACAATTTTTTTTTTTTTTTTTTGTGCTAGAATAGGAATAAACCCCATTTTTCCGATTATTATTGCTTCATGTACCGTTTACACTCCAAATTTTGGCAGAATAACGGACTCGGCTTCGCTTTATCCTTTATTTTGCCAAATTTGGAGTCTCGACGGTTTATTCAGCAATAATAGTCTGCCAGCGATTTATTCCTGAAATATAGACGAATCCGGACATCCAAGTAATGGTCTGATTTCGGTCGGCCATGGGGTTTATCATGGGGTCTATCACCTTTTTATTCGTATTTTTTTCAATTTCTTTGCTTATCTGTATTATGCACTGTAAAAATGTCTGTAATGTTACAGAATTTTTGTACCATTACAGAAGAAAAAATAAAAGAAATACAAAAAATACATAAAAAGTGATGTCAATGAGTTGACAGCGCTTTTTAAATGTATTTCTTTTGTTTTTCTTTATTTTACTTTCTGTAAATGTACAGAAATTTTTTACAGTGTGGATGGTTGTACACTGAAATGTATCCTGCTTTCCCCAATTTCACTGAATACGAGCCGGCTCGACTTGAACCAATAAGGTGGAAACTGGGCCGTAAAACTATATCTAAATAACTTACTCACTGAATATGAGGGTTTAAAATTACTGTAGAGAATAAATGAAGCCGAATTAAGACTGCTAGACCCCTCTAATGGCTGCTTACAGTCAACAAATACAAGCGCCGATCTATTTCGTCTATACCTCAGCAATGGAGTAATACTAAAAGTTAATGTCTTCATTCTTTTTGAAAGTGTCTTTCTCACTGTTACCTTAACTAGTCGGCATGGCTACAACCCATAAAAATTAAAACCGATATCAGAGAGGACTCTATCTGAGGTCAACCAGATGTTTCGGAGTTCAAACATACGCAATAACGAATCAGAATTTGACGATTATACTTGTGTATGCTTGGTCACAGTATTACCCATGGCATTACCTAAAGGCGAGTGTAGGTTGTACGTGCGTCAAGAGCCCCTTTAATAGAAGTTTATCAGACTTTGGGATAAGTGAGTTGAATAAAATACTGAAGTTCTTAAAAAGAAAAAGAAAAGAGGAAGGAGAAGAAGAAGAAGAAGTAAAAAAAAAAAAAAAAAAAAAAACAGAAACCCAGTTCCTTTAAAGAACGAGCTATAAAAAGGAACATGTAACGTGAGTGAAGACGAAAGTATTTAAGGGACGATTATTCGATGCGATTAATTCATGTTTCCTGTTTGCTGTTTACCTTGTATTTTTACAGTTCAATCAACTGATGAGACAAAAATCCCTCCCAAAAGACACTTCTTGTGGACGCTAATGGTTGTAATATTACTCTGCCTAGTAGTCATAGTCGTGTGGAGATTACATGTTGTACGAGGTAACTATTGATTAAATAACTAGTACAGCGTTGTTTAATAAAAAAAATTGTACTCTAATGATGTAAGGTGTCCCTACTTGTATTGTAATGACGTAATGAGTGTCCCATAAACTTTGTTAACCCTTTACCGTTGTTTGGGTCCTTTTGGACCCATGCGGAGAGCTCGGCTGTCCCCCACCTTTATTGTCTCACACGGAGCTCGAAACTGCGAGTAGCTGCCCGAAAATTCGGCCACAACAACGAGAGAGTCAATAGTTTAAGGTCACGGGGTCAATGGCCTACGGAAGCCGATGCGTGGCGGGCTACGTCCACTTTTCCGCCCACTCCCGAGGCGCGCAAATACGCCCCGATCGGAGCACAACAATAAAGGGTTAAATCATTGACCTTTTATAATTGTTTTCATACTTTCATGCATCATATTGCACTTTTATGTGATTGCTCTGAATAAAATTTATAAATATCAGTCTTGTTTACCTGTACATACTTGATTCATCAATATAATACGATGTATTTGTTACATGTTTCCATTTTTTAGGTCGAAAGATGAGGAACACCTTGCAACAAGAGGAGGTAAGGACACTTGATATGGTCAAATTAAAATGAAAATTGTTATATGAGGGCAAGATTGAGAACATTTCAAAATATTACTTTTCTGATTTAATTTCTGTCATTTTTGTACCAGTAGTATACCGCATTAAAAACTCTACCCGTAGTATACTGGATTAAAAAAAAAAAATTCTTACATTACTTTAAGCTCACCACTTTATATTATACTACATAGTAAAAAATCACAATTTCTCTTTTTTACATTTTAGGGCACGCATATGACCTCTTCAGTAACAACGCAAGTCGAGTCGGACTATGGTAAGTCACGTGTTTTAAAAAATAACCACGCTTCATTTTTCTGGCATTCAGGTGCTATCCTATAAATACGAAAAAAATTAAAACAAAAGTTTGACAGTTACATAATTGGTAAATAGAATATTGATATCATATTGCCACAAGACTTTTGACTGAATTTTAGACTACCTGATTTGCTAACTGCCTTACCTCGCCACCCTCCTCTTTAAGCTTTGTTTATAGCTTACCACAATAGTAATTGTTCTTTTTTAATTCATGTAGACTGAGACGTTCGCCAGTAAGGATCCTGTGTAAAAAAACAAAAAAAAACATTGATCCCTTAGGGTGAGATAAATCAAAAATTAAGTCATGATACGTGTTGCAGACTTTAAGCAGAAAACGTTTTTCAGTTAATGAAATTTTTGGTAGCATGAACACCCAAACATTGTCAAAGGGCATACCATCATTACCTGCTCGGTAAATTAACACGCTTCTTTTAAATGACCCTCAGCCTTGTCAAAGTTCACATTCCACTAAAGCTACCCCTAACATGAAATCCAAAGAGTTGGTCAGTCATTGCATTACAAATTCACTATAGCATGACCGTTTAGATTTCGAGCTACAAGGAGAAGTTTACGATGTGTGCACTCACCCCATTCATCCACAAGGTGACAGAAATCACCTCTTTTTCGCAGTTAACACTAAAAGGTCTAAATCACATTCAATTCACACCAATATTATCATTACTCACACATTAACATATCTTCTTTCATATCCATGAAAATTAGCAGCAACTGATCATTTTAACGTAAACAGGACCTAAACTTGGTGGCGTACTTTAGTACTACTTTTTCGTTTCTCTAATGGTGGTGTGCTCCCTTAAATGCAGCCAGGTGAATGAAGTTTATTTTACCAATTATCTGCCTGCAAACGATTATTTTGTGTCATACGCACCCTTTGATATGCGCCACTGGGCTCGAAACAAAAGAGTAGCATTATTGTCTATAAGCGATTTGACCTTTTCATGTAAAGAGCAGCCAGCGACGCGTACTATGCGTAATATCTTGAAGAGAGACAAATACCCTGCCTTGTGTTATAGTATAGACGCCTTGCGATTAGTATGAAAACGTGCGAATACTCCATGTTATTTTCGAAAAGATGTAGCTAATAATTATTTTCAAAGTGCTGTTTCCATTTGTTCCTGCTGAGTGTGACACACGGCTAGGTTGAAGAACACAGCGAGGTAAGCCCCTAGCTAGAACCGAAGGATGCGAGACAGCAGGGCGGGTTGCCAGTGGTGGAAGAAAAAGAAAAAGATTCATGTCAGAGCCTTGTCCCGAGCCTTTGCAAAACATCCGTCTCCTCAGAACAAAATATCCCCCTTCTGAGTTTCAACTTTTCTTTACAAAACATGCCAACACCATACAGCGTTCGGTGACTTTGCCCCTTGAATCCACCAGTCATCTGCCCGGTGGAATCCAACGGTGTTCCTCCCAGGTCCTGAATCTAGTCGGCAATAGTAAAATATACCTTTGTTAGGACTTATCTGTTCACCCGTTAACATGCTTAAACCTAACTTGGTATTCGGTGGTTTCCCTATAGCGGGCGCTACAAGCAAAGACTTGAATTCCGACGGCAAAAAGTAGCGCTTCGCCCTCGGTTTCGCGGCACGACATGTGAAAAAGTAATTTGACCCAAACTTTTCTCTTGGCATTCAGTTTTTGCCCCCTTTCTCGTGATTCAAAGAGCGGTTGCACTGAAAACAAGACTGATACAAGTCAGCGCGCCAGCATGTTCTCTTTGAAAGCATTATTCGGAGACAAAATTCGTTGACTTCAAAATATGCAGCAAATTGTTCTCTTTTAAAACGTGAAAGCTGCATTTCAGTAGAATAGTGCGTTGGAAAAATACTATTTTTCAAAGGAATACATTTGTTCCTAGGGTTTTGTTCATTATGGAAAATCTCTGATGTCATCGCGGCACACTCATTTAACCTTGCTTCTTGTTTACTTTTTTTTTTATTTTTGATGCCGTTGTACGGAATGTTAAGCGACATTCTTTTTTCACTTTATTTACATTTATGGTGTGGAAAAATTCTTGATCTACAGGACAAGTTATTCAAACATTCCAACAGTATCAGCTTTCAAGGAAAAATAACATTTAATTACAAAAAAAAGAAAAAACACATTTGTCCACATTAAATACCTTTTTGTGCCTTTGTTGAAGAATGGAGGTATTTCTTACCAAATAGACAATTTTTTTTTAAATAAGATATTTTGAATCAGAGAGTCGTATTGCGACAGGGTTTGAAGAAAATGGTCCAAATTAGTTTTGTCTTCTTTTCAACACCTTAATGAGAAGCCTCTGGTATATGCATTTAATCCTTCCATTTACGTAGGCGTAAGACCTGTTGAAAGACGGATCGAAAGCTATGGGACCCATGCAAATTTGGAATGTTCTCCTATGACATTGAGTCTTGAAAGCTATCTTGAAGAACTTTTAGGAGGTCAGGGAAAATTTTCCAAATAAGGTACACAATGGAAAATTCATGGTATGTTCAGCAGGCTGTTTAGGGAACAAGCGCTTCTTCTCAATAGCGGCGGCGCCAGAATATCAAAATTTGGTGAGGGGGCTAAAGCGGTAGCCTCCTCCCCCTGACGGACTCAGATGGAATACCGGCGCCCTTTTCAGCTTTTAAAGTTCATAAAAACGCAGTAGAAGCCTAAACGTAGCAATTTACTCATTTGTTAATGAAAGACTTGATACGCAAAATGAGACTCTGCTACATCTTTCAAAACAAAGACTCAAAACAAAAAAAAAGGGCTTTTCTGAATGTTCCTTTTAGGAGCGGTTCCTGAACGTTCGAGCAAGTGGTTAATAATAGATAAAATTCATTTTTTTTCTACCCACAACGGGAATCTTTGAAACTTAGGTAACCTGCCTAAATTATACTGAATCTTTTAAAAGGTTTCAGTCAAGCGGCCTCCGTGATACTAAAGTCAATGCCGCAAACTCACTAAAACTTGTCAATATACCTCGATCGTTACTTTTCATGCCCACATGCCACAATCAAAGGCTTCATAAAAAGTGATCTGCGTAAATACGCTTCACTATATGCAGTGCACAAATTGATTTCCTAGAAAAAGGGAATTCCTTTACAGAGAAACTTCTCTCTAGAAACTATACTTGTCTGAAGATTTCGCCTCAGCCACTGACGGCATTGCCTTTAAACACAGGACGTACCTCTTCATTTTGAGAAAATTAAAACACCAACACCACCACTCGTTTTCAATACAACCTTCATCCAAATATGGCACCTAAAAGCGAGCTTTGATAAAGCACTGGTGTCTTTTTGCATGGTAACCAGCAACTACTCCGTCTGTCTGCCGATAATCCGACTGTTGCCAATGAAATTTCACCAAATCGGCACGAAAGACCTGCTTCCTAAATAAAGGGTCCCCCAGACCCGGAGTCGGTAAAAACAGCGGAAAGATACAACGATATTTTGTTAGATGCGCCCTTAGCTGCATTACTAACTCTAAAGACAAATCCCGCCTTTGTTAAAATGTTCCTACTGATGACGTTCTACTGTATAGAGCCAAGAGCAGAAACCAATCTACTTGGTTTAAAAAAAAAAGAAAAAAAAAACGGCTCAAATGTCATTTTGAGAACGACTCACATTCCTCCAAGAGAGTGGAGTTGAAAACTTTCATATACATATTGACATTATGGGTGCTATTCCCGAAAAAAAAAAATAATAAAGTGAACCGTCTACCTCCCCCCCCCCCCTCATTTCACTGAAATTGAAGATAAGACATGTAATGTTTTGAGTGAAGCAGTATCTAAACAGACTTGAGCTCTGGTAGGCCAATTTGCCCAAACCAGCCCCTAAACCTCTAAATAGAGCAGGAAAGCACAGTCGGCGTAACGTGATACTATAATGCATCTGTGGAATGCTATTACTCAAACAAACCGGCCACTGAGAAATGCAAAGATTCTTAACATGGGCACCTAAGTAAGTGTTTCATGAACAGAGCTAAGTTTGTGATTCAATGCAGAGAATGCTATAAACCACATGCAACGCATTACACAACACATAAAACTGAGGTGGGTACACTGAACTGCAGCTTTGAATCACTAAACTTTAAATCATTCGATTCTTTGTATGCAACTTTGCAAGCTCTGAAGTGCAAGTCATTTGGGACCATTTAGGAAGATGGCCTCTATGTTGGCCTATAGGCTGAAAGCGCCCCTGAAAGCTATTTTCGCACCCCTCCGCCACTGAGCAGATAGTATTTGCTTTTAACATTTTTGTTCCACAGACCCTAAGAGCATTTTTGTAAGAGAGCTGAAAACAAAATACAAGCTCCAATACGATGCTGTACAACCCATACCTTACATCAGAGACAGACTTTACTGTGTCGACAGAGTGTTTGTTGAAGGCGGCTTCGAAAAACTGATATCAACAGGCAAGATTGAAGGACTGGGAAACTGGTGGAAGTTGACATCTTACTATGACGTCACTAATTTGTCACCATCATCATCGACAAGGACTATTATAGAAGGGGATCCAGGATATGGAAAATCAACTCTTACTTTACAGCTTGCATATGATTGGTGTAACCGCAACCCTACGTCTCCATTAGCTGACATGGATATACTTATTCTGTTGCGTCTCAGACAATTGGGTGGTGTGCATTCCATATTTCGAGCAATCAAACAATTCATACTTCCCAGGGACTCTCAACTTGAGGAGGCAGACATTCAAAATATAATAAAACAGAGCAAATCGACCTTATTTATTTTTGATGGCTTTGACGAATATCCAGACCAGGAAATAGAAGATCTAAATGATGTAATTAGCACTGTTAAGGGAGACATGTTTCAAGAAAATTTTGTGGTTCTTACTTCGAGATCTTTCTTTTTACCCAAGACATTTCCACCACAAACCCATCGAATCAGACTAACAGGATTTGATAGCAAAGCTAGAGATGCTTACATACGTAAAGCAGTTGCAGGTGACAATACTAAGGCAGTAGAGAAAATTAAAACAAGTCTGCAAAAGAACTCTGTTCTTCAGGGATTATGTCAGGTGCCTTTGTTTTTTGTTATGTTTGCCCACATGACGCACGAAAGCGAACGATTCCTAAAGTTTAAGTCGGTGACAAGCTTTTTCAAATATATGATAAATTGCTTTCATAGTCATATGAAGAATAAAATGAAAGATGTAAACGTCAAAAAGATCAATTTACATGAAAATGATCACGCAAAACTTGACGAAGTTGCCTTTCTAGGTCTCAGTGGTAAAAATCAACAGATTGTGTGGATGAAAGAGGACCTCGTTCAAAGATTAGGAAAAGATTTCTATCACCAATACAGAGCGATTGGAATCTTAGTCGAAGATGAAATTCTTGATATGACAGACAACCTTGGTGAAATTCGGTATAAAAGAGAAGTGAGGTTCTATCATAAGCTTTTCTGTGAATGGTATGCTGCTCATTATTTGAGCCGTGAAGTGATGAAACATGACACACTTCAAACTTTGTTGCAATATATGAGCCCTTTCGATCTGCAGTACACTTACCGGTTTGCTTGTGGTCTTAACCCAGACGCTGGAAACAGAATAATTGAATACCTTAGAAGTGCCAGAGACGGCGATAAATTTGTGGTCCTTTGCATTCTAGAACAATCTCGTAACTTTGATAAGATTAAAAAAGCCATTAAGGACATGTGCTCCACAAACATTACAATCGATAATGCAGACAGCTTACTGCTTCAAGGGTCAGTTGTCCAACTATTGGAGATTGCGTCAAACAACCAAGTAAGTGAATTTATCTTAATATTTTACTCTTAAGGAACGGGAGTATATAAAGTTCGATGAAAACTGAAAAAAAAAATAATCATGTTGTTATGAAAATTATAGAATCAAAGGATATATTTGGAGAAATATTTGATCTCAACCTGTTAAGGTATATCTGAATTTACTTTTGACACGTGACTTAACATCGCTTTTCATAAAATTCATAAATTCTCGAGGAAGAGCACATACCTATACTAATCATTCACTTAGTTACAACAACTTGGAAAGGTGTAGTATGTAATCTAAATTGAATGGGGTAATGCTGGAGTAGGGTTTTGTTGAACTAGATTCGAAATATTATGGCAAACTGATTGGAACAACTAAACAAGACGTTACTCTACTATGCAGATGTATGTAACAAATGTTAATTTCAAAATTAGCCATGATGGCACTCTATGTCTCCCTTTCCTAGTGCAGTGGTCGTTGTTTTATCGCTGAAGAATTATTTGGATATTTTTACGAATCGAAAACTTTGTCAGTCAATTTATTTTCCAACGCCATACAGCCATCTTTACCTCAAAAAGAAACGAAGTCGGGTTACTACACGTGCACACGAAAGACACAAAAATATTGTACCTACCCTTACTAAAATTCGGCTTTCGGGGAAGGCCAGAGCTAAGGAGGAGTGATTTAAAAAGCGTTTCAAAACAAAATATGTTCAAGATCACCCATCCAGTAACTTCAGTCCTAGTAGGGTTTTTTTTTTGTTATTTTGTTTATTAAATATTCGCCAACGGGGAAGGTGCAGCTTCCCCCGACGAGGGGAGGGGGGCATGGCTAATTTCCCAAATTTCCGCAGCATTTGAATTTGAAACACGGGTATATGAAAAAAATCGGGGCAGCAATTTGAGTCTTAAAAGACCTTTTATTTCACAAAAAAAAAACACGGCTGAGCGTGCAAAAATTATTTCAAAAAATTACCGGTACTCAAAAAGCTAAAATATCGTAATCAAGATTAATTTTCATGAAAAATCAAAAACATTAAATATAACAATTTCTGACATATTCTGGCAACTCATTGTACCAATAATTATTCTTCAGCATCATTTAATGTGTTGGACAAAACTTCACCTGAATTTACATTAGGAACTGGCCTTATACTGCCAATTTTAGCCCCTTAAAAAGTGAATGAGAGGAGCTCTTCCCGCTTGAGTTCCTATTGCGAAAACAGCTGTCAACTGACCCAAGCCTCAAGGTTTTAGTACTTACCGGAATCTCAGTGCGCTACCATGCAGCTTTTGATAGCCAGACTGGAGGTGGTAATTGAACCGGGTGAGCCAGTGTCACCATCACATTAGCTGAAGGCATAATAAAGGGAGGTCCTTATGAAATATGTTTTTGTATGACAGAGTGAGTGTGATTTGGATGTCAAAAATGTAATTCTGCAAGCAATGCTGATTGTGTAACGTATACGAAACATTGGTAAGTAATTGGATCCATTCCCCCTTATCCTGGATTTCTGTCGACGCTAATAAAGCATATTATGTGTGGAGTGAGAATGGCAAAATTATGCACCATACTGCATGTAAGCACATATTTGTACAGTAAGAAATGTCTCGAAGGTGTGTGGGCGATGCATGCATGAAAAAATCCCTGGTAAGGCCCTATAAGTCGGGTTTTGTGAAAAATAATCCAAGGACTCACTGTTGTTTGTGAGCAATGTAGCAATCACTAAGTATGGTTGGCATTATTATAAATGCGATGATTTCTTAGATGGTAGGGACGAAATGAGTTCAAGCCTCTCTCAGTTCTTACATTTTGTACAATCACACGTGTTACTATAAAAGTTACTAGGCAATTTTGTAACAACTTGGTTTTACTGACTGTCCATCAGCCTTTCACTATACGATCGTGAAACCGGGAATGCAATTCCTGGCTGACATTTTTTCCTTCCAATGTCCCTGCTGCCACTGTAAGTCTCAAACCAATCTGCTCTAAACATGTCACGTCGTTGCATTGAAATTAACGGATTGCAATTAAGGTTGCAATTTCTAAGAGTATCATACACAGATTACAGACCACGGATGGAATTACTGCATTATTACTACATTAGAACTTACACACATGGTTAAAATTACCCAAGGTTGTCATGACTGGCTAAATAATTAGCTACACCAACTGCTGTTATTCGAGCAGTGCCCTTAGCTAGGATCTTTTTCGTGGGGGGGGGGGGGATATGGGGGATGGACACTTTTGTGGGGGGGGGGGGGGGGGGGGCCTGGAGTAGCGCCACCATCAGTTGGGGCGGAGCGCACAAAGAAAACTTTGGATCTTTACACTTCCCCGATGGCTGGAAATGGCATTTTCCAGGTTTAATTTTTCTTAATTCTGGTGAAAAACAATTGTGATTTTTTCAGTTTCCTTTTGCAAAAAATGTTCACTTACAACTTAAATTCTGCTATGAAGCGGTCTAAGTGGTGCACCACCATAAGTTGGGGCGGAACATACAGGAAATTTTGAAGAATCTTATAGAGGGTTTAAGCAGTCGCTATTTCGACTGCTCACTTGAAACTAAAAGGACTATCTACGCGGAGCGCAACCACTAGTTGGCGAGGAACGAGCAGAAAATTTTGAAAAATCGGACCCCTGAGGCAGTCGAAACTGACATTTTCCAGGCTTCTAGGGGGAACTAAGCAGTCGCTATTTGATCAGAAAATTACGAGATAAAATGTATCACTATCACTCGATGAAATGGTCTCTCATATTTTCGGGGGAAAACCATAAAACGGAATTGAAAACATGCTAATGAATTTTACCAATTGCTACTCATGGTGTGTTGAAATGAATTTTCAAGCAGACTTACGGGAAGACATTCTCTCACTGCATCATTAAGGGATCGAAAAACAAATTAATCGATTTTCATAACCATTGTCCGTATTTGGCTCTAGAACAGGATAGATGGTAAACTTTTGGGCACCTTAACACCCTCCTGTCTGTTCGTGGAATTAATTTGGCAATTGTAAACGTCCCAGCATTTTTTTAACTTTTGTCCGAATATTTGACCATTTTGGCAATTTTTGCAAGACTAAGACTGTGGGGATGATGAAAGCCCCTTTTTCTCATTCTACCCAAATGGGTTGCAGATCTTTGTTATTTTCCATGAAAATTGTACTTTAAATATAGCGTTTTCCTTTTTTCGGCAAAGATTTGAAGCTATTAAAATAATTGGCCATTTCGGGTGTTGTGTTACACAAGATTTTAAAACAGGCTCTAGAATGATCGTTTCTTTTAAGGCATAGGCCTCCCAAATGTGTCGCGAATTTTTAATCTGTTTGATTTTTCGTAACTTTTTTACCCTTACTTTCTATGATACTTTTCCATTTTCGGGCAAATGCGTGGAAGAATTTGTACATTTACAATTTCGGGCACTGTGTTGTTATTATCTGTGAAGTAAAAGTCACGAATAATACCTTTTTGAGTTGCCCGAAGGTGTAGCAACTTTCCAGAACCTTGACTTGGTTTTTCATGAAAATGTGATTGCGACTATATGACGTTTCTTACCTTTTTTCGTGGATATCCTTTTAGAGTTCTCGGCCACTTATAGGAATTTTCTGACCCCCCCCTCCATTTTTTCAAAATGTAATGGCTGTCCGAATTTTTTTCCAAAATCCTGCCCGATTTTTTCCCACATTCCTGCCCGAGTTTAGATTTATCGGGAATCTGGGGCAGTCTTCCCCTGCCCCTTTTCGTACGCCACTGAGAATGTCCACTCCACCCAAGAGCTAAGTGAGGTCCTGTCAGGTAATAGTGGTAAGGTTGCGATCCTTGAGACTGCATTGACCCAACATGGGTTTGTTTGTCGCACTGTGCAGGGTCTGGCAGCAATGGCCGTGCAAAGTGCAAATTCCTTCCAACCATATTTGACCCAATTATTCTATCCACAACACCAAGTATGATTTTAGAACAAATTTGTGCATCCCCAGGAGTTGAAAAAAATCCCTACCGGAAAAAGAAACAGGTCAGACGCTAGGAGCGGACTCTAAACCACACCAAGGTAGGAAGTTTTAGCCAATATAAATATGCTAGAAAATTATCCATCCAGAAACCCGACGAGTAAAAAGTCAAGAGATTCCGAAGATATGAGCTTGTCACAGTGTACCTGAACTTATTCTGAATTCAGAGTGAGGCACAATTGCAGTAAACCCTGCAACTGCGAGGATCTTTCACAAGTGTATCTATGTCATAGAAGCCGGGTAGCCCGGATTGAATATTATCATCGGCCAGTATGGATATTATTTTTTGCCCAGGTCGCCAGTGAGGGGGGAGGGTGAGGGGGCAGCTGGGGGTTGGGCGATTCAGTGTGGGGCCCCAACCCCCCCCCCCCCCGCCACAGCATTCGAGATCTTTACTTCTGGACAAAACATTTGAGACTTCGCACCAGAGTCTGTGACAAAACAACACTTAACCTACTACGGGTACTCCACTCTTCAATTTTTCCTAAAATATTTTTATACTACGATGCCCCTTCAAAAAGAAGAATAAACGGAACCCTAGTAAGCGACAAGCGCGTTATTTTGGGGCGGGGAGGAGCTTAAAGGGGGCTTGAAACGACAGGGTATAGTTTTTCTCAAAGTGACAACCGGCTCTTGCAGGCTGACAACCATGAAGATAAATACAGTGCCACACCACACATACTTCGTTCAACTTAAAGGCCCATGTTCATGTTATGTGCAGGAATTTTTGTTGGGCAGAATTAATTAGACGTTACTGAGAAACTACGAGCAAACGGGACTGTTCATCGAAAGTCATAAGATCAGAGAAGAAACGTCTGCACTCGGTGGCGTAGCTAGAAATTTTCCTAGGGGGCAAGCATCCAAAGTTTCAGATTTTTGAAAGAGAAAGCATCGCTGTATTTAATTTGCGTAGCGCACCGAAATTTGACCCTTCATAAATAAATATTTGGAAACATATTATTTGTATTGGCATTTCTGGGATTCCGCGAGGACTAAACACCGTTGCTGTTACATAATGTGTTTTAAGTCCTATAATAATTGAGGCTCTTTGAAGACATTTTAAATGTCAAGAGCCTGTACTGCAGAAAATTTGAAATTTTATGAAAGAATTTTTTTGAGAATATTACTGTAATTGCCGGTGTCACTTTATGATCTGGTGTCACACATGGTAAAAATTCAGATTAGTCATTTATGGATCCATTGCTTGGAGAAGTTTAGCCTAACCGATTTATGAGCGAGCACAGACTGCTTTAGGAGTTGCATTACGCACGGGAAGTGCGCGGAAAATCTTCATTTTTGGAAGCAAAATATACAAATATGAAGCTTTTTCGAAGAGAATTCGGAATTTCATGAGAGAAGAGATGTAAAACCGGTCCAGACTACATTTGACAGGTGTCACAATGACAGATTTCCGAATTTTTCATTTTTCAGAGACAGAGGCAATTGTCACCTTCCCCGTAGCTCCGCCATTGCTAGCACTAATGTACATCTGACTGAAGGGAAAACTATTAAAAGCGACTCGTTTCTTTAATTCCAATAGATCCGTCAACTCAACTTTATTAACGCTACCATGGGTCTCACTTAAGGCATCTCTTTCCAAGTAACATAGTGACACAATTAACTTACGAGATATAGAGATCTAGAGATCTAGACGACGGTTTCCTTAAGCCATGATTCATTCAACAGGAGTACACCATGACGTGCAAAGCGAGAATCACTAAACATTGTGTCCAGTGGTGTGGCTAGGCTTTTTCCAGAAGAAGAAGTCACCCGTAACATCCTATTTTGTTTTAAACCGATTCACATTTCTGTGAGTAGTTGGTACGCAACTTGGAGTCTTTTTATTTTGTTTTGTTTGTTTGTTTGTTTGTTTTTTTTTTTTTCAAAAAATAGAGTTGCATTACAGAAAATGGTGGATCATGAGGTTTTTTTTCTAGAGCAAAAGCACATCATACTTTTAAAACTTTACAGTTCAAATCGTAATCAAGCGTTAAAAGAGTAGAAACAGACGTTATGTGAGGTGCTCGCAGCCCGCCGAAAATTTCGCCCTTCTTAAACAAATGTTAAAAAAAAATATGGGTTTCCGAAAATTTTCCCTTCCCATAACAAATATTAAAAAAATTTCTCTCCTGTAAGGAAATCTGAAACTTTTGGGGAATATGGAGAATCTGCCCTCCCTATATTAACAAATCTGATAGCCTATTAGGCGGCGACTAAGGATCGTGGTGAGGCTACTGCTAAATGATACCTTAGGCCTGCGAATTGAGGCTCTCGGCGGCATTTAAAATGTTTTCGAAACTTTGTTGTCTTCTGTAGATAAATGTTTGAAAATCAAGGCCACCATATTAGATAAAATCTGGGATTTATTACAGAAAGCTTATGAAAACGGTTCTAAAGTTGATTATAGTGTCTTCCATAATCAGCTGTCGCATATGTCATTTCTGCATTTCCAGAATCCGGAAAGGTTTCAAGTGTAGACATTCCAGTATAAGAGGTTACAATAAGCCCAAAGTCAATTATTTCGTTAGAGAAATATGTAATAATATGCTTGTGTTGGAAAGGATTCGGAATGTTATGGAGGAAACGTTTCGAAAACGGGAATGAAGATGTGTGGTGTAACAGGTACTTGATGCTCTAATGGCACATATGGACTAGCAAATTTCAGGATTTTCCACTATTAAGATCCATGGGGACAATGGCCCTCCTGTACCACCCCGTCGGTATCCACGCCTAACATTGGTGACGCTTTCGAATTTGCATACGGGTCGAACGTAAAAATGCGGGGGTTGAGTCCCACCCCCCCCCCCGTAAAACTGCGCCTGCTCAACGGATATTTCTTAATATTGATAAATAATCATCAAGGATTATAAACATGTTATTTCCTTATTCCTGGCCTTCTCGCGGAACATAAACTTTATAGAAATTTCTGACATTGGGCTGCCGCCTTTGGTATCTTTCTAGTGGAAATTGACCCCCGCGATAGATTGTGACAAGCATCACATCTTCGGAATCTCTTGACTTTTAAGTCGTCTGGTTTCTGCGTGGATAATTTTCAAGAAGATTTGGAGTGGCTGAAATGAGGATCACTGTAAAAATTTACGGTAGATTTACAGAACCACAAAATAAAGAAATAAATATGGATAACGGAAAAGTTCTGGTAACTTATTACCAGGACTTTTCTGTAATCTTTATATTTTTCTTTATTTTTTATTCTGTAAATTTACAGCGAATTTGAGCCATTTTTTTTTTTACAGTAAACCTTCGTGTGGATTAAAGTGTGCTCCCGGTCTGGCCTGTTTCTATCTCCTGTAGGGGTTTCTTTCCATTCGTGGGGATGCACAAATTTGTTCCAAAACCATACTTGGGGGTATTGGGTAGAATATTTGAGTCAAATATGGTTGGGAGGAGTTTACACTTTTCACGGCCATTGTTGCCATTTTTTGGCCAGTGCAACAACCAAACCCATGTTGGGTCAGCGCAGTCTCAAGGATAGCAGTCTTACCACTATTACCTCACAGAACCTCACGGAGTGGACATACCCAGTGGAGTACGAGAAGAGGCAGAGGGAAGACTGCCCCAAATTTCCGCAAAATCTAAATTCGGGTAGGAACTTGAAAAAAAAAAAAAAAATCGGAAAGACCCTTGCCAAAGACTGGTCAATGCAGGCAGTCCTGTTGGAGTGAACTTCACCTTTTTTCAACAAACGTACCTATTTCATTGTAAGAACACTCTAATGAAGTGAATCCACACCTATATATTAGAGAACTTCAGAGTAATTAATTAGTTCTCTCTTTCGATATTAGAGAGTATATATTTTACGGGCCCTTATATCTGTACATTCCACAGAAGGTGACCCAGATATTCTCAGCACCCTCAAATACTTAATTATTTTCCAAATTGCGGGCCTACAAACTCTCCCTTCTGTTCTTTAAAACACTTCAAGCATTTTTGCATCATTATCATTGACTGATTCATCAAATTTTGCATCCACGGTCGTATAAACATTCAGTTCTCATCACAAAGGCAGTGGCGGTGCCAGAATGTCAAAATTGAGTGGGGGGGGGGGGGGGGCAAACTAACTATAGGATAGAGGATAATGTCGGGACGAAACGTTTCTGGCGCAGCAGAAAACCGGCTCAAAGCACCTATTTCAAGGGATGAAGGTGCAAAGGCAAATATTGTAGCAAACTGCCTTTAGGGTCCCTCGAATATGCAGATTTTTTCCAAACCGACACTATTTTTCCCCTACTGTGTGAAATGCGTCAAATATATATGCAGCATTCACGTTAAAAATCTCATAGGTATTGCACAAAATTGCATCTCAGGTCCCTCTTCTTTTAAACGCCCCGTACTTGCCTCCATACTCTTTAATTCAAAATGCCGTTTTTTTTTCTTGAAAACCGGGTAATTTCGAATGTCCTCATACCTGTGAGTTTTCCCAAAGCACATTATTTGATATAAAATTGTTCAAACTTTGGCAGTGCTAATTAATATTATCCTTGCAAATTTGCTTTACTTACCAAATTGTCTATTTGTAAGGTCCTTCTTAAAATCAGTTAGTTTTTTAAATTTGCATTAATCGGTCCCTCAACTTTCCCTCGCCCAAGAATTTCTGGGCGGCGAACACGAATAACTTCGTGCCTATGTAATACTGACAACGTTTTTTTTTTTTTTTTTTTAGATTTGGTTTCAAATTCACGTTTGCTTTCAAATACATTTCTAACAAGTGGCAAGTCCTTTCCTTTTGTCTCCTGTTGGGACAATCGAGAAATACCGTGGACATGTTCTACAACACATTTTGGCCATTGAACACTCTTTCCTTCCAAATATTGTAATTATCCCAGACTTTAGAAGCAGGGATACTGTTTTTCGCATCTTCTATTTTTGAAGCCTTCGCAACATATTTCATCTGACTGCGAGAGCGTGGTCACCTCGTAAAGCCTATTCTTTAAGTTTAAAATCACGTCTAAGATTGAAAGTTCGATGAACTTAACAAAGGTGCGACGAAGCGTGTGAAGCAAGAACATCCTACGAACCTATATTTTCATACCTCCATATGTCAGAAAGATGACCACCTCGTCATTAGAGAATCCACTCAACTAAAACTTGGACAAACTTGTCCAAGGGAGTTGTATGTTATTAACATGCAAACGAGATTAGTGTCGGCAACTATACGGGCTCAAAGAAAAAGGTTCTCTATAAATCTCCATCTAATAACAACTCCTTGATCTCTCGTCAGAGAATGCGAAAGTGAATTTCAAGGCAGATATTTCTCACCACAGATATTTCCATTTCTCTCAACCTTCTTACTGCAGGGAGCCGTAAATGACCATCATATGTAACCACAACACACAGTTTTTTTTTTTTTTCGTCAGGAGGCGGTCGCTCCTGACCATATGGACGTTAAGCCGCTGTCCTTTCGTAGTTATGATAAACCCTTTTCTTAGAACTTCCTTTCCATAATTTTATTCACTAGGCAGAATAAATCTGATAAATGAACAGATATTTCATTTTTTCATAAATATGTTCATACTGAGCAAAGACCCTCGACTTCTTGTTATGACAAGTTAGTTGTGATATGTTTCTAACGAGCTAAGGAGAGTTTTCTTTTGGTTGCAATACGGTAAGTTCGTTATCGGCCAGTCTCTTCTCCATTCCTTATTTTTTTTTCTTTGTCCATCTCTACCTTTCGTACACCGCCCACCCTTCCGTTACACTCACGCTGAAATTTCAGTATAGCAATAGAACTTGAGACCAAACTCTCATTAGCTTTACCGTGGAAGGTTATCCCCCCTTAGTCTAGCACTGCACTCCAGCTGCACCATACTTAATATCTACCTGCAACACTTCATTACACCAGCCCCTGCTGGACTGGAATACTGCTGGTGGGTGGAGGGAGGGTTAGTGTTGAAACCTTTGCCTAGAACCCTGACTGTCTCTGTAAACAACAATAATACATGCTGGAACTGAACTTGTTATACAGGAGAATTGGCCATCCTCTTTCTTTTTATCCTAGGTGTTTTCTCGCTTAATTCTTTGTCGTGCCTTTTTACTATTTACATTGTCAAAGATGACGTCTTTGATCCTTTCCACAGATTTCCTCTTATCTAGGATGTAGCTGCTTTCCAAACCATTTTGTCTAGGACTGTCACTGTGGTAGAGAAATCTCAAACGCATAGGTCGTGATGTCTCAGATTTACGGTGTTTCAGTCTGCCGGGTTATCTCTAAATTCGCTCACTCTGTAGACTGGAAGCCCATGAAAGTCTAAATGATGTTATTAAGGGAAAGAGCAAACTTGACGTGGTGCAGTAGACTGTGTTGTTTCCTGATTGGCTGTTTCAGAGTCATGTGACAACAATTTTTCTCTTCCAATGTGAAATTTACTAGAAAAAATGTTTGGTTCACCTTGAATACCGGTATGCAAATCAAAGTTATAACATATGATGAAAGATACTTTGAAGAGAAATCAGAAATAGAGAATTGTGATATTTAGCTGTTGCTTCAACCTGAGCTGACGGGTCTGGCTTGGGAACAAGATTCTGCCACTATCAGTGCTTGAAGTCCTGTAGAATAGCTCACAAATAATGCTGCCCTTCATGTCGGCAAGAGAATGCTTTCACTGATCTACTTCTATATTGTCAAATTTGTTCTTCTTGAAAATCCTTTCATTCTTTCTCTTGTATGAGTTAAATGAAGGGTAGCTGTCAAAGGCGCAAAGCTGTGGTTAGTCTCCTTTCCTTTTCCAGAGGAAGGCGAGTTAAATCAACTCTGGGTTTCATTTAATAATAGAATGAAAATAAAAGAATGCACCATGGTTTCTTATTAAAGAAGAGGAAGGGGGCCTTTTGAAATAAATTGCTTTAATACCCTCCAGATTGCACCTAATAGGGGCCTTTAATATAACTTCTGACCTCCTTAACCCACCTGAACTGTTAACAATTTCTGTAAATTTACAGACCTTTTTTAAATTAAACTTTTTGTATTTTACTTTTAATAGAGATTTTCTGTATCTTTACAGACACTTTGTATTGCTACAATAAAAAAAGGTTGTTTAACATGTATTTTCTGTTTATTTAAAAAACCATTTCTGTCTGTCAAAAACAAGCTCAAACAAACAAATAAGAAATAGCCAGAAAATTTTCAATATATAACATGCATCGTTCTGCGAAGTTTCAGTTTAAAAAAAAAAACATTTTTGGCAAATTTATGGTCCTATTTGAAAATTAACTTACATTTTTATAGAAGCATACTTAGTAAATTCGTTCTTAGTTATAAATATCATACAATTGGTGTTTTGTCACACATTTTTAAGTAAAAAGAAATTGTAAGGCCCTAATTTTTTAGAGCACTGACAATTGGTATACTGATGTCAACTCATCGCCACAGGCGCTCATGCACTTGATCGGATCAAATTAAAAACGTTTCACAAATTTACTTGGAAGAGTCTGTAAATTTACCACTTTATGACGTAAATCTCATTTTGCATAAATGAGTAGAGCTTATTTTGTAGCCATTTTCCTAACAAAATGATTCCTGTTGCTTTGAATAATATCTCTTTTGCCTTTTTTTAATCGAGAGTGATAAGCTTATCGTTTACCTTGTCTGAAAATGTTTGCAACTAATGTATTTGCATTCTTTGTCATATTTATTTTAAAAACAATTTTATATTGTACAAAATGTGACTTTCCAATAACAAAATTCCTAGAGACAGCAGTTTACTTGACAACAATATGACAACAACGCATCCTCAATGTGGTTTGATTGGAAACAATTTCGTAACGACAAATCACGTTGATATGCAAATACCTGATCTACGTAATGGTATGTACCGTAATTACATATGAACGGTGAAAGAGCAATATTATAATTAATATTAAAACGTCGGGAATGAATACAGTAGGCTGTAAATTCACATAAAATTAAGGTTAACAAAACAGAACAATTCTGTAATTCGATTTTACAGTAGACTTTTGTAAACTAATTTACATGCAAAAACTGTAAAGAAAAAACAAACCCTCAATGTTTTTTTTTTTATGATTACAGTCTGACTGTAAAAAAAACATTATTTGGTTGGAAAAAAATATGCCATAAAAATTATGTAAATTAACAGAAAAATTTTTTAACAGTGTGTAACTCTTGCCAAGGGTATTCATCAATTTGAATTTGAAATTCGGACAAAAATACCCGCCCTCCTTTTTTTGAACAAGAAAGCCCAAAGGCCTAGTGATTTCTTTCCACTAAAATGTGAGTCTTTTATTTTTTCAGATTGATAGTGAACATAATGTTCACAAAAATTATACATGAAAGGCATCCAAGCTACCTACATTGGGATATCATATAAATCTGGTCAAGAGATTGGAACCCTGCGACACAAGGACCACTTAGACCACCTTGGTCACCTTGAACTAGGGTTCTACTCATTAAATTCTACTCATTAAATTCTGCAGTATTCAATCTCCAACCTAGAGAAGTTGTGTAAACATGGTATTGGGACTTAGACCATTTGTGAGTCCACATTAACTTTGATATCCACTAAAAATTAAAGGGATCATGTAAGCACTATGCACTATCAGGATACCAAGTATGGGGTCCCTTCAGGTTGCCTTTCTTGAGAGACTATGTAAACAAATTTGCAGACTTTGACCTGTGATGACGCAAATAACCTTTAACGTCCTTCGAAAAAAAAGGA
>CM074179.1:38336613-38435770 GCA_037179385.1 Holothuria scabra
TTAACGTCCTTCGAAAAAAAGGAATGACCTTTGCAAAGTGACCAACCCACTCACCAAGTATGAGACTTATCACACTTACACCCTTATGAGAAACCGCGCTTACCGGCAGTTCAAAAAAACCTTCGAAGAAATTTACCATTTAATCTTTACTGACCCCAAATGACATTTGAGCCAAAAATCATCCACAAGAAAAACGTCGATGACGTCAACACTGGAACTAAACTAGGCAACACTTTGCGCATAGCTAGTTTGGACTTCGAAACTTCCTTTTTGCGTCCGACACAGTATTTTGGAATGCTGCCATCATACATGTCGGTGAGGGGATGTAACTATCTGGCCTCTCCACCCTAAAATTTCTGACCGTGTATTTTGGAATCGTTGCCGTAATACATGTCGTTGAGAGGATGTAACGGTTTGGCCTCTCCACCACCCAGTTCCTTAACATGTCACTGGTAGTTAGCCACTGTATATTTTATCCTGTTTCCATTTTTCTGGACGGGGTTTTCAGATTTAAATTCGAAGATGAGAGTGGATGTTTAATTACAGTATTATTTATCTTGAAATGCGGCATGACGTGATACATTATTGGCAGCCGAAGAGTCTGCTTAGAGAATATTGGTCAAGGTCCTTTACAGATATGTTTATCAAAATAATTACAATTCGGAATAAAATAAGTAGTAATAGCCTATATGCTACAGCAACCTTGAGGCAGGCTGTCACAGCCAGCGGCCTTATGGGACCTTTTCTCTGAAAGGGGAGGGTGACTTTTTGCCCGACTCCGGATCCTCAAAAGGCTATCTAATCGGATCGCCACCCAGTCGGTTAGCACCAGGCGTTCAAAAAATTTGGAAAAATCGTTCGCACCTCATAGCCAGGAATGTCATTTCCCAGGCTGACAAAAGGAGGATATGTGAGTTGTCGATAATTTGAGTTTTCGTTTGCAGATAAACACTAATTGCAAACTTTAGTTCAAGCAAAAAAGACCATCCAAGCGGAGCACCAACATCAGTTGCGCGAAGCGTTTTAGAAAAATATTGAAAAATTGACCCTTCAGACAGTCGGGAAATTGATTTTTTGGGCTTATAAGGAGGATCTATACGCAGTCGCTCTTACGACTTTTGATCGCAATAACAGAAGAAAGAATCAAAAAACTTGCTGAGTGATCAGAAAATAAACAGACAACTTGTTAGAAAAACTTTTAAAATAGTAATATTTACGACAGTGACTATCATTGAATGAAAAAAGTATTGTGTACCAGTATATCTTTTCATGGGAGACTATACAACGAAATCGAAAACATGATGTTTTTACTCTGTTGCGACTCTTGGCTGAATTCAGTAAATATTGAATAGATAAAATTGCCTGTGTGACTGCACGAACTTCCCGAAGTAAAAAAATCAACTTTTACTTCTGCAACGAGGAATTAGAGGGTTAAATTATTTTTTTGGACACACTTATGGCAAGACATTCCCACACAGTATCATTATAATTATTGAAAAACAAATTACCCGATATTCATAACCATTGGCTGAATTCGGCTCTAGAGAGTAGGATAGATAGCAAACTATTGGACACTGCGCCTGAACACTCTCCCGTCCGTAGGCGTAATTAATTTGGCACCATTGAAAAGGCCGCAGAAATTTCAACTTTCGCCCCAATATTTTACAATTCCGGGCCAAGTTTTTTGCATGACTACATTATAAGGTGGAGACTGATGAGGAAATACTTTTTTATAAGCTAATCTTTGGCAACGTCGTTTTCTGCCTTCGAACCTCGTATACGTATGATCTCTGCCCGAGTGAGGTACCAAAAGTCTGCCCGAATCAGCACGGTTTCGGCTTAAATACGGAGGCCATCGGCATGTGTGGGGTGGGGGACAGGGTGTTATTCACCCTCATTGATAGGGGAGAAAAATGAAAGAGGGAGGAAAAAGAAAGAGGAAGAACAAAGGAGGAGGGCGAAAGAAAGAAAAGAAGAGGGAAGAGAGTGAAAAAGAAGGAATATGAAGAAAAAATAATAAGGGAAGAAAAGTAATCGAAGATGGGAACGATAGGAATGTTGCAGAAATTGTAGTAATGACTTGAATTACAGAAGAGTACTGCAAACTGCCTCTCCATAAATATGGGAAGACGAGTGAGTAGGGCGGAGATTTTTTTCCGCCACCGACCACCCTAGCCCAAACATATTTATGGATGAACCAACTATCCAGGGGTGAGGTGTGTGATGTAGCTAGCTTTCAGCGTGAATGAGTGACGTCATAGTACCAACTAAAACAATCCTAAATTGTACACCTTCCAAAACCTCTGAGTATCTTTTTTCTTTAAAGGGGGCGAGAATTTTTTGCTAGTATACTGTTTAAATATCTGCCCAAATCGATGGTTGAAATGCCACAGCTCCTGCTCCAGTATTTGAATTAAACTTAGAGTCTCAATGGAAAGGTGGTTCAGATGCATGTTGGAGTGTGTGGATAGTGACAGTTTCCTGCAATCGGGAAGATTAATTTCGTAATTCCAACTTCCAGCTGATGGTGGACACACGCGCCACCAAGGCCGTCGCGAGCGGGGTATATGGGGTTGCCTTAACCCCCACCCCCCCCACCCCAAAAAAAAAAAATCTTCAGAGCGATCGTTGGAAAATCTGAAATTCTAATTGGAATTTTCTCATTCTTACTCTAGCGCGCTTTTTCCGACTAGGTCCAAGTAGATCAAGTGTGGTAGACTTTTCTCCCTTCAATTAGCACTAATTAGGCCCATTCTTGCAAATTCTTCATAAACTGCGAAACTTTTCGCGCGCTTCAGTTTCATCGATTTAGTAATTTTCAGTAGGATCTCAGTCTAAATAAAACATCAGTTCAATAATGGCTGATTGTTTGTCTGGATATGGCTCGACTCCCTCAATTTCCAGTTTTCCACCAGGGGCATTTGAATTATATTTCTGTAGAGATAGGATAAGATGGGAATAGAGGGGAATTTCGACCAAGAACCACTTTTGAACATGTCCTCTCACAAACGGTTATCAAATTATCAAAATTTCTACGCACCCTGCGAGCTTAAAGGTAAAGAACAGTCCCGCAAACTTATTTTGAAGAAAAAGATAAATAGCACAATTTTCGTTTTATTTCTCTTCAAAATATCTTTCATTACATTTTATGATTTAATATTGCATACTCAAGGTGAACCAAGCAGTTATTTCTAGTAGATTTTACATCAAAAGAAAAGAAACGTTGTCATATGACTCCAACAGCCAATAATGAAACTGTCGGTGCAGTCTACTACACTACAACAATTTGAGACGACTGCTGTTGCCTTTTAAAATAATAAGAGGGTGTTTAAAAGCTCTATATCTAACAATTTGTTTAAGTCGGGCCGGCCACGGGGGTTTTCTCGCGTGCTTCCTACCTTACTCAATGTTGTTATGTATATTAACATCCCTTCTGTTATAACAACTCACGCAGCACATAGCAGCAAAAGTTAGAAGCATTTTACGTATTCGGAAAACGGATCGCCTCGTTACCGACTTGTTCGCGTATAGCTTTGTTTAAGAACCCAACTGTTCATGAAGATTTTGTATCTTGCAACTTTTTCGTTATGCTGTCGAATTTAAGAATTTTGCATTTCATCCCATTTCCACAAGCCAAAATGGGGAGCTTGTCCGCAGGTAGGGTGTCCCCTTCCCTTGACCTCTAACCATGACAGCGATTTGTAGGTCATTGCGTCCCTCTGTTGAAACTTCATTATGCACACGTGACAGGGATAGGTCAGGTGGGCGGAATACACACATTGCTCTTGTATTGGTCCTCTGAAAGATTTTAAGTCTGTTGAGTAAATGTGTCTCGGTGCTTTGGTACATGCAGAGTAGACGTTCTCAAGGATTAGCGTAGCCGAAGCAAGGCACTGCTCTACCACCCGATCGTGAACCTCACAGATTTCTCAAACTTCATTCTATGTGTTAAATACGTAACACAAATTTTAATTTAAAGGTAGCTTATCATGCAAATCTTACACACACAAAACACAATGGGGAGGTGAAATCCTCTCCCGTAAAACCCAGTCCCATGGGGCAGGTAGAAGACTGCCTCCCAAATTTTAATTTCGGTTTAAAAAATCTGACAGCCAAATAACTTTTTTTTTAAAAATTTGATTTTTTTTTCTTTAGTGTTAACACTACTGTATTAGGTACATACCGAAAGTTTGGGTCCTTTTACACATTTGTAAATATGGAGCTTGTATTGGAGAAAATGGATTAGATTAAAGGTTTCCTGTAGGGATATTTGCATATTTGGGTGACTATCGACGAATATGCGTTTCCATTAACATATCTGAGATAGCATGCCGACGGAAGATCGTGTTATCTAAGGAATGCGAATTAAGGCTTCTTTACAACATTCAAAAAACTCTCGAAACTATGTTGCTTTTTTCGACAAAAATGAAATCCTATATTGAAGGAAATTTTAGGGAAACGGCACTGTAGCGGCTCGGAAAAGGTTTCCACTCACTGCATTATTAGCGATCACTTAGTGCTTAAGGGTAATTGAAGGGGCGCGAAGCGAGCGGAAAATTTTGACTTTTTCAAAACCAATAAACCCATAATTTCAAACATGGAACTTTTAATAGGAAAAACTCGGAATTTTATGAAGCAAAACTTGAGAAAACCGTCCTGTAGTTGACAGGTATCTCAGATGGCAATTTTTTGAATTTTTCACTTTTTCGAGCAAATGCGCAATCGCCCCTGCCTTCCGTAGCTAAGCCACTGCTATGCAACATTGAACATTGATAAAATTTTGACGCTTCAATAACTAAAGAATCCATCTACAAAACTGACAGGGTTGAAAGGTATCTGATTACAGGTGTGTATAAGAGCATTTGAGGACGGGAGGCCAATGGTTCCCCTGCCTAGAATATGAAGTCTTGCTAGACGCGGGGCGTACAGAAAATTTTGAAAAATCGGGACCCCTCAGACCGCCGGAAATGGCATGCCTGGGGCTTGTAAGTAGTAGCTAAGTTTTCCGATTTTTCTTGCAAATGTGAACACACTGTATTAGGGATGTATTGCGGCGCGCGAAGCCTGCAGAAATTTCTGCCCTTTTGCAACATTAATATGTTGGTATGGAGCTTGTATTGCAGAAAGCTTTGGATTCTGGGGTTTTTTTTGAGGACGTTTGAGGAGTTGGGGATTACTCAAGAATCTGCACTTCATTCAAATTTTAGTGGCAGATCTGAGAATGATTGCTTTTCCAAAGTCCTCCCGACTGTCTGACAAACAGCTGTTCGGCGAAACCAAATTATAAACTGCTTCCCGAAGAAGCTAGACTGCACGACGACTCAATCATTGATGCTACACATGTTATCTGAGGCCTACGAGCTGACACTACTATTTTGACAAGATATTTCAAAATCAAGATGATCATTCATCGAAAAATATTTGGAATTTTATGAAAGACAATAACCAAAAAAGGCAATGTAGCTGTCGGTGTCTATTGATGATGTGGTGTCAAATATGGTAAATATCCGATTTTTTCATTTCCAGAGCTCGGAGAACAAACGAACCTCACGTTGCACTTTTGCTCCTTTTGAGATTTTGAACAATGGAAAAAGGTTTCTTTTGACCCTAGAGGGGGAGGAAGCATGCTTCCGCCTCCTCATTTTTCACGAGGGAGGGACTGTCGCCGCCACCAAGCCCCACTCCCGCTACCTACGCCTATGGTTGTGTTGTGGACCGCTCCCCTCCTCAAACACCACCATCTGAATATAATTATGATTTCTTTTCACCTCCTGGCCCTTTGCCAGACGGTCGGGAGGACTTTAGAAAAAGATTACTTTTCACTTCCCAAATGCGAGCATTTTTTTGCAATATGGTCAACACTTACATGACTTGGAATCTTCAGGTAAAATGAAAAATTCACACGAACTCCAGTTTAACAATTCGTATGTCAACATGAAAGTAGATCTGGTATATAACATCCAAATAAAATTTTATTAAAAGTTAAAGGAAAAGATACACACTTGATGTTCTCGGTCTCCTTGCATGAACGGTCTTTAAATGTGGGTTGTGTTGTCCTGTAATTAAGTTCCATTCGTCAGATGGTCATTTTACTGATTGTGTTGATGACTGGATCAAAATCAATACAAGCAGAAATGTCCCTTTCTACAAGGGGAGTAAGAGGGGTCAGTCTTTCCTCCGATAAAGTGGACCTCAGATATTATTTTGTTAATTTTATGCGACTAAATGAATGTTCATATATTTTTCTACATTAATGTTCATATATTGACCAATAAAGTGTTCCATGAATACAGATCAATCTTGCTTTTGATGTTAAAGTTGGCCCATTTCCTTTTTTTATCATTTTTTCTTATTTCTTTCCTTTCCTTCCCCTCTTTTTTTCTCTCTCTCCTTTTCTCTTCTTCCCCCTCTTTTTCTCATTTTCCTTTTTCTCCATCCCTTCCCGTTTTTTCTTCCCTTCCCGTTTTTTTTCTTTTTGTGTGTGTGGGTGGGGGGGGGGGGCAGTTCGCCCTTCCTGCCCCCCGTTGGTTATGCCACTGCCCGGAAGGCTTCGCGATCCCTTCGTATGATATATTGAGACTATGTTGCAAGCTTTTCAACTTTTGGCCTTTGGCAACCCCAGGTCACCTTTGACCCACACCAAAACCATGAAAATAATCTACTTAATATTGGCAGTCCACGTGTGATGTGCAGTGCCCCTAGAAGTTACACTTCTTGAAATGAAGTGTTTGCAAAATTTTGACCAGTTGACCTCTAATGACTCTACATGATCTTTGGGCCCCAACAAAACAATATAATTCATCTACATAGTGTGGATAATCCGTCACATCAATTGGTTGAGTGCTCAGAGAGGAATAAAAAAAAAAACAATGAAAAACAATGAAAGGAGGTAATGTTGGCTGTTGTTGAAATGTAGAGTCAATTACAAATTAATTGCCTAAAGCCTTTTAGTCGGAAATGCATCGGCCCATGAATGAGGGTTCCCACTCACCAATATGTCACTGTTCTTATATAAATTAAGATTGTCATTATTCAATCACAACAAAAATTAAAGCAAAAGTAGAAATACTGGTAAACATCTCGCCACGCCCCACCCAGCAGGTTCCTATCTAAACGGCGCCATTGACTACAAGCGCCATTCAAGTTTACATGGTTACTACCGTTTAAATCGTCGTTAATTGTATTTGCGTTAACTGGAACAGCGTCATTACTTCTTGTTTGCACGTTGTTAATTGCAATTACATGGTTACCTACACCGGCGGTTGATCGCGACAAGGACTTTACTAACTGTTAGCTGGCTGTTGAAACCGAATACGCCGGCGTTGTTAACCTCTTGTAGCACGCGGTTACTTCTGATAACGGCGCTGTTAACGAAATTTAGCACGTATTTACCTAAAATTTCGCTGTGGTTACCAAAATTTACTACGCTGTTAATGATAATCACGCCGTTGTTAACTCAATGTACAACGCTGTCACTACTAATCACGCCGTTATTAACGAGATTTGCGTGAAACGCGTTCCATATTTAATCACCTAAAGCTGTTGAAGAAGCATGATTTTTTTTTTCAGAAGTTGCCCGGAGAATAAGAAAGCATCATAGTCACTACAAAATTTTCATGACATTTTCCAAAACACACAGAAACTTGCCCGCACATTCTGAAAACTTTCACATAACAACTACACATTCCTTAGTTTCACTTCACAGTTTAGACATGATTTTGCCTTGTATGGTAGAATATTTTCCTTGGAAAAAGTGAAAGTTCATTTATCTGTTTACGTCAGAGTTATTATGAGAATAGCAACTATAAAATGGAATGATGACTAAGGCTTTCCTTGCAATAATTTCGTTCGTCATACTACTTTTCGTCGTTGGTTCAATCTGACATCAATATTTCACCACAAGCGTTACACCTGAAAAGTTTCGCACAAGAAGGGCGGGGGAGGGGGGCTATACCAGCCTGGGAAATGCTGTTTCTGGCTATCATCTGAGGGTCGCAGTTTTTCTTTGGTTCCGATCCAACCAATGGTGACGTTCCGCTTAGATAGTTTTTTTTTTTCTTTTCTTCAAAGGTTTATGTCTCCCAGACTCAATTGTTTTCCAGCTATAGGTGTGTACTTGATTTCAATGTGGTTATTCCTAGAAAATAGTTCATAAAATCCATAATAATGAATCTCCCTAAGTATACAAAGTATCTTCTAAATATACACCGACTCACGTATTTTCCCATTAAGAAACTAAAAGCTTCCCACCCCTCCCTCGCGCGCTTCGCTCCCTTTGGCCCAACTATGAGGAATGGTCTAGACACGCCCTTGACGGGGACCGCAGCTCCCTGGAGCCCCCTCCCCGTACGGCCATGCTTAGAGCTGGGGTCATGTATTGTCATATCCGTCTTCGTAACGTCTGTGACGATATGGTCCAGCTCACCGTTTACACTTACAACGGATACTCCGCAAAAGTTATAGTTTTAAAAACACCAACCAAATACCTAGATTTTTCACGTTACTTTCAACATTGCTTGGAAACACGTACCATGATCAGCTAAAACATTGAAGAATTCAGACATTCAGACCTATTGTGCGTGGAATTTTGATATAAACATATTTGTTGTTCCACCTATTTTACTATACCGAGAGCAATGTACATACGTGCACCTGTACATGTGGGGGACTACGATCACAGTATAGTACATGCTAACTGTACAGAAATTTACGCGCCAACATTAGTGTAAGTTGATCGGTTGCCACTAGCACTTGAGACTCAGTCGTTATCTTCAAACTTGACACGGAAATAAGCGTAATGGACGGTGAAAGAGATTCATTACAACTTTTGATAGGCGATTTGGATTATTTGGATTTTATTTCTTGATTAAATTTCCATCAGCTGAACGGAATGTGTTAGGTACTGCTCAACAAAAAGGTATTTTTAACGTTTGAGTATGTTCTTCAAAAATACTCAGACGATCTGCCTTACCCAAAACATTATTATCGTCTGCTATGATCAGGGAGTTGAATGATAGACAGTTCTTTATTAGACGTTTTAAGTAGGCTAAAGCTTATAATTTTATTTAAGAAATGTTCAGAAAAGGAATATGATGACTGGCTTCTTTTATCCGTGTTTATGTAGCTATTTTTTGACAGACAATACCAAAACACTCATCACGAGCATTATCTTCGCAAATTTAACAAAATATGGAACGAGGAATTAGGTAGCCTACAAAAACGAGGTTAGGCCTAATGTATCAGTAATATTCAGAACGAATGTTCGACTAGGCCTACCTAATGAGTCCAGATTATACACCTGCTGCGGTGTGTTCTTATTATAGTTAATTTGAAAAGCACAGAACAAATTTCGTACACCTGTTAAGCAACGAATGTTGTGTAGCAATCATCCTCCCTATTTCGGAATCGTTTTGTTAGCGGGTACGTGGGTACGGTTACCCTCTGTCGACCTTGCGCGATCGCGGTGATCAAAATACTTCGCGATTACCTTGCTCTTGTAATATTGACAGAGCCTGTGACTAGGCCCAAGGCTTGCGTAAAAATGTGGGCTCTTATATCAATGTTAGACATGTAACCTAGTAAGTATTGGTGTCCTGGAAATATGTAAAAGACGACTTTCACGGTTAAAGTGATCCCTCTCTTAAAAATAAGTAAAATAGAACATTATTATTTTTCATGGAAATAAACGATAGGACCGGATCTATGTCAACATATGTGTTAAGCAGCGATGAAGATTACTTTTAAAATACAGCAAATGTTACCAATGAGAAAATACAGGTATTTTAAGCCTTACTTTAGTCACAGAAAAATGACCGCGATCGGCCTCTCCTAATTAAAAAAAAATTAACTGTGCAGTAAATTAGCGTGATACTGAACCTGTGTTTGAGTTAAAATGGTTATAGCCCAAATGTAACTTAATTCAAACAAACATTTTTACTCATTTTTACAAGCATGCTTATTCCAGTTATAAGAAAAACACTGAATTAAATTATGTGATAAATAACGGAATTTATCTTTAATTTAAAAGAAGGTTAACTTTGGGACCTAATTTTCTTTGCTAAACCGTATTAACAATTTAAAACAGTTAAGGCCAGTCATCACAGACTACAGTAAATTGTTACCAGGGTTCAAAGCAAATAATGAGATGGTGAAACACGTGGAAAATATTATCTCTTCTATTTCGTTAAAAAATCACATAGCTTCTCAATAGGGCAACACCCCAAAAAGTAGGAATCTTTTAACAGCTCCTACAACTTTTTACTAGATTTTATACCATCCATATTAAGTAGAGTTCTATAGTATTCATTCTCTTTCAGTTGTGAAAGTCAAAAGACCAAATAGGGTACATTTGCTCAGAATTTAGGGGAAGTTAATTATGCTCGATCATCTTAACTTCCGTATGTCACAGACGTATATAGATGACAGGGTGACCTCCACTTGTGTCTTCTGTGGAACAGTTTAAATTTATAGCTAAATTGATTAAATATTTTCTCCCTAAATGATTGAGTTGTGTTCGGTCTGCTGGTATAGGGCAAAAGAGCCGGGCAGTCTTCCCCGGAAAGCGAAAAAAGTGAGAAAATCATTTCTGTTATCATGGACAAGATAAAACTAATGCATCAACATCAAATATAAAAAGCATACCATAAAATTTCAAACCAGAAGATGATTAATATTTATCACGCCCGTTATATGGGAAATATCATTTTTAGTGATTTAAAAGCAATATTCCAAACCTTTCTTTGTATTATGATTTGGCACTACACAATAGATAACTTTTCAAATGATTTTGACCGAATGAGACTTGTAAAGTCCCTTTTCACACCTCTGTGAAAAACACCAACATTTGTCAATGGAGCTCTCATCTTGAAGACTGAAGTATTCTTCATGATTTCACCTTTCAAAGTTTTATCATCTTCTTTTTTCTGCGGAATCCCATATCTTGATAAAAATTAGAACTTAAAATGTTTTTAAATATAGTATACTCGTAAATGTTCCGTGTATAACCAGAACCGGTCTACCGAGGTTGTCCGTAGCCGATGTGAGTCGACGTACCGTTATCAGGGAGAAAGTTAATTAAAGTTTTGCTTTAGTCAAGATAAGCTTAAGTAATATAGGTCAACAATCCGATCTATGTCTTAAGTAATATCTTTCAAAATGAAATATTGGAGAATGGATATTTTTTACTTTTTAATGGATTAGTTGCTAAGTGTAAACGGACCAATTTTAAGAGAAATAAATTTTATTCCTGATTAGCAAAACTTGCTGTACTATTTAACTTGAAACATTTCTGAAATGTCAAATAAAAAGGAAGAAAACTTCATTTTGAAACAGATTGGTAACAAAATAGACTAGTTATACTTTTTAACCTCTGAAATATAAATATAAAAGGACGACAATAATAGGGTAGTATTGACATCTTAAAACTTACGAAAATGATTTTTATTGACTACGAGAGAGGAAATATAACCCCAAAATGTAAGACATGAAATCGTTTACAATCAGAGTAAAAAGAATTGATTCCATTATAAAATATGTTATATTCCAGTTTATTTAAGTCAATTGAAAATTAACTTTGGTAATTATAACTTTTTCAAATAATAATAATTAGAATAACTCAAATATTTCAAACATTTTTCTCATAAAATTAAGACGACCCCCCTTTTTATCCAGCGAATTCTTGCTTGAAACCTTCCCAATCTGACTCAACCTATAATAGTTCATAACATTATTTCCAAATAGTCACTATTACCACAGTAGTACTGCTATATATCATTCCAAAACTGTAAGTCCTTGGAAAAAAACAACCAAAGTACCAAAAAGAACAAAACAAAACATAAAAAATCCATGGAACAAAACGGCACTAAATAACACAAATATAATATTTATTCCTGCAAAAATCCTGAAATAATTCTTTTATATCTCCACTAATGACTTTTTATTACCTTTTTATCATTCCAAGATCAACATTCCTTCCTATAGAAGTCTTTCTTATCAACAAGGATAGATTATATCATTTAATTCTCTTATTTCTTTTCTCTGATTCACTAAAGATGTCTTGTATATTTCTACTTTTAATCCAATCCTCTGTTTTTGTTTTACTTTACAGATTTCCATTTCATGTGTGTGGCTGACTAACTGCTACAGTACAGTGGACCTGCGTGGCGGCAATCATATCCAGTTAAAATCCAATCTCTCTATACCAGTCCTCACTACACTCAACGAGCTAGTGATAAACACGTACCGTGAAGACAGAGAAATAACATCAGAAGAATTTACAGGCATCTTACAGTATTCATCAAAGTGTCTGGCGTTGAAGGAACTGAGGTAAGTATTGTAATTAAAATGTAAGTAATATAAATGAAACTGTCAGAAATTAATCGGTGTCAAGGTTTATTTGTCATCGATACGTTACTTTAGTAAGGACTGACGTTTCTGTTGTGAGACTTTTAGTGTTCAAAGACTTTAATTTTACGATAAAAACGTGTAACAGTATTAGTAGTTGGTATTTGTTTTATAGATAAACATTTAGAGAAATATTTTTGATACAGTGTAGTATAGTACAGTATCACTATCAGATATTGCTTGAAGTCTAAAATATTTGATAAAAATACAAAAAATACAGTAGGATAATCAATTCTATGTAAATGCAAACATGTTATTAGGTTCAGGGACTGTTTAAATAGTTACTTTAAGGTTTCTTGTAGGATAAACACTTTTACAATGATATACAGTACAAACATAAAGAACATCTGAGGAATATCGTGGATTATTTTAATGTACACAAACGTTAATTTTAGGCTAAAACTGTGAAATGGTAATAGTTAATACAGTTGGAATTTGATTTAAAAGACAATTGAACTTAGTAGCGTAAGTATTTCATAAAAACGGAAATTATCGCACCTGGAGGTAAAGGTTATAAAGCCATCATGGACACTAAATTGAATTACGATAAACTAAACAGTGCAGTAAGATAACAAAATAAAGAAATAGTTTATCTTAAAAAGATTTTACTTCAAGATTTAAACGTAGTTAATTAAATTACCTAAAAGACTATGAATTACATACGGTATTTGTTTAAAGGAAACAAGTCTTAAAAGTTCCCATTGTTAGAATTTATGTTTACAAAATAAACAGCGATACTTCAAATATGATAATAAAAATCATTTCTCAGTGAAATAAACCTGTCACTAGTTAATTATTTTTTCATTGTTCCTGAAGATTAAAGCAAGATTTTAATACTCTTACACTGATCACAAGTTACTAAACTGTTTATGTGTATGCTCACCACCATTATGTCTTGGGCATACTTTCATATTCTAAACAAATAACAAATGTGTCTAAAATTTTTATTTCAAAAAACATTGGGCCTACACATCCATTTATAAATCAAAATATATCAGTCTAAGCTATTGTAGTTACTGTATTATGTTGGGTGTCAAATTATATAAATAACGACATTTGTCAGTTATAGTGAATGATATACAATTGTTTTAGACTTCGCCATCTTATATACTCTGCCCTACACAGATGCACACTTCTGAAATTTATGTCATTTTTCTATTTGCCAGTATACAGGATTAAACTAACCTTACATTACAATATACTGAAACAGAAAATGAAGTTCCTATTTCTAGCTGTCTATCTGTCACTGCTAAATGTAACACAGTACACAGTAACACATGTACGTACAGTGAATGAAAACACTGTTTACAATCACAAGATATTAAACTTTACATGACCTTAACATCACCTGTAAATATACAACTGAAAACAAAGGCAGCTCATTTACATAACAATTATAAATCAACAGGTGGAGACACAGGTGCGTCAGTTAAAAACTGGCCTTTGAAAGACAAGTAATAGAACACAGCGTATGCACTGAGAGCATATGTTATAATACAACACTGTGAGCTATTCATCATTGTCGTGTAGCCTACTGTAAAACATATTGACTGCTGTATACAACTCTACTGCATGTGATGACCTTGTGAACATTTAACGAAAACTGTTTACATTTCTTATGTGAAAAAAATTACGAAAATGTGAGGCAAAAATTTTAATGCTTACAATAATTGAGTACACTTCCAGCTGAAATAATTTGACTTTTTTTTACAGAGGCCTGGGCAGTTATAAAATTGTATGTTATGTTAGCAAATAAACTGTTAAACATCGCTGATAATTTCCAGATTTTTTTTCCGTCGTTAGTTTTTATCAAGATAATAAATACATGTTGCTATAATACAAATACAGATCTTTCAAAGAAGTAATTGAACATTACAAAGAAAACAATTATCCGTTTTTCGAGTTACTAGGCGTAGTATATGTCAGAAAATTACAAATGTCTTTGTACCTATTTACACGATTACGGGATGTACCGTCTTTTGAACAAATATATTCTTCTACTTTCAAGATGAATTTTAATTTATGGTAAAACTTAGAAATATTTGACTTGTGATTTTCAAGTCTGAAGCTAAAAAAGTAATATTTACCATGCAAAATAACAATATTCATTAGGTTGATCGATAAGAATATTATAACCGTAAAAGAAATCTCTCTTTAAAAGGATAAATTGTCTTCCGAAAAAAAATTGTCCTGTTTCTAAAAGGAACGGTGAAGTGAAGGACAGCTCCAAAATAAGTGGTCTAAAGTTTCAACTTCGGTTTCACAAAAATTACACAAAGGGCTATTGACTTTATTCATTAAATATAAAAGCTTATTTGTTCCGATAATTGTATGGAGGAAACGAGATTGGAAGAAAATAATCTTAGTTTCAGATAATGTGAAGGAAGGAATCTTAAAAATCACATTCCACTCTTCCTCTGTAAAGTTAAATTCCGCAGCCCATTTAACCAAAGATCTTGGAGGTAACACAATATGAAAAATTAATTTTACATGTGCGGATTTAGAAGTGACAGCTCCGTTGCATCTTTCCTTTCCAATATTTTCTCCACCTTGAATAAATAAATTGCTCTTCCAGTCCCTGGGGATTGCAGATATTTACCCGAAAAAATCCGTAAAAGGGAAGCTTCTAACACGACATTTTCCACAAAAAGATTGAAACGTAAGTGGTTCATTATCATTCGCAAAAGTTTCTCTAACATAAATCACCCCTGCCTTAAACAAATTATCATAAAATCAGTCTTCTTGTTGATTTGGATATAATTATTATTCCATCAGATCTGAGAACCGAAGCTATCCTGGGGTTGATGAAAATTCATTGTTCTCCATGCACAGAAAACATTCCTAATAAATACATACCGATTACATCATGAGTACTAAAGTTACATTCAAACAAAAATTGACCTCCATAACGACGTAAATAATATTTAAAAAAAAATATCTTCAACGTCATGTCACTTTCATCCCTATATCTCTTGACCCAGGTAATTTTGAGGGCGGATATAACGCTTCTAACATGTGTAACCTTGAAAACTCCATTTTCAATACAATTATACATAGTTTTTCTCCTAACTTCATCCGGATTACCGGACCAAATTAAATCAAAAATGCATTTTTGAACATCTTTAATAATACCCACAGGTGGGTCTGACAAAACTTGAAACAAAAACACAAGTTGCGAAAGTGCAAAAGATTTCACGATAATATTTTTCCCTATGGGCGTTAAATCCCTCATCGACCAACCATGAAGAATACTGAGTCTATTAAGCCTTGAAAGTTTCTGAAGGTAGTTTAATCTAAAAAGATCATCGCCATTGTGAATAAAACTTATCCCAAGGAACCTAGTTGGACCAAAAGAAAGGTCTAAACCGAAATCACCTAGATACTCAGGGGGCTCGAAATTAGAGGGCCCAAAGGAAAGAGATGAGATTTGCTAAGGTTTATCTTGAGTCCAGAGGCGTACTCAAATTCAATCAAAATAATAAACATTTCTGAAATAGAATCACGACTACCCTCATTAAAAAGAGCAGTTTCATCTGCGTATTGAAGAACCTCAATTTCTTTATTTAAAGTACTGATGCCCCTGAAATTATTATTGATAAATGTTTGTCTCGCTAAAGTTTCAACACATAAAATAAATAATTAAGGGCTTAAAGGGTACCCTTGACGCACCCGTCTCCTAATAGGAAAAAAATCAGTGGAAAAACAATTATTAAAAACACATGCAAAACAACCATTATAAAAAGTTCGAATCCAATTTTTAATATTGTCGTTAAACTTAAAATAATCCAACGTTTTATGGATAAAATTCCATTCTTTGGAGTCAAACGCTTTCTCAAAATCAATGAAAAGAATAAATCCTGGAATATTATTTACATTATTATAATCAACCAAACCCAAAACAAAACGAATATTTTCACCAATAAAGCGGTTCTGAAGAAAACCCGTCTGGTTGTTACTAATAAAATTACTTAGAACATCTTTAAGTCGAATAGCAAGTATTTTGGCTTCAATCCTATAATCCGTATTTAAAAGTGAAATTGGGCGATATTTGCCAAGTGATAACGGGTCTTTATTTTGCTTTTAAATTAATGTTATGACACTGCGTCTTTGTTCTTCCAATAACTTTGAATAATCAAGTGCGTAATTCAACGAGGCAACAACGAAATTTTTAATAGTAGGCCAAAAAATTACAGAAATCTGTAGAAAAACCATCACTTTCAGGTGATTGACCATTCGCCATTGAAAAAATAGCAACCCTACATTCTTTTTCTGAAAGATAACCGTCAAAAGTTTACAGAAAAATAATGGGAAACATTAAGTTAACAGAAAAATACCGACAAAGTTGGTCAGTTTTTTTTTTCAACCAGAATAAATTAAGGTAACATAACCATAAATCAAAATAGTGGAGGATGGCTCAGAGTATAATATGTGTTGTAAAGTAAAAAATAATGACATTTGTCATTCTAGTAAATATGTGTTGTAAAGTAAAAAATAATGACATTTGTCATTCTAGTAAATAAAGTTAATATTGTATCACACCTGGCCCTGTAATAAGTGGCCCTTGCCCATCAATTCAAAAAATATACAACTTTAAAACATGTTTTCCCTCTACTTGCAACTTTCTGGTTGAAACTGGGCCGTAAAACTCCATCGCACTTACTACCTAACTTGCCAACTTGGCAATACAGACTTAAACTGATAAACTAGCCTTTATCTTAATAAACTATAGAAGTTTCCCATGAATTTTAATTGTTTGTACTGTCTGTCTGTAAAATATTCTAAATACAGCCCAATACGGGGAATATAGATATTTTCTCCTTAATACAGTACACAGCAATACATGCACAGTGAATACACACACTGTTTACAATCACAACACACCTGTCAATGACCTTCGCAGCACCTGTCAGTATGCAACTAAAAACAAAGGTTGCTCATTTACATAATAATAGATCAACAGGTGGAAATTCGCGTGTGTCAGTAATTGGCAAATAATAGATCACACCATACACATTGACAAGTTATTTATTCAACACCGTAAGCTATTCATCACTGTCACTTACTGTAAAATATATTGAATGTTATATACAACTCTACTGCATGTGATGAAATACACTCTTAAAAAGTTGGTTAAAAAAGTTTACCAACTCTGGTCCCTTATGTCAAATACCTGAAATTGGGTAAAGCTTTCCCCAATATGTGTTGTTTATTTGGTTAACCCACAATCTGGTTACCCAATTAAGTGGTAAAATCCTCTTGCATAACCCATTAATTAACAATTATTGGGTAAACTCTAACCAATTTCAGGTATTTGACATACGTGACCAGTGTTGGTAAGTTTTTTTAACCAATTTTTTAGAGTGTAGAAAAATAAAAGTCAGTAAACATATAACGAAAGATACCTTTATGTAAAAAAAAAAAAAAACTTTAAAAAATATTTCGCAAAAAGCTTAAGCATATACTAATTGAATACCCTTCCACCTAAAATAAGGTGACTTTTAAACAGAGGAGATAACAATGATCAGCAGTGATAAAATTAAATGTTATTTCACCTATTTAGCAAGTACACACTTAAATATCGCTGTTTATTTACAGAAAAAATAAAGAGAAATATTATGATTACAGAAAAAATACTGACAAATATTTGTCAGATAACTTTTCTGTAATCTTTATTTATCTGTTTGCTTTTATATTACAAGTTTAAGTTTGCTTTTCAAACTGACGAATATATATTTTTTTAAGAGGAAACAAAAATCAAAAGGTAAAGTTAAATATTTAAATTTAAAAGACGCCTTTTTCGTTCTGTGTGGGTCTAGTTGACCCAATTGATTCTTAACTCATTTGAACATCTCAACGAAATTTTCCTCCTTTTTTTTATCAAGATTTGAAAGTATGTGATTTGCTTTGTCATGTTAATATTCTGATGATTGAAATATTCCTGCAAAAAATCCAGATTCAAAAAGGAAATAAAGATGGAAGAAAAAGACATCTGCTTGTTTTTATTCTGTTAATTTATATACATTGATTTTTAACAGCGAAAACTAGAGTTTTATCCTAGGTTATAAATATTCTTGTATAAATGTATAATCTACTGGTCCTTCCCTGTGTCATCTTTCTTCTGTCAGGTTAGTTTGGTGTCTGCTGCCACCATCCATCCAGGCTGAGTCGGTTTCTGTTCTTAGATCAAGAAACGTTGAAGGTAACATACAATCTATTATACTTTGTGTGATGAAAATAAATTTAATGTATACAGTATGACAAGATAGATTACTTGTGACTATTATTAAGTTGTCTGCAATGAATAACAGAAACACGAAAAGATTCATTAGAACATAAGAATTGGGGGACATTGCAAAGATTTTGTATTCAGGGTTGATAATATCATTTATAGTTGGTAGTTTTACTGTATGAGAGAAATATGTGTGATTGGATGCTTAAAAGATAAATTGTGCTTGCTTGTAATGTTTTCCCTTGTGTTCAAACAAAATATAAATTATATACATAATCCTTTGCGCTTTTAGTAATATCCTTCGATATTTGCAATGAAGTCAGAATTAATTATGTTACTTACGACCGTGGCCGACCTGACTTAAAACAATTGTTTAGAAATTTTACAGTAAAACTCTATCTAACCCTAATTATCCTACGTATTACATATCGGGATAAAACGTAAAAATTGTCTTTATAATTCCTTCGTTACTGCTAAATGTTTAAAGAAACATTTTCGTCAATGAATGATTCATAACTTAGCATAAGATAGCTGGAAAAAAATATTCTCAGGCTCAAACATAACATAATTCACTAGCATAAACTTTTAAATGTTCAAATCATGTTACAGGCAACGTTGTTCTTATATTTAATTTAAGAATAAAATCTATTGCCGGAAGATCTGTAAAAACTTAAAAACATAATTAATGATAATAAAAGATATCTTCTGTGCCGTGTTTATTCAGTGGTGACATAGCATTGACCGTAAAGCCTATTGTATATGTTGTTATATGTGTATTAATTGTTTATTTCAGTTTTTTGGCGTGCTCCTGTAAAAGCTTATCGACTGAATCTACAGTCAGGACAATGGGAGGTAAGTGTCTGTTTTACTTTACAAATTTTTAATCCACTAACGATATTACAGACATATATGGACGGACCTTTACGTATGCTTGTACATGATAACCCTAGGGCGAATGATTTTATCACATTTATTATCGATACATTCTTGTCAAATGAAAGAAAAAATACGTACTATTGTTACAATATACAGGAAGGTTTCAACAGAAAATATTCAGTACAGCGGTTCCTTATTTAATTGTTAGATGTATTATAGTGTTAAACATAAAGAAGACATTGACTTATGCATCGCTCAGCCAGTGTGCATCGTTCAATTATATTGGGGTTTTGGAATTGTTTTCTGAGCACTAAACTGCCTACCCCCCCCCCCAAAAAAAATAAAATAAAATAAAATATGTATTCTGTTAAATCGTGAGATTAAAAATATTGGAGTTTAAATCTTAAACAGTAGAATTAGTGACCAATCGGACGTTCGATCGGTCACTAATCCAAACGAATATTTTCATTTTAAGTTTATAAAACTAATTTTTAAGTAGTTAATCAAGTAGGAAAACGGGAAGAAAGAGAGAGAAAAAAAAAGATGTCATTACTGCGATGCCTGAACATGCCGCATGTATAAAGATTTTTGATAACTTGCTTGGTTAGAGCATCTGACTTGCCCTCGGGTGGACTGAAGGTTTGGGTCATACCGAATTCTTTGAAGGTAGAGCCTCATTGCTAATGCATGTGCATGGGCAATGGATTAGGAAGAAGGCCCTGAACCACCAATAAAAAAAAATGTGGCCTGCCCGACTTAACCCAGTTGGTTAGAAACCGAGCCTCTAAACACCATCTACCAAAATAACGATCTGTAGGACCAGGTGTGACGTTGCTTCTTCATATTACGTTCTAAAATCAAAAGAGAGATCGTCACTCTCTAATAGAGTGAAAAGTACGAATTTGAGAGTTATTTCACAACACCCTAAGAACAGTGAAATTTGCTCAAGGAAGAGCAGTCTGTGAAAATTCACCTTCCCACGAGTTCCTCCAACGATCACTTCTTTAAAGAGTTATCACCGTAGGCACCCAACATCAAGGGGAAAATTTCGCTCTTTTGTACAGAAAGTTCACCTTTTTAGAGTGAATTTCATCCGTCTTGAATTGAATTCACCCTCTAATGACTCTAATGGAGTGAATTCACACATTTTACTCTATTAGAGAATAACTAAGTCACCCTTGATTTTTCAGTGTAACTGAATTTGTTCGTTGATAAGCTGATATTTCAGGTGTGTGTGTGTGTGTGTATGTGTGTGTGTGGGCGTTTACTTAGGCAGCCTTGTTTCAGGCTGATGTAAAAACTGTAAGTCGCTATTGTATGTTTATTTTTGAGTTACTCGATCGTACAATGAACTAGCCAAACTTCACATCTGTTTTCAATTTCTTCTCATTATTCTAACCAAACCCTTCTCTCCACCTTTTCCCTCCACCTGTTAAAAAGCGTACTTTACGTTAGCCTGCGTGCCCCCTCTGGTTTCGGCCGCCCTCTAAGGCTGCCTCCCCTCAGATTCGTAGCCACGAGCTGGGCGAAAAAAAATTTGTCCGCCCCGCGGGCTAACTTTACGTTAAAGATCACCTCTTCGAGCTGTCAATCAAATTCTCATGTGTCAGTATGTAACATTCTATGTAGACATGTTTATTTACTTTAACCGGAAACTACTTTATTGTTCGATGATGGCAGCGCGTTTTTTTGTCAGTCCGGGAAATCCCCGGTAAGGAAAATGCATTTCAGCCGTAACAAGAGTGAGATATTGAATAAAATGTTATACCTCCTGTTAAAGCCGATATCAGCTGAAGTGGCTATATAAGCTTCTGTAATTTCACTTGTACAATCCTATCCATGTCATCAATGAAGGGTCATAAAGAATGAAAATATTTTTAATCAATTGAGTGTTTTCAATGAAAAAACGTCAACGCTATATGACAAAGGTAATATAATCCGTAGACTGTAATAGAAATGCCGCGTGATTATAGGTTTTAAGGTTTAATCTTAAATTTGTTGGTTTACGTAATTCCTGCGGAATAATTGTAAGATAGAACAATTTTGAGTTTCTCCTGGAAAACTACAAAAAGGATGAGTTAAAATGATTTGATGATTTTTCAAGTTAACCAAACTTTGGAAGACTTTGTTGAAGTATTTAGTCTGATTTCTGTTAAAATATTCGTACAAAATTCCAGGTTGTGGCTTTATTTAAGATTCATTATATGTGATGAATCATTTTTCAATTATTGCACTATCTCGCATTTTAACGTACAAGTTTTTATCCAAAGTGTTAGTGTACATCTCATCCCAAGTTACACCCTGGGCCTTGTCTCGGATACATCTCAATGTTTACCCCTTGCACTGTTTAATCGGATCCTTGCATATGGTTCGTGTTGGAATAAGGAATAAATCTGGATTTTCCGATAAACTACGAAAAACACTGATAATTTGCACCGCCCCCCCCAATCCCCACGCAAAATGGAAAAAAATTAAATAAAATCTCGCAGTTCTTCAGCATGCAAGAACTGACAATTATTTGGTATTGTGTTGAAAACCTTAACATCGATAAAAAGCAAAAAGGAACTCTTGATATTGGATGTGTCAATACGCGAATAAAGTATCACAAACATGGTTTATCATGGCCTGGTTTACTTTAAGATATCTAGATAAGGTTTTTCTTTCAAAAAATGTATCTAAGTGAACAATATTTTAATATGTTGGTTCTGGTGATAATTCTGAGCAATTTTCTGCTGATCTAATCTACTAGTAAATGTCAAAGTAACCCTTGTTTCCCGTCTCTGTTGGATGTGGCTATGAGAATAAATTATTCCAAACAGTGATCATCATGGCCGGGGATTTCTAAAGGAAGTTCTCCAAAAAATGTTACTAAGTAAACAATATTTGAATATGCTTGTTTATAGTGATAATTTTGAGCAGTTTGCTGCTTATCTTATTTTCTGGAGAATGTTTACGATTACCTCTGTACCCGGATTTAAGCGAACACGCTAAAAGTTACCAGCGCCGTTGACCAGCATATAAGGTGCTAAAGAAAAGGAACTGGTTAACGGGATTGGGTAGGAAAAAGCTCCCCCCCCCCCACACCCAAAAAAGGATGAACAATGAATTTGGTCATCCTAGTAGTTCGTATAAAAATTACAAGAAACTTTTTTAGGTTACATTGAGATTTAAATCAGTCTGCATTACGTTCTAAATTTGCTAACTAATCAAGGACGTAGTAAGAATTGCATTTAGCAGGGGTGAGTGCAATGATAAATAATCACCGCCTTGCTGGAGGAGGGTGTAAGTAGGGGAGGTATACCTCCTCTTGGAGAAAATGGATTTAAGGGGGTTGACTGGATTCAAAATGTGCTCTATTTGATTCTAAGGGCGTTGCCACTGTTGTTTTTATGTGTTCTTTTTTCTCGGTCTCCTGTTCTTTGTTTTTCTGTTTTGTGTTCTTCATTGTGATAAGAAGGGAGAGAGACGCCCACTATCGTTCCCCAGTTACACCGTTGCAAATGGTTGATATGAAAAATAGAACAATGCGTGCTCTGCCGGAAAGAAAATAAAGTAACGCAGCTTTCTATTGTGAAAAATAAAATTCTGGATTTGAGGTCGAAAAATGAAATGTCATTGAAAGATGTGTCATAAAGATGCTGTAGACAATTTAGGTGTAGCCTTAAGAGTCATGTGGCAATATTTTTTCCTCCTCTATGTGGACTTTACTAAGACAGACTGATTGGTTTACCCGAATATGCAATTATAAAGAAGTCCTATAATATCTTTTCAATAATCTGAAGAGAAGTAAGCAGCTAAGAGCTTTGTGAGTGTTTTTCACTCCATTTTTGGTTTAAATTTAGGGCTGCACCGGAACTGAAATTTTGGATCCGACAGGAACCGGAACCAGCGGGAACTTTTTTATAAGTTCCGGTCGGAGAGTTCCGACCGGAGCTGAATATTTTGTATGTATTTTGTAATGCCTGTAGTAAGATAAAGTCACTAACCAGGAAAAAATAGCCATCATTACTAATGCCTACACAATATAAAGCTGACTTGTAGCTGGTTGAAGCATTTAAAATTTTAAGTTTATTGCTTCATGGTAAGTTACAAGACCCCAATGTGCAACACTCTCAGTAGAGTACATAAATGTGAGCTACAGTATACTGTGCTCTGCAATTTTTGAACTTTCTGTTAATGACAGAGCTGTGCCAATTGAGAAATTCTTTAGACTAGATGTATACAAAAATTGTAGTTTGGATGAGAGTTGCTACCTTTTCATTATTACAGTATGTTTTTGATATAGCAACTGACTTATCCACTATCATACATAGGGCTACATGTTGTTGACACATTTAACAGTTTAACTGCTTGTTAAGTCTCCATCCTCTCACCCCAAACTACAACTTTTATATTAGTCCATAGAAATTCCCAATTAGCACAGCTATTTGATTCAGTGGCATCCCCAGATGTTTTGCTCTACTGTAGGCATCACAGGGGGCATACAGTATTTAGATTTTGCAGGGGAGGGGCACTGCTAGACACCACTTATAATGTTGGAGGCACCACCAAGTATGAAGTTCCAGGCTGTTTCGGTGTGGTCCAGGAGGCCAACTTGCACTGGTGGGTCAGTTAATTTGATGGGATTTTAACACCACATGGTAAAAGGTGTAACCAAGAAAAAACTTACAACATTGAGGTAAAATTACCTAAAAAGAGTAAATCTTGGGTCATTCTCATAGATCTAGAATGTTTTGCAAATAATGGCTAACATAAGTAAGACTATAGTAACTACTATCAAAAGGAGAACTGGCTGACATTTTGAAAAAAAGGAGGAAGGGGAGCTGAACTATAGAGAAAGCAAATGATGGACAGTTACATGTGATTTTCTCTCCATTAAAGATGTAATCCTGTCTGAAAGGTTACCTGAGCTGAGCAACACATTCAGTTGGTGCAGACAGAATTGAACAGAAAATTTAAAAACTCAATGCCTTAGAAAGCCGAAAAATGGCATTTCCCAGGTGTTTTGGGTGATTTTATATCGAAGTAAATTGAATTGCCAAAATTTACCAAATCTTATTTGGGGTGGGGGCATAAGGTTTAATATAGGGGGACACATGCCCCTTGCACCCCTTTTCTTGACAAAGCTACTGCTTTGATTGACAGCAATTGCAAGAATATAGAGTATTTCTGCTTGACTTAATTGAATTACACAGCATCTACTGTACCGAGAGTATTTCGATTACACATCGGGGTCAGTTATTTACCCGTCCTGAAGCAATAAACTGAGATTGTGTGTGGATGGGAATAAGTTTTACACTTGACACTTTTAGGGGGATGTTTAGAGCAAATACAGTAGGCTAGGAGAACTGGAACTGTTTAGAGTAAGAGGATTGGGCCCCTATATAACAAGAAGAACTGGGAAGAAAACTCTCAGATCTTTTTTTTTTTTTATCTTTTTTTTTTTTTTCATTTCACTTGTTATGATTTCACTCAAACTTGGAACGTATGTGACTAGAAGCAAGCATAAAGTTCCGGCCACGTACTTTTAAATGGATCTTGCCGGAACCGGTACTTAGCAAAATCTGGGTTCCGGCCGGATAGTTCCGGTCGGCGGATCCAAGTCCCGATGCAGCCCCAGTTAAATTCACTCGTATTAAGGAGTGATAATCCCGAAAACTCTTTTGGAGTCACTTTTCCTCTTTTGGATGTAGATTAGGCTCATTTGAAACCTAAATTCTACATTTAATTGTCCAAATTCCAACCACCCGTTGCTCCTTCACAATGTTTGAATGTTTACTTCAGTTAGAAAATTTGCTACTGTTCAACGATAGTAGGGTGGCTAAAATCCCCTGGAATTCCCAGAAATAGGACTTCATCGTGCAGAAACTATTTCAAATGGGAATTTCAGTAGTATTTACCATATTGCTGATCTTCATGATTATTTCTAATTATTGTACCAAAATGCACGAACTAAGGATAATCATATCAAATGTAAATTTTCACATTTTTAAGAATATTTTGGTCGATCGATCTTCTTAATTTTTTTACGATTGTAATTCTTCTGCATGATCTACTGTTTCATGTAAATGCAGTAGAACCTTTGCTGGGTTCAGGATGAAGTCATAGAATGATATTGTCTTAACTTGGATTGAAAACCGATTCGATGTACTGTCGATAATGCAAATGGTTTAGATAGCCATCGCTGATGTGAAATTATTGATGGTGTATCGAATCGGTTAGCAATCGAAGTAAAGTGAAGAATAATTTGTGACATCATCCATAATTAGGCATATGAATAAATTGCATTTTAATGAGATAGGTCATCTTTTGCTTTATTTGACCGTCGCATCCCCCGCCGTCAATTCCCTCAAAAAATAAAAACAAAAATTCGTTTTCCATTGAAATCATTATACAGAGCAATAGTGATATGTATTGAACTCGTGCACTGACGACTAATCTGGACTGCAATCTATATTATTATTCTATCACGATGCCCACTAAGAACTTATTTAGTAGGGGTATAGGTGCTTTACTGGAGAGAGATTATCATTATGGCACAGCAGGGAGGAGTTACAATTCCCTGGTTAAAGGATCACCTCATGAATACGTTTTTTATATTGTATACTATCAGGGAGTACTACCAGATCACAAATATCGTAGGAAATGAGAATAATGACATGAGTGAGAGACGCCACTAGAAGTAAATTTAAACCAGCACGCATTGCACTTGGTGTTTAGCATTAGCACTGTAGAAAAACAAGCCAGTTCGCCACAACTGGAAAAAAGGCAGTGACCGGCTCGACTTGAATCAATCGGTTGGAAACTGGGCCATAAAACTCCATCTAACTAACGAACTTTTTTTCTAAAATAATAAAAAATAAATAAAAGTTAACACTGTGTTCATAATAGTTCACCAAATATGTTTATTTATTATCTGTCTTCTAAGAAATTTCATATGTTTCTGTAAAACATGTCGTTATCCTAAACTTGCTGAAGTTCCGCTTTTGTAGCAAAAGAAACAGTTGTTAAGTCACGTATTCACTGACCGTATGACAGTTCTGCTAAGTTGAGACCATGAAAATATGAGGTGGTGGGGGGGGGGGGGGTCATGGAACACACCCGTAAATATTTGTTAAATTTGAATTTCTGACAGGGAACCTGAAAAAAATTCTAGTTTCCAATCTGAAATCCTTATCAAAAATAACATGCAATGTTTTTCATTACACTAGAAACTTTAAGCGTGCCCGAATTCTTTTAAAATATGTTCAAGAAGTCAAAACATAATAAGGGCCACAAGTTTTTATTAACACGTGTTGAAATATGAAATATCACCAACTGACTTAGTTCCTGTTAATAACATGTAGAAGTTGTAAACATTAAATTTTGAGGGTTAGGCTAGTTTACACAGTAACCTGCATAATTTCGGGGTCTTAACCGCCCACCCCACCCCCCTCTTAGATTGGACGAGCGTGTGCAAGTCAGGTATGTGTCTGACTGGGTTTTTCTTTTTTCTTCTTTTCCATTTCTCATCAGCCATACGGAAAAAGTCATAAATTAAAAAAAGGGATTTAAAGTCCGAATATTCTTTATTTAATGTCTGATTAATTTTATCTGCGAACGCCAGTGGGGGTGGAGCTGATAAGAAAAGATAAGATAAGATCAACTTTATTAAAACCCCCCAGGATAACTGAATGCTCGCATTAAACAGAACAAACAACAAAAGATGTGTAACTACAAAAATTTTTACATACAAACAACTCTTAAACAGTAAAAGAGTAGTAGCTAAGAGACAGCATAAGACGTAAAATATGAGAAGTAAAGGTATAAGACAATAGGAATAAAAAAGGCAAAAATTAGCGTTTGAAAGTAAGATTATAGAAGTTTATACATTGTGGTGTAAAAGAGGAGGGGTGTTGATTAGTACTGGAGTATAGAGTAATCTCATTCCGCTACTTCTAGGAATAACCGCAGAGTGTAAGTGGGTGATCATTATCTTGCATAATCTTCATCAGTTTCGTCCTCAAACGACGGTGATAGGTCGTAGTCTGCGATGGCTGAAATTCCCCTATGAAACGACTGCCTGCTTAATAGTGGTGTCAATTGCATATTTGCCTCTAATGCGTATATTCCCACCCTACGATAAAAGGTTATATTGCCAAACCCCACAAAGAACTGAATTATAAAACATGGCACGGATATTTTAATTAACATTAAATTTATTCATAATTCGCATACAATACATTCTAGGGCTTGTTTTTTCGATAAAGATACGTGTTCATGACAGGCGATTGTCAATAACCACTCCAAGATACTTATAGGTGTCCATCCGTTCAACCATGCTTCCATTGATAGTGAAAACGCTTGGGACATTTTGCTGGTGCAAAATGGATAATTTTATTTATCGGGGCTACAGTCCCCGAGTCAATAGTTATACGATATTGTCAATTTCGACCCTTTGTTATTCAGTTTTTTATAAACATTTGTTTTCACAATTATTTTAAAATTCTATGTATAACAACTATATGCCCTCTATAAAATTAAAATACAATAGATTCGTTTTGTCGGAAAGCTGCATACAAAGTGGAAGTCATATCAAAATCCATAACAACTGTAACAGGTGTCAATATGTCAAATCTTAAAAGCTATTCATTAGGCGTACTTCGTTGGTAACCGAGGTCATAAGTTTACCAGCCTATTCACGGAAAAGTAATTAAAAGTAACTATATTGATACAAATGTATAAATATCCAGGTTAAGTATTTCCACTCAGTTCAAACTAGTTCTTTACCCATATAATCCTACGGGTATGAGCTAACGATAAAACAGTCCACTGGTAACGCGTAAGATTACGGAATAAGAATATATGAACAATTCCAAAAAAACAACAACAAAAAATACCCGATATTACTTTACTCCTAATGGAAGGTAGTGACGGATATCCCTCTCTAAAGATTAGAAAATGATTTGGTGTTCGTTTGTCACCTGTTGGGAATTGGCAGCGCAACGAATGACCCTCGGTGACAAATCCAACAAAGGAACCACTAAAGCGGTTTAATAAAAGAAAAAAAAAATCCCCAAAGCAGCACTTTTTGTGAGTGAGGAGCCCCATTCCTCCCCAAATAAATCGGAATGGAATAGTGGAAGGATATTAGTGGAGCCTTTGGAGGGACGTGTATGGAAGAACAAATTTTAAACCAAAGATGAAATTCTTCTGACAGTATTATAAGGAGTATCCATGTCTGATGGTTATTGCATTGCGAATTTACCTTTCCTTACTTTCATACATACCCCACAATAGTACTGCAGACATTACGTGTGTACTCTAATATTTTAATTGTACCATTAAATTGCATACTTGCATAAAATCAAATATAGTAAAATTGATATAATTTACACATTAGATTAGAACACCCCAAACGGTTCCCACAGACACCATGCGTCATGGCGGGTAGAAGGTCGGGGATGAGGCTCTAGATTTCTAAATTATTTGTTGAAAAACTTTTGAATAGAATCCTTCGAGGGCATCCTCAGAATTTGAGATAATTTAATTCACTGAACAAGTAGAGAGAACTTACTTCCTTTATTTAAGCTGGCGTGATGCACTGCCCGAAAAATGCTACGGTAAATGGTAAAAAACCTAAAAATGTCACGTGCTTATCTTTTGTCTTTCGAAAGCATTTCCTTGGTTCCTTGTTTACGTTGGCACCATTTCATTTTTGCAAACACTTACCCGAGAATTGAGATAAGTCCCCATCCTCTGTCTGAAATGTGTTACGTGATGTGTAGTAATCTTTTATATTCAAATCTTTTAAATAAAACCAAAACTGAGTGGGCACCGCACACTCTAATTCCCGTTTCTGTTCTTTTCGTCTGGATCGCAGTCATATGAATCAAAGACACGCAATCTTCCCGGATCCCTTGTTCGCAATTGTCATGATAGTGGCACCGCGGGGGGCGGGGGGATGTGTGTGCTTCCTTTCCTACCTAATAAGTATCCCATTCCCCCACACCATCGACTCCGATTGCTGGGTGTATCTGGAGATAGGAGTAAGGCATGTCCCCTTTTGAAACACATCCATTGGGTTTACGATTTTATCACAGTAGGATTTTGAAAGAAGTGGTCATACCCCCATAACCGACATAAGTGGTCACCCCAACCCCTTTACTTTCAAGTGTAAAGACTGAGTGACGTCCATGCGCTACAAACGTTTAGTGGTTCGGGTGTGGTGAGGTATTTCAAGTGGGTTATGAATAATGATTCTCAAATTTCTAGCGACTCATCATCCACCCGAACACCGTCTATAATGGCTCAAAATCGATATAAATTTACAGAAAAAATGAAGAAGGAACATGAAGATTTCATTTAAGTTCTGGTAACGAGTTTCCAGAGCTTTTCTCTTATTTTTATTTAATATTCATTTTTTACTTTGATATTTAAATACAGAGTGATTTTTAATATACACAGGCTACGACAGAAATAATTTCCATAAAACAACCATGCTTGAAACTTCAGTATTCATGACGTGAAGATGTTGGATTGCCTGGAGAGAATGTTTTGAAAATGTCAAATAATGGAAGATCAGGTATATTTACAGGTTTTAGAAACCACACTGTTATCGTCAGTGTAAGCACCCCCTGCTTAAGTACTTGCTTTGAAAATGCATCTGAGAGACTGATTAAGATTATATCTAAGACTGCCATGCTATGTTTTATTTACAGCGTAAAACCAACTACGGTGGTGGATTGATGACTAATGAAGACTATCAGAAGGAGGTAAGATCAACTAAAAAAAAAAGTAAATTTAGAACCTCGTCTCTTATACTCAAATCGACGCCGCCACAACTAAAAAATGTAGAGGTCAGCCCGACTTGAAGCAGTCAGTAAGAAACTGAGCCGTAAAACCTCGTGTAACTAAATTACTTAAACTCGGATTGATTCTGACTGTTAAACGTAATGTGACGAATAAACTTATACGATTAAATCTGAACAATTACCTGCTCGGTGGACTCGGCCATGTGTATAACATCTCATCAGAAACTACTCTCGAAAAACGAATGTTTTAGAAACGTGAAGTCCTAGCATTGTGTGATTAAAGAACATGTTTTATTTCCGGTTAGGTATTACAGTTCCACTGACTCCTTGTAGTACAAAGAAGTAGAGATCAGTTCAATTCACGGCAAAGTGGACCCGCCAGTATGTAGTGGTTCACGTGGTTTGGAGGATGAAGTTTAGGTTCGATGTCGTTTCAAGGCAAAGTTTCCATGGAACCCGATTGGATCAAGTCGAACCGGTCACAGTTTTTTTTCCAGTTGTGGCTCACTGGCTTGTTTTCCCTACTCCATTCCTTATGCTGATCACCAAGCACAATAACGGTGACAGAAGGTTCCGTTTTTAAAGTTCCTGGTATGATCTGGCCAGGACCCTAACTCGCCCGGGACAGTGGGCACGTACACCTGTGAAAACCTGGTGCTCCCCTAGTGCGTGCTCCCCAAAATGTGAACTTCATTTTCAAAAAAAAAAAAAAAACCGGGAAAAATCACAAATTTCAGAGTATATAGCTACCAGATTTCATAAGATTCAATATATTTTAAATAAATAGGACACAAAAAGGCAGCAGTCTTCCTCAAATTGTTCATTGATAAAATGATCGAAAACATCTGGGAAATGAAATTTCTGACTGTCTATACGCCCAGTCTGCGCCAACTCAAGGTGGTGCTCAGCTCAGGCAACCGTTCTGGCGCGATTCATGAGAAATTTTGCACCATGAAAAATCGGCACTCAAACTGGGCGATAGAGCTTTAAACTGATAGATTCTTTGACGTCATCCGACCGCAAGAAACTAAATGACCTTGGCTGGTGTAAAGTCGTAAACTCTAGTAGAAACAGACCGGAAGTCCACCGAATCAACACATTCGGTCTGAAAACATTACTTTTTAGTCATTTACTATTCAAATATGAAATCTCTGGAATTTGTAGTACAATTTTGATCTGTTTCCTGTCTTGATATGTACAAAAACCACAAAATGAGGAATTAAAATAAAAAGAATAAATCTCATCGAGACCTGTTGGCTTGCAAAATCTGGCAGATTTTGCTTTGAAATGTGATCGTTATTTTCACTTAATGTTGACCGATTTTTCCGTTTCAAGGTTTAAATTGGTGTCAAATTGTTACGAGATTTTCGTTTTCATGATTAAAAATGCAAAAGAAAGAAATTTTAGGTCAACTCTATCAAGCGCAGTAACATGCACTCCGACTATGTAAACCGTATGAATTCACCAAGATCAGGCTTTCATGTCGGTCTCTGAACTAAGGTGCTTGTCCAGATTTCATGCCAGCGTTATTTCTAATGTACAATTTCTCTTGAAAGAGTTTCATTTTCCTGTCCATCGACTGCTTTCAACTGTCTCCCACCCAACCCCACCCCCCCCCCCAACTGTTCAAAATGACAGCCGGTTCCGCTATTAACATCCTACTTGAATAAAATCTTTCTTCTTTCTTAAAATTAGCCAAGTAATCTGGGGACCAGATCAAGTCAATAGAATTACCATAAAATAATAATTTTAATAACCCAAGCATACCCTTAAACTAAAAAGCGTCTGGGGGATCGCTCTCTGGATCCCCTACAGGGGACTTGCTTCAGGACCCCCCCCCCCCCCCGCACCTTGGAACACATCCGACAGGGCCTGGTCCTTCGCGTTCGCTCTCCGGTGACATGAGTAGTCTATTGCAGTGCCTCCTTGCAAAACCGTTGTAGCCCCAGTTCGCCTTAAATGGCGCCACTGGGGGACCCCTTTACAATTCAAAACCGAACCATGTATTCCAATGTTCCATCACAACAGACACAAAACAGTTCTGGTAAAAACACGAGGTTATTACCGAGCTCCCCAGGATGCCATTACTCCGAATATCTCTGAAATACAAAATGAAAGCACCTGTATGTTTGTTTCCTTGTGCATGGTGTAAAAGCAGAAGGACTTTGATGTGGGGCGAGGAGCATCCTAAACCTACTCCCTTCCGAAAGACAGGGTCTAGTACCTTGACCATCCATTAACTTGACCATATTACTCTAGTATCTCCTGGTGGTCATATGCAAAGTTATATTAAGAGGTATAGTTCACCATTCAGGAATCTACTTAGTGCAGATACGCAGCAGCATATCAGTAGCGTATTTACCATGCATGGGGAGTAAAGGACCACCTAAAGGTTTGCGCCAAGGTCAGCTGTACCCACCCTTTTGAAAAAAAAAATTAGAGAAAGAATTAAGATGATGAAAGGGTAGAAACAGGAGAAGATGATTGAAAAGGAAGAAAATTCAGGGCCGTAACCAGCTTTTTTTTTCAAAAGGAGGGGGGAGGGTGCATTTTGGAATTCAAGCATGTGAGTGAGGAAATTGTTGTGGACGAGGCTACGAAGTAGCAGAAGGGGTTGGGTATGGTAGGGAGGGACCCATCCCATGGTGGGAGCTTTGCAATTTTTCATCTTAAAATGGCGCAATCTGGTGCATACCAAGAGAGGAAATTCAGGCGTATGATTAACTATATCTCGAAGGGATAGATATAATCATTATATTCTCCTTGAGAACACATAGCCTATGAATGATGGACTCACAAATAAATTTGACCCCTAACACAATTGCAACTGTATTAAGTATCAAACACTCAAAGTTCAAAATTTAGTCGGTTTCTAATTTGGTTCACTTCTCCAATAATGAGTCTGGCCACGATTATGAACCAATGTCCTGACGGAGACTGTTTTACACTAAAACACAACTTGGATGAAATGACTGATTCCTGTTAGAAATACTGGCACCTGAGCTAGACTTTATCTAGGCCACAGTGTTGTACTGCTAAATTCACGAAGGATTCGGTAGCATAAACGCCAACCCGTACTGCTAGGAACTGAATATAACTGAGGCGAGCTAATACTGTGCCAAATGCTAGTGTCACTGTGGTCTGCGATGCTTCGAACTCGAAGCCTATGCTGGAAGGAAGGTTGAGCGGAAATGACTGATGGAAATGCAGCCCTGGATTGACAGACGCGAATAGTGATAGATTGTGCAGCCCTAAATTAGTCTAGTTAAAATATAGTAAACCCCTATATGTAACCAAGATTTCATGCAAGCGCCTAGCTCTAGGTAAGGTCTACTCTAGCCCTGGGCTAGGGTAGGGCACACCTCTAGCCCTTAGTCTACAATGGGTATTGTGAGGTATTTTTCACATTTTCTCAAAATTCACCTCACAGAACGACAGAGAATTTTGTTATTTACACTAAAATTAACTCCAGCAACCTTCAAAATATCTAATTCGGTGTGAAAACACGGTAAATTCAACAAAATCCGATCCCCATATGTGGCCTACATTATTCGTCTACTGCAGATAGGAATAGGCAATGTGTTCAGTTCGACGAATCACATTCAGAAATGACCGAACTCGCCGAATCCCGGAATTCGCCATATATCATATGAAATGGGGATTCAGATATGAATGAATACTGACCTACTTTGCCCTTCGATGATCACGTAACTGTGCCACAATGGAATGTCGATATAATTGTATTGGAAAAGGTTCCACGATTTTAAAACAAATTCGGTATAACTAGTGTTGTATCCAGGGGCGGGCCTCTGAAAGTCGGGGAGCAAACTCGGGCAGGCTACCAAACTGCGCCGAAGGCGCCGAGGGAACGCGAAGAGCTCCCCCTAACGGCCTGGGGTCCAGGAGGCCGCATTAGGGCCCGTGGTGGGTCCAGGGGCAAATCCCCGATGGCGGTCCAGGGAGCGAAGCCACCCGGAAGCTCCTGGGTATTAACGAAATTGTAGGCATTAAAATGATGCATTTTATCTTCAACTGTAAATTACATGAGACAGGCACTTAACAGAACAAAAATATCACAATTTGACTTTTTCCAATTATATCCTTACTCCGAATGATTAAAGTCGGCCGGAATAGATAATGCAGAGGGTGGGGGAGGGAGAATGGATTACTTAGAATTAAGGTCCCTCAGGGGCTCTCTCCTTGATGCCCCAGATCGTCTTTCAGAAAACTAGGAGGCTTTTCATGTGATGTGAATTCAGCCCTTGTCTGTCATGGGGCGCCCAAATCGCACCGAAAAAATTACGTTTAAGACATTTCAGTAATGAAAGTGAATTAAAATCGGAGAAAGGATGGGCCACTTTAGCTGAATAAAGGTGGCCCCTAATGACATTCTTACTGATGCACAAACATATATAGTCTTTTTCAGGTGACTTTCACAGAGCCGTTACCTGTAAAGAGGCGCACGAAGCGTGCCGAAAAAAATGAATCTTTACTTTATCTCAGTGATGGAATTGAAATATAATTAGACAAAGGGTGGTATCTTTTCAGTACAACTGAATAAGGGTGACCCCTGACTTTTATAAAGTCCTTATATTTGATGGGAGGCGCAGAACACTCCGAAAATGGATTTTGGAGACATCTCAATAGATAAACTAATGGAAATTAGAGAAAGGATGGGCCCCTTTTCACTTCAGCCCTCAAATAGTGGAGCCCCAGATTAGGCGGGGGTCAAATAAGATGATTGTCCTTTCAGAAAGTTTAGGGGAGCTTGGTCAGAGGACGGGACTAGAAAACGAACGCCTCACTGTCTCCCTCTTTCACTAATTACGCTATAGTTTCAGCTGTGTACGGCCCGGGATCTGGTGATAAATTTCAGTGACAATGGAAGAGGTGTTCTACAAGAAGTAACCCCGAATCATGAAATATTTAAAACGGGTGCGCGCGAAGCGTGTCAAAAAACAGCGTTAAGACACTTATCGGAAGAATATTCTTTTATATTTAGTTTTCAATGCAGAATATGACCAGCCTATTTTAACATTATACAACTTAATTAAGTATCACTCGTGTAGCTCTGTCGGTTCCAGTTTGTATTTCTGTAGCAAAAGCAACCAAACTAATAAGTAAAAAAGCTAAGTTTTGGGAAAGGTGTGTGGGGGCCTATGGCATCTTTCTGAATCCCAGATAGGCTTTCGAATGAGGGGTCGGGTAAGGTTTTTGGTCATTGTTTGGGGAAGCTAGGATTTTTTTATTGAGAGGCGGAAAATAGGTAAGCTTTTTTAACCGAATATATCCATGAAATAGTCATTGATCGACGACGAGGTGAAACTTCGCCACATGATAGTCTAGAAGTAGTGAAAAAGTAGGAATTGATTGCCGTTCGGCCGTTCCATACACAATTAAAAAATTCTCCACACCCGGCGGTGACCCCCCCCCCCATTTTTAGGGGGTTGGGTGGGTGTGAAGGGGGATGCGTTCGCACCCTCCGAACCCCCCCCCCCTCCGGTGACGATAATTCAATCATGTAGATTCAGTCTATAGAGATCGGGGAAGGGGGTTCTGCTCACTTTTTAGAGAGCGATGAAGTTACAAGTGAATTTCTATCTCGATGAATGTCCGTCTGATTGGTGCAGAGAAACGTTGTTTAGAGTTGTATTCATCAATTCCTATTCCTTTGTAAGGAATATAATATAACGATACTGTAGTATTATTACAGCAATGATGTAAATTGACACGGAATGAATTATCATTGACATCACAGTGCACATGTTCATCATATTTTATTTACCATTACAGTCGTTAATACAAGGCTTGAATTTTACCAACAGGTAAAAATACTTAGAGAAAGTCGGGGAAAATGAGAGGACTTCGTCATAATACATTCGCTGTATGATTACACTGAATTACTCTGAACACCCATCTAACGACGATCTAACTGCATCATTGAGGATTACTCATCTAAGGAAAGTCAGACTCTGTTTTTCACTTCTAAAAGAAATCGTGGAATGTTTTTGAGGCACATACCACAGAAGTCTGCTGCTACCAAACATTTACTTAGAAGTACTGCATTGGAACAGCGTCCTGGTTTACTGAAGTGTACAGATCAGGATTTCTAGATCCGGGCTTTAAACTACTAGCTCGTCCGTACTAGTAACCTGCATTAATGGTTTATGTGACTAGGAAGTCAATGAGCAAGTGCAGTATCACTAATTAATTGTATGCGGTGATGTATCCTACCCTTTTTGGTTCCTTGCGTTAGCAAAAGGAACCTATGTAGTCAGGTTGGCGTGTGTGTGTGTGTGCACTTGTATTTATTACCAACAGAGGACCATCGTCAGAATACACACCCATCAACCGAGGTCTTTTTGGCAACAGAGGACCAAACACACGGTCCTCTGAAGAAAAGTTGTGCATTCCCTGTAGCAGACATAATTTGACAGTTCTAGCCATTAAAAGTGCTGGACCTCTGTCTGATATGAAATTTAAAAAAATAAGTGTGTAGGTATGATGACTGTATACTACTGATCCACATGGAGTCAGTTCTTTTAGAAATCACGCCCTCTAACACACTTTTATGCAAATGACATAAAGGCACCAGCAGAGACAGTGACAAGGTTGCAAGCACCAGCCATGGCAGCTTTGTTGAATATTAGCTGAACAATATGGTGAGTTAAGGCTCTCTTTTTAAGTCTTAAGGGCAAAATTTTAGTCCATTTTTGGTCAGGCAATTATCTTTGCCATATGCTACTGAACATTCAGCACTGCATTTTTGTATGCACTGTAGACTTCCTTTAGGCTTAAGTACTGAAGCCTAGTGTTATGTTGGGTACATTAGTGTGTACATGTACAGCCTAAGCTGAAGTTATAGATACTGTATGATAGACTACAGCCTGCACATGCTAAACCTTCAAGTTAATTGCTACGTACTGTATTGTATTGCAGGCATGTATAGGCTTCTAAAAGTGCACATTATAAAAATTTTAGCATTCAGGAACAAATAAGTGATCTATAGGCCTACATGTGTCCTATCATATAGACCATGACTAGGATTCAGATGGGGTGACTAGGATTCAGATTGGGTAAGGGCCGGGGAAGGGGAGGGAGGGAGAGGGAGGGTATATGCTGCACCATCATGGACCTGGAACCTTTTCCCCACAAAAACTGACCATTGCTTATAAACTACTGTATAATTGGCACAATTGCAAAACACCCCACCAAATTGAAGCTCTGTTTTTTTTCATTAACAGACTACGGGACTATGCAGTCACTTGATTTGACTCTGTGTCCTTTTAGCCGGGCTCCTGTGATGTCCTGACTATAAATTAACTGCGTATCCTCATAGCCTCTTATAATTATATCCCAAAATTCCGACTGTGTATTCTTGTAGCCTTTTAAAAGGAAATAGTTGAGCTACACTAATTGTAAGCAGGTTACTTAAAAAAAAAAAAAACAGTGATTCTCTTTGTGTACCCTTGAAGCCTTCTAAAAAGATAGTTTGACTGAGTGCATATCATCGTAGCCCTAAGCTTGCCCATGCGATTGACTGTGTATCCTTGTAGCTTTTTAATATAACACACTCCTTTTTAAATTTTATTTAAGAAAAAAAGAAACTGTGATTCCCACTCAGTGCATAACCTATTAGCCTTCTTATTGAGTATATAGTTTCAAGACTACGTATCATCATAGCCCCTAATGTCCCGTGATTCTAGCTGGGTATCTGACTAACTTCTTACATTATATCTGCATAATTGTGACTATATATCCTTGTAGCCTCATGATTCTTGTATACGACTGCATATCTGCATAGCCTCTTTCTGTACATCTCAATAACATTGATGATGAGTCAATCTCAAATAAGAAATACTTAACAGATAAAGTCTCAACTATTTCTTCCAACATCTTACTACATATCCCTTGCCTTTTCATGGGTTGGTAAATACTTCTCTTTTGAACCTAGAATTAAATTGCCTTTTATAGGCTAAAACAAATTTTTGAACTTATAATTATTTTCACTCAAACAGCAAAACGAAGATCCTCCTTGTAAAAGGATCGATTCAGGTTAAATGCAGAATATATGGTTTAGGATATTGGGCATAGGATTCTGTAGCCATGATAGAGCTTGGTTTAGGGATACAATAAATTTTAGTCAGAATCTTTGGTCTAACTTTCAATCTTGTGAACCATATACAGCATACTGTGTACTTTATAGCTCAAGGTAAAACCTGCAACTGCAGCAATGCTTTAATAACACTTTGGTAGCATAGATAGCTTTGGCAATTCTCAAACTTCAACATGCACTCAGTGGTAAACTACCAATAATTCTATCTATAGTTAAAAATATTTTCAGCATACATGACTTTTGCTAATCAAAAAGTTTATCTTGTTACAAAGAGATTTCAAATTATCATGCACTGCACCAATGTTCTTTAAAATTTATAGGCTTCAAGACGATTGAGACCAAGAAATGTTAACAGTCCCATTGAAGAAGCAAGGCAATACTGTGCAGAAGGGAAAGATAAAGCTGGTCTTGAAAAAGGTTCATAAATGAATACATTGGTGAGTTAATGAAGTTTAAATTCCGATAATACTGATGGATGCATGCATACAATGTATATATGTGTAAGCCTACAAAATCTGCCCCTTCATTCCAATAAATACTAAGTTTTCAACAGAGATGGGCATATGCCTTATAGTAACCAATGAAATGAAAAAATATTCCAGTAAAGTTTCTTCAGATTTCAGAGTAGATACAGATTTGAGTACAAATTTCAGAGACATATCCCTGATATAGGATGAACATGGCTTAAAGGCCCAGATCTCTCACCCAAATTAATACCAAAACCTTCTTACTGAAGCCCCTCCCACAATTGTCTGAAATTCATCCCCATCCAGATGCAATCTCAGTTTATTGCTTCAAGGTGACTATAGAAAAACTCAATTACTATAATCAAAACACTCCCAGTACCGTTCATGCTGTGTAATATAAGCTTTGGTACTCTGCATTGTTTGAATAAGCTGTCAATCAAAGAGCTGAGCCAATTGAGAATTTTGGTACCCCCCTACCAAAATTGTAGTTTGGGGTGAGAGGTTTGGCCCTTTAAAGGGAAAATGCAGTCATCCCATTTCGAATTAGTGTGTAGAAGTCTATTCTATTTTATGAATGTTAATAAGGATTAGGCTAAGGTGAGTTTAGGGCATGTGACAGCTACAGTAGCTGAGTAATTGCAGTTGGTCAATACGATAATGTTATGGTTGCAATAAGATTTGATGTGAGTTTTACGCCTCAACGTTTAGGGTTGCTGTAAGAACATGTAGAGATACAGGATAAGTGACCATGACTTGTAGCTGTTAATCTTTTTATTAGCTCAGTAATATGTAGGCCTACCAATTGTTGAGTTGTTTTGGGCCAATCACATTGTGAAGGCTAGGGGCGGTACGTGAAGTAAAGGAGATTCAAGAAAGAAGACTCGAACCAAGTTTTACTGTCCACTAAATTTTATTCAGAGAGAAATCCTTTTCTCTGATTGATCAAAGAGCTGCAAGGATAGACTTGATTAAACAGTGTCACATGTTGAATACGAATTGATTCTAATCTACATGAAGAGTAACAAACTTCTACTCGGTGAGAAACGAACTCCTGTCTCAAAACATTAGGTTCCTTCCTTTTAATGCAAAAACTGGTTCCTATAAACTACTCCACGGTTAAAGAAAATTCGAAGAAGAAAGTGAGAAGAGCTGGCGGTGTCCAGCAGGCTTGGCCCAGCGGCAAAAGCCGCGGAGATGTGCAAGTTTCTTAAGTTGATCCTTTCTGTCTGGCTGTCTATTTCTAACTCTCTCCAGGAAGGGAGTTATCTAAAGTGCTAAGGTGGTTTCCAGACAGAGTTGTCTGCCAACTATGGGATGGGGAATCCTAATTGGACTAATTAGTCATGTACATGCCCAACAAATGACCAATGAGAAAAGTTTGCAAGAAGTAGGATGCCGACTGGCGACCTATATTTCTGTATTTGGGGAAGACACTGACTAGGTCACTGGATGGGCTTTATCAAAACCATAAGTGTCAAGAATCGGACAGGACATCGAATTTATTGTGTGGTAACGTCCACATAATGGGACTGAGCTGTCAGCACCTGTCTGCTTGAATTCCCAAAGTAAACTCCCTAAAGTAGAATGTGAAAGTGCATGGCAATTAACCTTATTATTTGACACTATCTCCCCCTCCCCCAACCCCCTTCCTGTCCTGTGGCCCTTCTCACATGATTGCAGGGGTGGGTGTATGGCAAAATCCAGATTTATGAAGTGCATCTACAATTTCCTAAAACACTTGTCTAGTAAGGTCAGTAGCCAATCACTTGTCCATATTGGGTTTGCCAAGAATATCAGTATCTAGCCAGCATAAATTAACATCAGTGCCATATATTAATCATCATTAGTGCCTTAAACAACAAACAAAAAAAGAAACTTGATACCTTCCATCAATTCCACAGAAATTGATGTGGTTTCTCTAGTAACACTGTTTACATTTCTAGAGTCAGATCATTATTCCGAAGGGTTGAAATTTCAAAGGCCTCCTATATCAAATAGAGAATACTAGTCCAGATTTAGGTGCATTGACTAAACTTTCCTGAAATACTGCAGCAAAGTTGTGGCCAATCACCTCTTCATGTATGAATGATTGGTTACCAAGCATGGCCTAAACATCAGTGTCATATTAGTTGCTACACCTGTATCTTCAAAAAACAAAAAAAAAAACCTCAAACCCTCCATCAGTTCCACAAAATTAGGTCTATGTAACTATCTGTACCTGTGTTGAAATCATTATCTGAAAGGTTGTAATTCTGATGGGCCTGTTTTCTGTATAATAAGAACCATTATTCTGAAGAGTCATTTCTCTGAAAATTGTTATTCTGAATATTAGGCCAACAAGAGGGCGCCATTATGTTGGTAAATTGTGTTACTTTCATGACAGATGCTGGTATAGGGTGCTGAACTCATTTTGATGTTAATGTATTCAAGGAAACTTGGAAAATGGATTTAAGTGCACGTATGAGAAGATTATTCACTATTTGGAATAAGCACCCTTTGGAATGCACTTTAGCTTTCCTATGGAATAAAATTCCTTTGGGGTATGTGCAGCATTTGTGTGTGACATTCAGAATAGTGACCCGAAGGAAAAAAAAACAAATTAAACAATGAGTTTTTTTTTTTTTAGTCATGTTCAGACAGCTAACAGTACAGTACCTTTCTCCTTGCTTTTAATACAAGCTGTAATTTTGTTGGGTCTTACGGCTTTTGACACATAACAGCAGCTTCCTCAAAGAAGTTTTGTCACCTTACAAAAAAACGTGTGTCAATTGGTTCCAAAAACACGTTTTCACATTTTTATGCTTCTTGTATGCTTTATGTTTATAACCTTACTTTAAATATCAATTTTGTGTCAATTATTTTACAGGATGGGGTGTCTTTACCACCAAAGTAAGAAGGAAGGGAGAGTTTCTTTTGGAATATGCAGGAGAAGTAATTAGCCACAAAGATGCGGATTCTAGGGAAGCAATTTACAAGGAGATAGGGCTTGGAAGTTTTCTGTTTTACTTCGGAAAGTTCTGGTAAGTCAAATTTGTATGTGTGTAATACATGTTCCTACGCTATGGCATGTTACCCTGAGGGTGGAGATCCACCCTCATCCTCTTCTTAGCTGGATCACTCACACCCAGAACTAGAATTGTGTTCATTTAAAGTAGGTTGCAGGATACAGATTAATTGACTTCAGCTTACAAAATTTGAAAATAATCAAAAGTTCCTGAGGGTTTTGCCTCAGATGAGACCTTACCTCTACTTAGAGCCATTTAGTCTCCCTTACAGGTGCCTTGTGCTAGAGTATCAGTCAACCATTAGCGTGCATGCCTATACAAGGAGGGAGGCAACAAGAAGAACCTGCATGGGTGATATTTCCATTCAGGTTCTATTGCTGCCTTAATTCCTAATTATCCCCACTTATCCACTGTATTCACTTACAAATTTGGTACCATTGCAGCCTGAAGTAAAGGGATCAAGAACACACATGAAGCAAGCCAATGTGCTGAGTCATTTTGTTCGTGCTATGGCAATTTACAAATTGAATCCATTGGGTTAATATTTTTTCATGTATATGTTAAGTTGGTTTGCTGGAGTGCAAACTCAAGCCACATCCTTGCCAAACATGGGCAAAAAGAAGTACTTACAGTGCTTTATACTGTCTCTGCTTGCATTGTTAGTGACATAATATTTAGCAAATTATGGGCCATAATAGATACAGGACAAAAATTAGCCAAGCTTTTAAATATTCTTCTTATCTTTAAAGTTGGCAGTGACTGCCTAATGCCTTTAAGAGGCTTGCATTGGTCTCATCTCTTTTCTCCCCCAATACTTAAGTGTTTCTGGTGCAGGCTATTATGCTTACCAGAACTGCAGTTTAATGCCACTATTTTCTTCTTGAGATTTCAAGTATTCTAAGATAATGTTTTTGGTCAATTCAAACATACCAGGAATTGACAGTACTTTAGGAGGTCAAATGCTTTGTAGCAGTTTTGGGAGGTTTGATATTATCAAGTGTTTGAATGATTCACTGTGTTGTATAAAATACAGAAATACAAATACAGAAAATACAAATACTGAAATCTGTATCGCCCCTCATTACCTCCTATATACATATGTATAATCCCTGCTTACCCGCAGTTAGTCCCTGGCAAGCTTCTACTAGCACAGTGGCACCAGGTGACCTTCTAACAAGGTCACATGATAATGTCAACTTTCCTGCTTGCCTGTCAAAGACTTCACACAGTTTTGGACCTGGCTTTTCCCTTCAGGATTTTCAAGCTTTGCTTTTTACCTTCAAGGTTTTTTGGTCTCCCTTTGGTGGATTTTGACATTCAGAGTTGAGTTTCTGCCGATCACGATGAGTATCCTTTTCCCTTGGGAGGTTTTTGGAGTATTGTTTTGGGATGAAGTCGTAGGTCACTTTTACTGCTTTATAGCCTATCGCTTTTGTATTGTGTTCTATAGCTTGGGTTTATCCTAGCCTTATGTAATTTTTTGCATTGCTTTTTATTGTGTTTCGAGTGGCCGTATCCCGTGTTTCGGGTCAGCCTTTGGTTGGCTTATCTTATTGTTTTATGCATGGCTTGTGTTTTCTTTTCAGGCTTTCTGTATTATCGCTGTTAGTTTTGAAGCTGTTGCTCCCGTGCTTGCTCTTGATCGTATTGTTTTGCTTTCTTTCCTTTAGGTCAGGTTTATATTGTGTTGGAGCTATTTGCTTCTTTGTTGTGTTTTTAGCTCATACATGTACACATGTGTGAGGTTATCAAATGGGGCAGATGGCATCAAATTTTTAACAAAAGTCTTCTTCTTCCTCATTTTTGGAGATTTGGAGCTAAAATTTGTCTATGATTGCTTTGGAGGAGAGAATTGTTACCTACCTGCTTGCATTAACATGTTTTAAAAGCTGTTTTTTTAGGGCTGAGTTCATTTTGCTTGCAGAACGGTTAGTTGTTTATTTATTGCACTAATAGCAGTGGGCTTGGTTGTGTGTTCAGTTCTTAGCTTGCACATATATGCAGGCTACCGAATTCCTTATGTTACAGCTGGTTGAACAAAGCATTCACAGTACTGTCACTGTGTACTTGTGTAGGTGGTCTCATAGTCAGCTGTGGTTAGCTTATGTGGAGAGAATAAGCTGTAACCAGGGAGTTGCAATAGACCTTGTTGTAACTTATCCTATTGTGGAGATACCTTTCATTCTGTTCTATTCAATTTATCATGCATTGGCCAAGCCAAGCAATACCAACATAACTGTTTGAGCTCAATACTTACAGTACAGAAAGAAATTCTTGAGTCTCTGTGTTTTATTTTGATCAGTACAGAGCTATGCAGTGTTTACTTGTGGATTTGTAGGTAAAAATGAATGTACTTTGCAATACCTGAGCAGTTTACAAGTACAACATACACAGGGGCGCAAAATCCTGGGGGGGGGGGGGGGGGCAAGGGGGGCCTTTGCCCCCTCAAGTGAAAAAGTGGGGGGCCAAATCATAATTTGCCCCCCCCCCCAAATTTGAGTAGACTTAAAAATAGGGTCACCTTTTTTCGTTTTTTTTTTCGTTCGAAACAGTTTTTCTGAAGCTTCGGAAATGCTAGAACACAAGAGCTTCTGGGGGCTTCGCCCCTGGATTCCACCAGGAGCCCTTTGGGGCTTCGCGCTCGTGGTGCTCGCCACTTGTGCACAGTGTAATACTCAAGGGCACATCATAAGCATTTTCGCCCCCCCACCCACTCTCAAACAGGGATCTGCGCCCCTGAACATACATAATGTATTAATTTTATCTTACTGCCTATAATGCCTTTAGGAATACACAGTCCAGGCTTTCACGATTTGAGAAAATACACAGTGATATTTAGATCTAAAACTATATCAGATGTAGATCTACATGCAAAGTCACAAATGTTTTGTCTTGAGAATTTTTGGTTGAACTTCCTGTTTGAGTTCCTGTTTTTAACAGACAAAACAGGTTGTGTGAGCTTTACAACAGCATTGCTGTTCTAGTTCTTTGTTTGTTTTCCTCTTTTACCATGATCAGCTTGGAGGTGCCTTACCTGTAAGCCACTGTTCCAGAGTGGGACTATCATGTTCTTTGCTGTAACTGTAGTTCCTGCTCAGACCAAGCCACAATTGTGCTTTTGTCGAAATTGGTCTGTGGATTGGACATGGATGTCCGCAAAGGCTGGTAAAACCTCAAGAATGCCCTTAGTGGTGCCATACTTTAGCCCCTAGTAGCTCCAATTTAGCCCTTAGTGGCTCACACTTATAGCCCTTAGTGGCTCTGTTCCTGATTCCATGCTTGTTGTCATGAAGGAGAGGTGTGGCTCTAAGCAAACTAATTCATCTCAACCGACAAAACCAACCAGGGCTACAAAATTTCTCAAATCTCGGCCTGTGAAACAAGTCCCACCCATTGTTTGCACGACCAGACCAGCGGGATTTGAGGAACCTAGCTTGCCTCCCAAACCTTTCAGATCTCGGCCCTCAAAGCAGATTCAGGTCCGGTTGCTCAGCCCATTTTTAGCTCATCCATTCGAGCAGGTTTTGTGGAACCAAGCATGCCTTCCAAACTCCTCAAATCTCGGCCGATAAAGTAGAGATCTTTGGGTCCGGTTGCTCTGCCCTTTGTTTGCACAACCAGTTCGGCAGAGTTTGAGGAACTGCTGCCTACTATGTTCATGGCCGAGGCTTCTATGAAATCTGCTTTGGCTTCTGCTGGAGCTCTGCCTACTGCTTTTTCTACAGTTGCTCAGAAGCACATTTTCTCCTACTGTACTGTGGATCCTGCAGCCTTAAGCCCTCGGACTTTTAGCGTTTTGTTGTGTCGTCTAGACATGGTCTGATTCTCCAGATGTGAGGTAGTGTACTATTGGCCGGGGATGTGAACAATGTTTCTACCATTTTCTCCAGGCTGCTCCCACATTCCCTTGTCTGGAAGTTATTATTCTTTCTACCAGTCCACCTGATGCTCAGGCTCAATCAACTGTATCGTCCTTAGTGGGGAGTGCTCTCTCTACTGCCATCTCTAATCCGATTTTCACGGTCGGCCTACAATAAGCCTTACAGAGTTTAGTGCTTTGTTTCGGTACTCGTGCCAGTTTGCAGTCTCTTGCTGGATTACTGCACAAATCCAGTTTTCAATCAGATTAGACAGTTTATGAATCCTGCAGATTCTCAGAGGTTTTGTGTTACTATTATCACAGGCTTCTGTTTCCGTGTCGCAGTGTCTGGCTATTGTCATGCAGGTTCAGTCTGAGTCACCTTCCATCTTTTGCAACAGTGTTGGCTTGGCCTCCTGTGAATGCTCCATCATCTTCTCAACATCTTCCCTAGGCCCCTCCTCCTGCATCCTGTTTCTGCTTCCTTGGAGAGAGGCTGTTCTGAGAAGAGAGGTAAGCTAGCAGGCATAGGCGATCATCTGATTATTCTAGCAGGGCTCCCTGATGTCTCCTCAGAAGAGGAAAGCTGATGGGGTTCTGTCAGATACGTAATTGTTATCACAAATTTTAGGAGTGCTGCCTAGCAAAACCCTCCGTCAGAGTAAGATTGTAAGTTTCACATGCACTGACAATGTATAAGCTATGGTTTAGGTCGGTGACACTCAAGATTACATTGTTACCAGGCTTGAACCCATGGCATGTGAGATCAGAATATCTGGCTGGAAAATGTACCCAGAAAACTAGATTTGAAATGCCATGTCAATAATGCAATCTTTTTTTGTCTTTTAATTTTTCCTAGTATTGATGCAACAGAAGACACTGGAAGGCTGGGAAGGCTTGTAAATGATGGGCAAGGAGAAGAAGAAAACTGTGTGATGAAAACTGTAAAAGTTGATGGTTCGACATCCCCAAAATTATGCTTATTTGCCAGAAGGGACATAAGAGAAAATGAAGAGCTGAGATATGATTATGGTGTTGATGATCTGCCATGGAGACAGGTAAGACCCTAAGTTAAAAGTGTTAAAATTTGATTACCTTTTTAAGACAAATAATTTTGAAGATTGGTCAAATGCGTGTTCAAGTTTAGATTGTGATGTGTAACTTCCATTATGAAATATAACTGTGAGAGTGCTTAATTTTAATTGACTGACATATAGTCCCTCATCATTGGATAAAAATATTAATGTATTGAAGATGTGTACACATTTTTAATATAGGGCTATCTTTGTAGATTGGGTGTAAAATTACAAAGCAAATAGTATGTATGCTTCCTGTAACATAAAGTTTTAAGATTGTGTATGAGTTCTTACCAGTCATAACTCTGATTTAACCTACCATACATAATTCAGATGGACGGTTAGCTGTGCATGCCCTCTATAGGGTGTAGAAAAGCAGTAACTATACAAATTCAATGATCTCGCATAAATGGTTACAATGTTTTCCACATGAAAGCATACTAATATGGTAGTATTATGCTGCTATTGTAGAGTACATTGTAGTATCTAAAATTAATGTAAATTAGGCAATGTGTCTTGGTCCTCAGAAAGGCTATGGATAACCTTAAAAGCATGTTCTGGTGGATTTTGCCTCTGTCTTGTATGAAAAACAAAAATATTCCACACCATGCATGTCCTCCAAACCATATCACACTACTATTTTCCTAACTCAAGATATCTCACTTTAAAGATTAAAGTAATTTTTGTTAAAATAACCTCTGCTTTTCAACAAAGCCACAAAAAGTTATCCTTGAAATTTGATACTGTTGGAATCTTTGAATATCTTTTTCTGTAGATCTAGCATTATCCTTCACCCTACATAGCCTACAACCAACAATATTGCTTAATATTGCCTGCAGCAGCATCATAATTATAAATAAATTGAATGCACTGTAAAACAAATGTGCCACGATGACATCACAGATTTCCCATGATGCACCAAATCCCAAGAAAATTTTGCAATACTTCAAAAATTTGTGTCTTCCGAACGCTATAAGCTATGGAGATGCCGTTTTCACCTTCTGAAAGAGGAAAATTTTCTGTTTATTTTGAAGGTAATGAATTTTGTCTCCAGAATATGCCTTTAATCCTGTGTGCAGTTTTTCACGAAAACCAATAGCTTACCAGTACCTATAGTAGCTAGGTTCATTCAAGTGGCACAGTATATCCATTCATGAAGATCAAGAAAAAATTTCTGTGTGTGAACACAGTTCAAGTCTTAATGTCATGTCAGTTACAATTGCTGACAGATACATGCTAAGTATAAAATGCACTTCAATTGAAGTTGTGCAGTATGCCCCATGTAAAATATGAAATTATTAAAATTATGCCAAAAGGCCTCTGTAAAATATTGTATGGAAAACAGTTGTTTGTTTCTCTCATTAGCAGAAAGTTAATTAAAATGCCTGGCCCATATTGCTTATAAGAAAATGTTAACAGTGGGGTATCTAGGCATTAACTGTGTATATTGTATCATATCATAGAAAATCCATAAAACATGAGGAGGTTGCTGTACCTCCTGGGCTTACCTTGATCCTTGTAAAATTCAAATTGGTACCCAGCCCCAATATGGAAAAGTTTGATCAATGGTCTCGGAAAATGTGCTGTACAAATCAAAGCTGTGTGGTATTGTTGTGTTAAATATAAAAAAGAAAGGCATGTATTCATCACCCCAGACAGTTCTTAATTCTCCCAGCCTACCTATTTCTAGCCCCTCCCACATCTATCTAAAACTCATCTTCCAGACAAAATCCTAGTTTATTGCTTCAGGGAATATCCTAGTGGGCATACAAGTCCTTGTTGTGTAATCAGAACACTGTCAGTCCATGTTGTGTAGTATTAACTACTCTGCATGTTTTGAATTTGATACCAATCAAAGAGCTGTACGTGTTGAGACTTTTGATACATAGGGTATGTGAAAGTGTAGTGTGGGGTGATCAGTAACTGCCTTTAAGCATGGTATTTATGCCCTCTGTTGAATATGACAGTGAGAGACATAAACAAGGCAATGCAGGGACCAAAGTTCTGGTTAAAATCATTGTTTGTAATATATTACAACAGTATGTTACTTTACATGTACAGGACAGTATGCCCTCAGTACAATATGAAAACATGTAGATTAAACAATATTGGTCCTCAGTATGATATGATCAAAAACAAGCCTGTGTGTGAATAGTTTCTCATGATACATACAGTTTAGTACACATAGTTACAGTAGTTCCTGTAAATTATTTCAATTTGCACAATACAGTACAGTATGCCCTCTGTAATATATGTCTGGACTGGTATGTTGTGTAAAAATATTTTAAGCATGGTACTGTATTTATGCCCTCTGTCGAATATAACAGTAAAAGACATTTAAACATGACAATGCAGGGAACAGACTTCTAAATTAAATGTTAAAGTATAATGTTACTTTAAGTGTACAGTATGCCCTCAGTACAATATGAAAACATGTATACAGTATTGGTCCTCAGTATCATATGATCAAAAACAAGCCTGTGTGTGAATAGAATTCTCATGGTACGTACAGTTTAGTATACATAGTAACAGTAGTTCCTGTAAATTATTTCAATTTGCGCAAAGCAGTATACCCTGTGTCATATATGTCTGGTCTGGTATCTTGTGTAAAAATATTTTAAGCATGGTACTATTTATACCCTCTGTCAAATATGACAGAAAAAAAACATTTAAACATGACAATGCAGGGAACAGACTTCTAAATTGAAATGTACAGTATGCCCTCAGTACAATATGAAAACATGTAGATTAGACAATATTGGTCCTCAGTATGTTATGATCAAAAACAAGCCTGTGTGTGAAGTTTCTCATGGTATATACGTACAGTATAATACACATAGTTACTGTACAGTAGTTCCTGCAAATTATTTCAATTTGCACAATACAGTATACCCTTTGTAATATATGTCGTCTGGTCTGGTATCTTGTGTAAAAATATTTTAAGCATGGTACTGTATCTATGCCCTCTGTCAAATATGACAGTAAAATAAATTTAAAAATGACAATGCAGGGAACAGACTTCTAATTTAAAATATTAAAGTATAATGTTACTTTAAATGTACAGTATGCCCTCAGTACAATATGAAAACATGTAGATTAGACAATATTGGTCCTCAGTATGATATGATCAAAAGCAAGCCTGTGTGTGCAATAGTTTGTCATGGTACGTACAGTATAGTACACATAGTTACAGTAAAATTCCTGTAATTTAAATTTCCCTGCAAGCACATAATTAAGTTTACAAGTTGTCCAAATATTGAATTGGGTATATACTTGTACCTGTGCTACACATAGTACATACAGTTGCGCAACACATGCTCTCTCTAAGATATGGATTATTAACCAATTGGTTACATTCAAAAACATCTGTATTTTGTCATGCATGCACTTTTAATTGCAAAAGGTTTATCCTGTGCCAACATTTTATACAGTTTTATACAGTTTATGCAGTTAGTTTATAGTATAAAACAGTAACATGAACATTAGATGAGTAATCAAATACTGAACAAACATTGTGTCAATATTTACACTGTTCATTGTTCAATTTTGAAGATTCCCCCCTTTCCCCCACCCCCCCCCCACATCTTTGTTGTGAAACTAATAAGGAATTGTGCTAGACACTTGTGCTTCTACGATGTTGGAACATAATGAAGGGTAGTTACACTATTAGAAAGTGTTCCCATTCACTGCTACCATTTTAGAAACAAAACTTGAACTTAAACCTTAATTGAAACTTTATTTTAAACTTGATTTTTTTGGTCTAGATGACACTCTGGTGACATATTCATGTTGGTTTGTTCATTCATGTGTGTTGTTAGATATCATCTAAACTGTAGTAAACGGGGTAATAAAAAACATGGTAGTTGGGGTATAAAGATCAACCCCCTACAAGCCCCAATCAATATAGTCCTAAACTTTTGTAAACTGCATACTTTAGCCCTATAAATTTATTTAATTTTAACACACTTTGTAGACTCATGACTGACTCTTCAACTGAACAACAGATTGTCCAAAATAAAAATCAGGGCTGATCTTGAAGTTTGCACCCCTTGGCCTAAACTTTTTACAACATAAACTACCTAAATGATAGAGAGTTAATTTTTATTTTGTTCATTTTTTTCTTAAAGGCCTGTCTACAGTATGTGATCCAATTATCCCCACTTTTTCCCTTTCTCTATGAACCATCTTGTTTCTTTTTAACCCCAAAACTGGTTATGGGAATGGGTACAAAAAGCAGGGCCTAAAATGTGATAATTATATACAGTATGTGTCAACATTGTTCAGTAACTAAAACTCGCCAAACACACTGTAGGCTTACAACAAAGTACCACGCCATCATTAATGACATATGGTATTTTGTTGTAAGCCTACAGTGTGTTAGGCTAGCCACTACTACTGTGATCATATTTTCATTCTTAGTACTGGCTTCTGAAGGGGCAACAATACTTCATAAATTTGCGATGTTGTAAAAGGCATGAGCAAAGTAGCCTAGCAAATAACTGCATGAAAAGGTATATAGAATTTGTAAATTTTTTAAAATGCTACAAAATTGACACTGATTTTTTTACCCCCAAAATGGTCACAAATTTTTTTGGGAAAAAAACAACCATTTTTCAAATTCTTTGCCATAATCTTTTATGAAAGTCAGATTTTTTTATTATGTTAAAAGATGTTTATTGGGCTTGCGCTTTTAAAGGATGTTTACAAAAACATGGACAAGATTTACAGGCAGTATGAACTGCTGTAATTGTGTCTGTAGTAAAACGAACGTGTATGGTACAGTGCAGTATGTATACATCACCCTCTGTGGTATGAATCACACTCCACTGCATTTGCAGAGTACTGTACCAAGCCCACTGTATTTGACTTTGACCATTGCAAAATGCAGTCAGAGGGATAGCCTGCGGAGCAGACTCTGTAGTAGCCGAAAGATGGCGCTCTCTCAAAATTATCACCTCTCTAAACAGTATAATACACAGAGTCTGCAAACCTTCGTCCAGTTTCCATTTACAGGAATCCCGCATTTTGAGGGACGAATTAGTAAACATGAGATGGTCACGTGGTGCACGAAATAAGTATGACTAATGTATTTTGGTACATACAACTGATACAACGAACGGCGAACAACCTAATTAGCTTTTTTAGGTGGAAAATGTATACCAGGACATACGTTCGATGCATAAATATTACATATTACGTGAGATATAATTTAGTATTTTAATTTTTGTCGTGACGTCATATTTGGTAGTCGTAAGTGAGATTCGCTAGAAAGTTGGCAGGCTATTGTATACCGTAGGTATGCCATGTAACTTAGTTGGAAACGTCGACTGTTCAACAGTGAAGCCATTGAAAGACTCGTAGTATTATTTATAGTAGCGAAAGTTAGATTTTAGATATTTGAATGTAATAGTTGAAACGCAAACACAATAGCCTGCTTACAGCAGGCTATCAGAGGGATCATGAGAACTGGGAGTAAACAGTAGCGCTCTCTGCTCTCTTCTCTGTTTTAACTTGCACTTCCCCAGACTCCTTAGGTGCTTATAATACCTGTGGTTAAAATCTGCAATTCAAATTGCTCAAGAGTGTGCCCTCTGTAGAATATGGGATTGGAAAACATAAACTCCACAGATTACATTATAGAGAACATCTAATTCAAACCAATTTGTTTCAGAAAGCTTTCTGTTGTACTGTACCATACTTGCTGTTGTCCTCTATACAATATGAAAATGTAGAATTGGACAATATGTACTGGTTCTCTGTAATATATGTGAAACTCTTCCTGTGTGTACAATGTAAATAGTTTTTCATAAAAAGTAACAACAATTCTCTAGCAATTTTCAGTTGATTAGTATGCTGTCTTTTAAGTATGGTTCATATTGAATGTTAGACATCTCATTTGATGTACAGTAATATTGTACATGTAGCACAACAAATGTTAATGGTGGAGTAAAGACATTTTACTGTGTAGAGTACTTACTGTATATACTGTCAACAAAAATGCAAACAACATGAGGAGGTTGCTGTCCCTCCTGGGCTTAACTTGATCACGCCTCAACTTTCAGAAGAGTTTGTGGTTGTCCTTCGGTCAATCATTTCACTAATTTTAGTTGTCCACAAGTAAATTTGGTTGCATATGTCCAACCTTTTGCCCAATTACAAAACAGTAACTGTGTCCATGTACAATATTGTGCTCTTGATAATTACAAAGATGTGATGTTTGAGAGACAAACACACGTAAAGTCGATTGTATGATAGAAAAGTTGAAAAAATTGTTCACTCAGCAGTATACATTTTTTAATTGGAGAGAAAAGTGAGTTGTCCATCGCACATTGGTTGTCCGCATGGAATTTGAGTTTTCCCGGACAATCAGACAACCACAAAATCGAGCCCTGTTGATCCTTGTAAAATCCAAATTGGTACCCAGCCCTAATATGGAAAAGTTTGATTGATCTGGGCCTCTTATTGCATGTGGTTCAAGCAATCTAAAGTGTCAGTTAGCATGGGTGTGCCAGGCATGTATAAAATAAGAATATATATGGGTACATACTGTACAAATCAAAGCTGTCTGGTATGTTGTGTAAAAATATTTTAAGCATGGTACTGCATCTATGCCCTCTGTCGAATATGACAGTAAAAGACATTTAAACATGACAATGCAGGGAACAAACTTCTAATTAAAATGTACAGTATGCGTGTGTGAACACAGTTCAAGTCTTAATGTCATGTCAGTTACAATTGCTGACAGATACATGCTAAGTATAAAATGCACTTCAATTGAAGTTGTGCACTATGCCCCATGTAAAATATGAAATTATTAAAATTATGCCAAAAGGCCTCTGTAAAATATTGTATGGAAAACTGTTGTTTGTTTCTCTCATTAGCAAAAAGTTAATTAAAATGCCTAGCCCATATTGCTTATAAGAAAATGTTAACAGTGGGGTATCTAGGCATTAACTGTGTATATTGTATCATATCATATAGAAAATGCATAAAACATGAGGAGGTTGCTGCACCTCCTGGGCATACCTTGATCCTTGTAAAATTCAAATTGGTACCCAGCCCCAATATGGAAAAGTTTGATCAATGGTCTCGGAAAATGTGCTGTACAAATCAAAGCTGTGTGGTATTGTTGTGTTAAATATAAAAAAGAAAGGCATGTATTCATCACCCCAGACAGTTCTTAATTCTCCCAGCCTACCTATTTCTAGCCCCTCCCACATCTATCTAAAACTCATCTTCCAGACAAAATCCTAGTTTATTGCTTCAGGGAATATCCTAGTGGGCATACAAGTCCTTATTGTGTAATCAGAACACTGTCAGTCCATGTTGTGTAGTATTAACTACTGTACTCTGCATGTTTTGAATTTGATACCAATCAAAGAGCTGTACGTGTTGAGACTTTTGATACATAGGGTATGTGAAAGTGTAGTGTGGGGTGATCAGTAACTGCCTTTAAGCATGGTATTTATGCCCTCTGTTGAATATGACAGTGAGAGACATAAACAAGGCAGTGCAGGGACCAAAGTTCTGGTTAAAATCATTGTTTGTAATATATTACAACAGTATGTTACTTTACATGTACAGGACAGTATGCCCTCAGTACAATATGAAAACATGTAGATTAAACAATATTGGTCCTCAGTATGATATGATCAAAAACAAGCCTGTGTGTGAATAGTTTCTCATGATACATACAGTTTAGTACACATAGTTACAGTAGTTCCTGTAAATTATTTCAATTTGCACAATACAGTACAGTATGCCCTCTGTAATATATGTCTGGTCTGGTATGTTGTGTAAAAATATTTTAAGCATGGTACTGTATTTATGCCCTCTGGCGAATATAACAGTAAAAGACATTTAAACATGACAATGCAGGGAACAGACTTCTAAATTAAATGTTAAAGTATAATGTTACTTTAAGTGTACAGTATGCCCTCAGTACAATATGAAAACATGTATACAGTATTGGTCCTCAGTATCATATGATCAAAAACAAGCCTGTGTGTGAATAGTTTCTCATGGTACGTACAGTTTAGTATACATAGTAACAGTAGTTCCTGTAAATTATTTCAATTTGCGCAAAGCAGTATACCTTGTGTCATATGTGTCTGGTCTGGTATCTTGTGTAAAAATATTTTAAGCATGCATATGGTACTATTTATACCCTCTGTCAAATATGACAGAAAAAAAACATTTAAACATGACAATGCAGGGAACAGACTTCTAAATTGAAATGTACAGTATGCCCTCAGTACAATATGAAAACATGTAGATTAGACAATATTGGTCCTCAGTATGATATGATCAAGAACAAGCGTGTGTGTGATTGTTTCTCATGGTATGTACAGTATAGTACACATACAGTAGTTACAGTAGAATTCCTGTAATTTAAATTTCCCTACAAGCACATTTAAGTTTACAAGTTGTCCAAATATTGAGTTGGGTAGTATACTTGCTACACGACATAGTACATACAGTTATGTAACACATGCATGCCCTCTCTAAGATATTGATTCTTAACCAATTGGTTACATTCAAAACAGCTGTATTTTGTCATGCATGCTTTTTTAATTGCAAAAGGTTTATCCTGTGCCAACATTTTATACAGTTTTTTACAGTTCATGCATTTAGTTTTTAGTACAAAACATGAACATTGGATAAGTAATCAAATATTGAGCAAGCATTGTGTCAATATTTACACTGTTTATTGTTCAACTTTGAAGAATATCCCCCCTTTCCCCCACCGCCATATATGTTGTGAAACAAATAAGGAATTGTCCTGACACTGTAGTGCTTCTAGGATGTTGGAACATAATGTAGGGTTGTTACACTATTAGAAAGTGTTCCCTTTCACTCGTACTTTTGTTTGAAACCATGCAAACTTGATCGTGAACCCTAATTGAACCGTATTTTAAACTTTGGGCCTACCTTTTTATGTAGTTGACACTATGTGACACATCCTTGTTACTGTGTCATTAAATATCTAACTACATGACTAACTTCACTGGTACTGTAGATAATTACATATTTGAAGTGTTGTACAGTACAGTTATATAGCTGTAAGACATATTTACAAGAATGTGGATGTGTTTTGAAGCAGTATACTGCTTTAGTTGTGCCTAGAGTTAAGTGAACGTGTATGGTACAGCTGCAGCATATACAGTATATACACAAATTACACACCATTGCTTTTGCTGAGCACCAAACCCACTCTATGACTTTGACCATTACAAAATGCTCCAGAGGGATCATGACAACTGGGAGTAAATAGTAGCACATGCACTCTCTTAACTGTTTTTACTCACAGTTCCCTTGACTCCCTGGGTGCTTATATACTTGTGGTTAAAATCTGCAGTTCAAATTGCTTAAAGGCCAACAGCAGTCCCCCCAAACTTACTTTGAAGCAACAGCTAAATATCACAAATCTCATACTATTTCTGTTAAAAGAATCTTTCATAATATTTTATTACTTTGATATAAAATATGAAAGGTAAACCAAGTAGTTATTTTTTAGTAAATTTCACATTGAAAATTTCACATGACTCTCAACAGCCGATCATGAAACTGGACAGTCTACTACACTACCTCAAGTTGGGGTGACTGCTCCTGCCCTTTCAAAGTGTGTCTTCTGTAGGCAGGGACTTGAAAACAAACTCCACAGAGTACAGTACATGGAGAACATCTAATTCAAACCAGTTTGTTTAAGAAAGCTTTCTTTTGTACCATACTTGCTGTACAGTATGTTATGTCCTCTGTACAATATGAAAATGCAGAATTGGACAATATTTGGTCCTCTGTAATATATGGGAAACTCTTCCTGTGTGTACAATGTAAATAGTTTTTGATAAAAAGTAACAACTTTCTCTAGTATTAACATATATTTCAATTAATTAGTATGCTGTCTGCAAAATATGGTTCTAAAACATGCCATACTTAAGATTACACATCTTGCATACAAATCTTTTGTTGTGTCTGTTGTGTCTGTTGTAGATCAGAGTTTACTGACTGTTGTAGATCAGAGTTTACTGATTTTTACTGCACATGTTCATTTGTGCACCATGTCCTTTGTAAGATATGAAATTTTGACCGTACTGTTCTATGTATGAGCCTAGCTCACACAGGAGTTATTTCCAAGAGACCTGTATTCTGATAACTTTTGATTGATCGTGTGCCAGCATTTTGTGTCTTATTGTAGTTACAAAACATGAACATGATGAGTTAGCATTTTAAATACTGAACAAGCATTATATAATATTGGTATTCACATGTACTGTTTAACTTAAAAAGAATTTTCCCCCTTCCTTGTACTGCAAAGCAATGAATGGAACAAGGCTATAATTATGTTGTTTCTTCTGCAGCTCTGCAAGTAGAGTCTCCATGCAGAGGTCAATAGTTGGCTAGTTTGGGGTGGGACCATGTAGCTGCCATAAGGCCCTTGTGTTTTCCAATATAATTTTCTTGGTATTCAGAGTGAATATCCCCCAAATTTCTGAGTAAATTACAGTACTGTAACATAATGAGAATGCTAGCGGGATCTTTTACAGTAACTGACCTTCAAATGACACTGAGAGTACACCAAGCTCTTCACAGTGCACAATTATGGTATTTTCACATTGAGCAAAATTTTCAATGCACAGCTCACTTAGTACAACGGATGAAATGTGCAATGACCATGCCATGGATGACTTAAGTACAGTAACTTTGTAATAAATTTGTTGTACAAATGAAAACTATGTATGGTTGCCACAGGCATGTTACAAGTGTTACTCCCAAGGTTTGTTTGTTACAGGAAACCTTTCTGATGCCTCTCTTCTAATGTTAGTGAGTGTACAGCTGTTTTGGCTAGGTTTTGTTTGGTTCGTTGGAGTTAAACCTTCTGATTTAATCTAGTGGTGCCCACTGCCTTTTCCATTTGTGGGGCACTTAATAGGTTTCCCTACTCCATTGCTCATGAATGTGGAACACCACACAAAACAGCAGTAGGTTCCTTTTTAAAAGTCTTTGATATGACTTGATCTGGGAATTGAACTGAGACCCCCTGAGTGACTGGCAGATGCTCTATTTTGGCTGGGATAGTTACTGTTATTTGTTTCATAAGTGATACAAAGTTAGTTTGATAGATCGCACATTAAAGCATGTCAAAATCTTCAGGGAAAATCATTGACCATCGTTAAACCTGCATACAGACAGGGGTGGTGCCAGCATTTGCCGAACAGGGGGCCAACAACCCTAAGCACTTGAAATTTTCAGCATGCAGAGTGCTGAGGATGCTAAAAATTTAAGGTTCTAAATTTGCAAAACAATTTTTTTATTTCATTTAGAGTAAGTTTGAACATTTTGGGTTCTTATTAAGAATCCCCCTTCAGGATCAGTGCATCGATCAGCAACAACATACTTTATCTAAAACCCACTAAGGCTACTGTGCTTTCTATTTGAAAAGGATTTCGTGTGCTCGCTACTAGCTAAAACTGCTACCCATTTTAGTAATGGGTGTCTTATATCTTTGTGCTACTGTATGCACTATTAATTTTACATAAATTTTTAATTTTCACACAGACTGAAGCTCAGAACAAAGCTGCAGAACAGACTCAAAGTACAGATGAAGGGGATAAGCTCACAGAGGTTTCAGAGTGCATGGAAGGCAGCGTCACTTCTGAAACATTGGACCCACAGTTACATCACATAAGCAGTACTTTGCACAAAGGTGATGAGTTTAAGCTCCCGATGCTTGTTACAGAAAGGCCCAACCTAGTAATAATTCCAGTATGTTTAGTATAACAAGTGAAGCTGGGTTTGATGCTTACTTCAACAGTTATGAACCTCCAAGTAGGGAGGGTCTGCCAAACAATCCATCTTGCTCCCAACAACAAACTTCCAACACAGTAAGCCAGGATGAAGCTGCGTTTGATTCTGATTTCAACATGTGTGAATCATCAAGTACAGAACATGTGTCAAACAACTCATCCAGATCCCAACAACGTGAGTCCAACAAACAAAGCCAGGATAAAGATGCTGGCAATTCTGATCCCAACCCATGTGAATCTGCAAATGAAAAAGATGTGCCAAACAATCCATCTGTAAGACTAGCTTCTGACGTGAGTAGCCAGGAGGATGAAGCTGTTGATTCCGATTTCAACCTTTGTGATTCTTCAAATGAAGAAGATATGTCACATAACCCTATAAGCTCCCAGAAAGTAACATCCACTGGAACAAGACAAAGCAAATATGCCTATGATTCTGATTTCAACCCATTTGAGTCTTCAAATGAAGATGAGTCAAAAGAACCATTAAGCCCTAAGATTTCAAGACCAATTAAAAGGAAGAACAGTAGGAAATGTTCATTTGAATCCTGTGAGTCATATGCCAAACTCTCTGGTTCATCAGATGATGAAAGTATTGCTGAAGATATTTTTGCTATCCAACGTGAACAATTTATTGAGCAGTCACAAGATTCAGATATTGTGCCACCTTCAGATTGTTCAAATGATGATGCAGATGGCTGTAACTCTCGATTTGACTTTCGTAACATGACATTGTCTGCTCCTAGTGCCTCTTGTGTTCCAGTTCAAGTCGCTGATGTTAATTCAAACCACATGTCATTTTCAGATGATGATCCTGATGATCCAGATTATTCTTTTGATAATGATGTTCATTCCAACGATTATCAAGATGATGAAAGTAGCAGTGGAAACTTCAAAGAGAGTACTTGCTCTGAGGAAAGTGATCATGAGCAGATGAAGAGATCAAAAGTTAAGAAGGGAAAGAAGGTGCCTAGTGCAGAACAATCTTCCTTGCCTGCAGTTGTTTCCTCTTCTTCACAGGTTCTGAAAGTCACAAGCAGAAGAAAATCAGATATTTCTGACACTGTGGATAATTCTTCTGACCATAATTTTGAACCTGACTATAATGAGGATAGTGACAGTAGGAGCAAGCAGGATTCTGAAGAGAACTCTTCAGGGGAAGGTAAAATCAAACAAAAGAATCAGACATCAAACATTAAGAAGAAAAAGGGAATGCCTGTTCCAGATTCATCAGTGGTATCTTCTAAAATGAGTGTGCTTACAACAGCTAACAAAAAGAAGAGAATTTGGGATAGACACAATATTTGTGTTTTTTGTGAAGAAGGATTTTCCAAGTTGCCTCGTCACTTTGAAAGAAATCATTCCAGTGAAAAGGAAGTTGCCTACATTCTCAGTAAGGATAAGAACTCAAAAGAGAGGAAGTTCTTATGGCAACTATTAACAAATAAGGGGAATCATGCACATAATGTGATGGTTATTAGCAAAGGTGAAGGCACATTAATCCCTGCGAAGCGACAGTCATACATCACTGACGTGGGGGATTACCTCCCGTGTGAACATTGTTTAGGATTTTACATAAGGTCAGACTTATGGAAACACCACAAAAATTGTGCAGCTGTGAAGTTATCAGGACTTCCACTAGCAAAAGGGAGAGTTCAAGGGAGGTCAGCAATGCTACTTCCAACACCCCAAACTTCAAATGAGGCTTTTCGTGAACAAGTTCTTTCAAAAATGAACAATGACAACATTGGACTGACTGTCAGAACAGATGGTCTCATTTGTAAGTTTGGTCTTAAACTTTTCATGAAATTTGCTGAACCTCATCAGTTCCAGTATTGTGCTCAGAAAATGAGGCAACTTGGAAGGCTACTGGTGACCATGAAAGGCCTGTTCCCTGGAAAAATCAGTTCTCTAAAGGATGCTATACACCCGAAAAACTTTGGTGATGTAGTTGAAGCAGTACGACAAACAGCTGGGTTTGATCCTGTCAGTAAGCAGTACAAGACTCCATCACTTGCCTTACAGATTGGGTTTTCACTCAGAGCAGTTGCAGGTATACTGAAAGCTGATGCTTTGAAAACTGGAGACAGTAATGAGCAGGAGGCAGCTGAGCGCTTTGATAAACTTTGTGGTCTGGAATGGAGTCAGGAAGTGTCTCATAATGCCATCAAGACTCTTGAGAAGAGAAAATTTAATAAACCACAAATGCTGCCCTTAGGTGAGGATGTAGCGAAACTAAGTCGCCATTTGAGAGAAGTCTCTAAGAAACATTCAGAGCTTTTACATGCTAATGCATCAGATAATGAGTCTTGGTATATTCTTGCAAAAGCTACATTGGCTCAACTCATATTGTTTAACCGAAGGCGGAGTGGAGAAGTCGAAAGACTTTTATTAGAGGAGTGTAACAACATTACTTCTGAACTGAATGAAGATGTCCTCAACAGCCTCAGCAAGTGGGAACAAAGTCTGTGTAAGAAACTTAAGAGACTAGAAATCAGAGGGAAGTGTGGGCGCAAGGTACCCATTCTAATGAATGAAGCCCTCCATTCCAATGTGCAGAAGCTGATTTTGACCAGAAAAGATGTTGATATCAGTGATACAAATATTTACTTATTTGCTAGGCCATTCCCATCGCAACATCCAATACGAGGCCATGACTGCATACGTCAGTTTTCTGTAGAATGCGGGGTATCCCATCCTGAGAACATAACTTCTACCAGACTGAGAAAACAAATAGGGACAATGTCCCAAGTTTTCAACTTACAAGACAATGAGATGGATATATTGGCCACATTTATGGGCCATGATATAGCTGTGCACAGAAACTACTACAGACTGCCAGAACAAACTCTCCAGCTAGTTAAAGTTTCTAGGATCCTGTTGGCAATGGACAGTGGCAAAACACTGGACTTCAATGGAAAATCTTTAGATGAGATAGAGATTGATATTGATGGTAAGTTAGGTTTTTCTTGTTTTCCACTGGATTGGTGTAGGCTTTAGACCAGGGGCGGGATTCACTATGAACAGGAGAACCGAGGTTCATATCCAGTTAATCACCGGTGAATTTATAGAACAGCAAAAGAACCGCCGTTAAAAGACGGTTCCTTCTCTCTAAAGTCCTTGATTTCTTTAACCAAACCTTAAGATCAAACTTGGTGCATTGAACAGCTATTTCACCGATTTTCAACCCATTGTGGTTTTACACTTCATTTCCATTTGATGACCCCAAAGGGGCAATTGTGGTGACTTGCTTGAAAAATATGGGTCTGCAGGGACTAGCCTCCTGGAATGAGTGAAACCATTGACCCATTTTCTGAGCTGCAGCAGTTGTTTATAAACGTGTCTAGTTACATTTCTCACAGGTTACTGCCTTGAAGGTAGTAATCCATGGTCAAATTTACAGCAATAAATTCCATGGTTGCTGTCTCTGTGATTCGTGCAGTGGTTCCACATGTAAAGGAGTGTTATAACAATGACAAAATTTGAGCACTGGCAATTGACTGTAAAAAAATCTAGCAAAATACAAAAAGGCAGCATATAGGGGCCTACAAGATTAAGTTTAAAGTTTCAGTTCAGTACTATCTTTGAAGCTGTGATTTGAGAAGGGCCAGATTGGATACTTTTATGGGAGCAATTTTTTCGGGTTTGCATCGCAGTTTGCGATGAAAAAAGAGGAAAAATTGACAATTGCGATACATCATTCGATCTTGAATAGCAGCGACTTGCTATGCAAAATTTCAGCAGGTATTGTGTCATTTTGAATATTCACAGAACGAAATAATGTTAGGGGAAAATAAAATCAGAAATTGAAAGTCATGAAAACTGATCATGCAAAAAAAAAAAAAAAAAATGGCCCCGCACTATGTTTGTTTCCAAATAAAACCACCGTAATTTTCCGCAGGAGATGCACTGTTTACTACTACGTACACACCCTGATCGCTGTAATAGTGTGCAGGGGAAATAATAACCCTCGGCATCGAAGGCAAAATCTGCGGAGCCGGAAAGCAACTGGTTTTGCCCTTGATTATTCTGGTAATGACAGGAGACTTTGCAGCCGATCAATCTTTACAGTATTGTCAGTCAAACATGCTCTACATTCTCAAATCACTGTTTAAATTCCTAAAAAGGGTGAATATCTAAGGTTGTAAACATGGTTTTAAATACCGTTCTGTGCGGTTCTACTGGAAGCAAAGAAACTTTGCGCCAAGCCATGCTGCACTCCAAATCGGCAACTTGCGATGAATGCAAGTTTGCCCTTGAGACTAGGCTAGGCTCAGAAATCTTAATGTAAAACCTTGTTAGGATAGCACAGGCGCCAAAAGAAGAACTCTGAAGGAAAACATATCGTACAAGGAAATTGCTGAAGTAAAGTTTTTAAAAATATTTGGCAGGGCTTAGTTCGAGTATTTTTCACATGAAACAATTTAATGAAGTGAATGTCATCTAGATTTTGTATACCATCAGCTTTTACGTTTTGGGCTGGTTACATTGAGAAGGGAATACCTGCGCAGTAGTATATAATAGTGCACAATCTTTAAGTCAGATTTTATAGGACACTGAGGAGATCATAGGTTCACGTTTTCAGCAACTTATGCAAGGATTTAAAAAGCCTCAAAACTTTCTCAGTTTATTTTAAAAGTTACTTACTAAATTAATTAAGCTGATGACGTCTTTTTTCATTTGTATGAGGTTAAAGTGGGTGAAATGGTTTGGACATTTTGGGGTGAATCTCTGTCTTATAGGATGAGCTTGATTCTTCAAATCGGCAGTTACTCTGCTTGGTTGTACAACTTGTACGAGATGGAGCTTTGATCCATAAAATATAATGGGTATGGGTGGACTAATTGGTAGTTTGTATGTCGTTACAAGTAAGTGGTGGCCAAATTTTAGGTAAGGGAAATCCGCGAAAAAGGAAGAACCCCTAGTGACTATTTGGACTGTGATGATGAAGAGGATTAAGGATGGTTGCATCTGATGAATGTCAATAAAAGATGGCACTGTTCTCTGATTGGTTGCTTTGATGTCAGTATGTCATACCACTGCTCCTGTTCTAAAATGATGCTTAGCAGCTTAGGGCTATGAATGGGATAAAGAGGATGCATTTTGTTAGGCTTTCTGAGATTGGGTACAAACCATTTCAATGAGGGAATTACATTGCTATTAATGAAGTTTCATGGACAGTTTATTTTCATAGCTTTATTTTGGTCATTAAATTGACAAACAAACATCAAATGAAAGGTAGCAAAGCAAAAAGTTTAGAAAAATTCTGAGGAGATCCCATAAAATCGTCTAGAGCTTTTTACAGATATTGCCTTGGAGACATGAGTGTAGTTATACTGCATATGTGATAAGGGTCATATGGAGGCACTATGCATGATGTTTTACTACCTGTATTATCATATCTACCATTCAGTCTTGGATTCTGTAGTTTTTTACAAGCTGCTGTAAAAATACATACAGCTAGGAAATGTCAGTATAAAAAATTGTTAATCATTTTGGGGCGGGGGGGGGGGGGATTGCTAATCAATTTTGAATAATGAGCAGGAGTGGCGCCAGCGGGGGGAGGGCGGGGCCATCCCCCCATTTAAATCGGGGGAGGTCTTAAAATAAAAAATTAAAAAAAGAAAAAAAAAGGGAAAAGAAACCTACAAGGACCGAAATTAATGGATGGGTGAGCATACTTTTTGTTTTGAAATACTATTTTAGTACATATCGGAATCGATTTTCAATCATTTCTTCTTTCCTCGGTTAAACCTCATTTCATGTACCTTGTCCTATCTCCGCCACTGTCGTGGAAGGACGGCAATTTCGTTCGGGGAGGCCTAACAAGGAACGTAAAGGACTGAAGTTACTGGATGGATGATCATTAATTTTTTTTTCTTTTTGAACTATTTTATTCTTTTGTAACGGTATTTTAATGCCTATCTGAATCTGTTTTAATCACTTCTCACTAGCTCTGTTATCCCTCATCCCCTCCCCCCCCCCCCTGCCCCCCCTGTTGTTGAGCAAACCCAATTTCGTCGGGGAGCCTTCATCTGCATACCCACGTTAAACTGATAAAAGGTGCGGGTCTTATAAACTTCAGTCATCCGGACGGTCTTCTTGATTTTGCTCACTAGAAGACAATATTCTTCATGGAAACTCATAATTCCGAAGTTTCCTGACAAAAACAGACAAGAGGTTGTTCAGGTGCATGCGGTACCAATGTTCTGCCACCTGGCCTGCCCCGACAGCCGAATTCTAATAACAGTAATGAAAATCAGACAGGCCGTTTCAGCTACACATAGGCTGATGATAAACAGTAGTGTGAAAATGTCTCCCAATAAGTCTGATTGAAAATTCATTTGAAGCCACCTTGTAACATGACATATTTTCAAAAATTCAAATACATAGAAAGAAAAATCATTTATAGTCTGGAGTTCGGGAAGTCACGAAGAAAATCTCATCTTTTTAGCGGACCTTGCAATGGACTACAACGACGATTCCTAATGAAGGCAAAAACACTAGTATGTTTTCAATTCTGTTGCAGAGTTTTCCCCGAAAAGAGACAAGAACATTACATCTAATTAATTGCAGCAGTACCCTTTTACCTGGTAATTTTCCGATCACTTAGCAAGCTGGGTTTTTTCTATTGAAGTGAAACTTTCCACTTAATGGAAAGCTTAAAATAACGACTGCTTCATTACTAGTTACAAGTCTGGGAAATGCCTGTTCTGGCTGTCTGAGGGGTTTGAATTTTTAACAATTTTCTGTACGCTCCTCGCCAACTGATGGTGGCGCTCCACTTAGATAGAGTGTTTTGAACAGATTACTTAACAGAACATTGCAAGCTTGCAAATTGTTCCTCGTTTTGGGAAAATATTATGAAGTTGAAAATTTCATTGTGAAAGTAAGTTCAAAATAATGACTGATTTGTTTTTAGGCACGAGCCCGGGAAATGCCATTTCCTGCTGTCTGGAGGTTCTCAATTTTTTTTTAAAAAAAATCTGTGTTTTTTCTGGAAAAATAATAAATAACCCAAATATTTCATAATGACTGTACCCCCAAACCAAATCTTCTTCCATTAAATTCCAAAATTTAGCTCTAAATTTTTAAATCCTCGTTCAAAAAAGGAAAAAAATGGGGCAACCTAGTTTCATGTTGAAGCCTTAGTACGTAGGCCTAGTACGATTAAATGCGTAACCACAAAATATTTACAGCTGTCACCTATATAACGTTTTTAATTTTTCCCATATGGAGAACAGATCCTTCAATAAACACCCCAACTTTTTAATGCTGGTCACCAAAATTTCTTTAAAAATTTTTAAACTTTGTCTTCAAAATAAACTCCAGATTTTTAAGTATTTGTTAAAAAGAAGGCCAAAAATTTCGCGCGCTGCGCGCGCCTCAAAATCTGTTAATTCACGTCCCGCCGGGACTAACTCAAAGCCTTTGTCGGGACCTTAAAATGCTGGCCCCCTGTCGGGGAAATCCTGGCGCCACCCCTGATAATGAGTAGCAAAACTGCTATTAAATCAAAATTTCAAAAACAAATTGCTCCCTGAGTGATTCCTATTCCAAAGGCAAACTGCAGCAAGTTAAACAATGATTGGAACTGAGTGAAAATTATGTCACCAGTAAAGTGAGGGATGATTTAGCCCTGACTGGGGCTCACATCACACTTATACCTACACCTATGGTAGTATTTACTTCAAGAGGATGAAAGACCAGTACTTTGTACTATGTGCAGGGAGCTGCCATTGCTATGTGTGTGACTGTCGCACTTGATGACTCTTATGAATATTCACATATTTGCAAGAAATACTACGCACTGACCAACCTAACAACCTAACTTGGACGGACACATTTCCCCTTATAATGGGCTTTCTCAAGAGAACTCGAGAGTAAACATAAGTTTAGTGGCATGACTCCTGCACTTGCCTTGATATTTTAGTGGAAATTGACCCTGCAATTTTTACTCTTTTTAGGTAATTTTACACCAAAATTGTACCCATTTTCTAGATGACACTAAATAACACATTTACTGTATGTTGGTGTGTGGGTCGTTAAGTATATATCCCATCAAAATGAAGTGTTCTACATAATTTCAAGCACGGGCGGCGTTCATGGGGGGGGGGGGGGTGATGGGGGGATTTACATATTCCCAGGTCGAGTCATAAAAATGAAACCTTCTTCCATTGTGCGTGATGCTCGGCATAAGCAATGGAGTAGAGAAAACAAGTCTTGAACCCAACAGGTTGGAAACTACGCCGTAAAACATTATCTAAAGGTACGTTCAGACGTGTCCGGCAGCGGCAACGACAACGGTAACGGCAAAAATATACCACACAATAGAAAGTGAAAGACTTTTCACACTAGCACGGCAACGGCAATGCGGCAATCGGGTAAAAATGCGTCCGGCAAAAAAGTAATCGCACATGGAGCGATTCAACGCCATTTGCCGTACGGCAAAAAATTCTGCCAACTTCAATATGCGCAAGCAGAAGCCTGTCTGACGGGCGGGAGGCAACGTTAAGGGATAGGGACGTTCTGTGATATCCCGCCAAAACAGTGCACAAATTTGAATGCGTGCAACTACAAGATGCCTCGAGGATCTGACTTATCTGCCCAGTTTATGGAAAAACGGGTCATTTTATTTGGCTGACCCGACCTGACTTCTAAGACTTCGACTAGCCTAATGCAGTAGCGTAGGAAGCAATATGAAAGTGGGGGCGGAACAATTTTTGACCATGCACCTCACCTTATGAAATGCTAACCCCATTTTTCTTTCAAATGAAACTGCGCACTGAAAAGGTTGAATTATTCGTTTTTGCCAGCCATGCTAAAATGGACAAGTATTCCAGTATATATATGCCCTCTGCAACAGTGCGACGGTGGCTTAGCTAGACTTTTTTCCGTAAGGGAGGGGGGGGGGGCAAGCACCCACATTTTCTGATAACACTGTCACAAAAGTATTTGGCTCAAGTTCTGTTCAGATCTTCATTGTCAAATTTAATTAAACTGCTGTAACCATCTTCTCCTCTTCCGCCTGTTCTTCCGATCTATTTGGTACGCTACTGCCATTACCCGCCATTGTTCGATAATCAGATAATGGAACAAATTTGTCAGCATCAAATTCCGGTCAGTATCATCCGGTAAAATTTTTACCGTATGCGACAATAATTTTTGTTGTCATATGTGAACAACTAAGCCGGATTGTCATTGCCGTTGCCGTTGCCGTTGCCGCTGCCGTATATGTGAACGCACCTTAACTAACTTACTAATCTGCCATACAAATGCTCTGTTTAACCCCCAATATTATCCTTTGCCTTTAGTCCTCCCCTCCCTCCTCCCCACCACTTTTGCAACATTGACATTCTGGCACCGCCATTGGCCGTGAACATATAATCGTAGCCCCCGAACTATATTTGAAAATGCTAAAATGAAAGGAAACTTCCGAAAAGACAGTAACAAAATCTTGGGTTAGCGCGGAAATGTGCAATTGTTTTGTGGTAAAGAATTTAGAAAACAACAGACATCATGAATAATACATGCATGGCCCCTTATTTCATCCCTTTTTTCCGACAGTTCCGGCCTCCTATGGTAAGTTCCGACACTCTTTTACATCGGTTTAATGCATCATTGAGTTGTCGAAACATAGGATAGTCAAACATAGGTGTGTCAGAGTAGGGCAAGTAATCCATTTCATCGGTCTCTCAATGTAAACTGAGGAAAAATGAGTTTGAAAAATTAATTCACCAGCAGTCGTAAATTTATATCGCGCCAGTGCCGACGAACCTGGGGAAGAGTCTTCGGGGGATCAACACCACCAATGAAAAAATGGATGCATATCAACCCCCACCTCAATTTCATATATATATATATACCTAAAATGTATATCAGATTGGGGGATGTGCTTTATTTTGGACGTTTTCTTGTAACTTCGACAGGAGGAGACTCAAACGTGAAATAACTATGCTGTGTTCTCCATGAACACATACCAACAACTTAACTGACGTTCATGTAGCAGAAAAGCATTTAAATCGTTGAAGAAATTTAGAAAAATTACACAAGGCTAGGCTGTAAATTCGCCATTTTAATACGACTCGTCCACGTCGACCCTTGCACTGGGAAATCGAAACAGACTTTAACAGTCGACGTACCATAGCAGTGGACGCGTTCCGAGGCAAGCTGGTTGACTAGGACGAAGCCCATGTTCACTCAATCGAATGCTCGGTAATATCTCCAGTCGACGTGCTATCTTAGATCAGAAACGCATATTCTTTAATAGTCCCCCAACTTTTTAAATTTTCTTACATGAATCCCAGAATATAAATTATTTTTGCATCACAAGCTCCGTATTAACAATTTTTTTTTAAGAGCAACCTAAGCGCGCCTCATTCAACGTTCCACGTCGTATACAGTCGTGTTAACACCTTAGAAAAAATTGGAAAATTTGGGTGCTTGTCCCCCCCCCCCCCTGCAGTGGTGTCACCAGACTTTTCATTTTAGGGGGCATTGGTGGCATAACAATTTTGCAGGGGGTACTGCTGGACTCCACTCATGGCCCACCGAGATCGTTTTTTCTTTTCAAACTTTTCCACACTCTACCGACTACAACAACTGAGTGAGGGTGACGTACACCTCAGGTAGCAGTTCAGGCAGGCTTAATCCTACATCTTTCCTTAAGAGAATCGCACATTTAACTGCACATCAACTGCTTTGTATTTCTCTCTCTAGTTCAGATCCCCTTCTTCAAAATGTCAGCCGGATCCGCTCGTGGGAGTATGTTTCACTAGATTTGTTATCAACAAAACCTTAATTGAAGTTGCCCTAGGCTGGAAGTAATTTTTAGACCAGTGTAAAGACAATAATATTACTTTTAAAATACCACGTTAATACGTCGCAAAACTTTAAAAACTCAGGAGCTTCCAGTACTTCGCCCTCTGGACCCCACCAAGACACTCCCATTGAACTGCCCATCAAGTTCTTTCTCTATAGTTCATCTCCCCTTTTCACAATGTTAGCCGGATCCAATCTTGGTAGTAGTTCCACTTGATGTTTTACCAAATATCTTACTTGAAGTTACCCCGGAGGCAATTTTAGACCAGTGCTAAGTCAATAGAATTACCCTTTAATGACGACTTTAACCTCACAAAAACCTTAAAAATCCAGAAGTTCATGGGGGATTTCTCCCTGCCCCCCCCCCGGGGCTTTGCAGCTGGTCCCCACCAGGGGCCTTAAGACTGACTCCTGGAATCCACCTGATGAGCCTCGCACTTTACGTGCCCCTCCCCCGGCGACGCAACTGTCCTCTAGAAAGAGTCTAATTAGGTCACTGCTTTCATTGTTAAATGTATTCATATATTTCTGCACTATGTGACAGATAAATTATCTACTCTAGTTATGGATTCTACTCTAATTACCGCAATTATGATTGCGATCGTCACAATTATTTTTTAACTTCTCACTATCATACTGCTCAAATTGTAAAGAGAGTTGCTACAAAAGACAAAGTACATCTCCATTTCTTCATCGCTAAACGAATATATTAAACTTATAAGAGCCAAGCAGTTAACCGTTCTCAGATGTAACTGAAACAGCTCTGTCTTCAACGTTTGATTAATCATTCACCCTCCTGGGAGCTGTCAATTCAAATGGTAACTCTTTGATTTGTCGACATATTCCGTGAACACACGGTACTTACGAAGTCGCATAGAGCGAGAGAGCGAGAGATGCTTATGTGAACATATCCGGTAGCACGCATCGAATATCCGGTAGCTCAGTTGAAATACCCGGTAGCACAAGCGGACGATGCGGTAGCACGTCTTGTTAATGCTAAAGCTTGTGCTAGAGGTGCCATGGATCTTTGTGGAAAAGGTGCGATAAGTGCGCTTCTGAGGAGTTTAGATCACTTCTTCTCTTTGGATGGGAATGCACTTGTTAGGAATTCAGCAACCTACCGATTGAGATGTACCTAGTTTGAACAAATCATGGGTAGTGGAGGCAACGTACGAATTGGGCCGTTGCCGCCAGTCAGATGTCCCCAATAAAGAACCATATACCTATCCTGAAATATATTTTTCACAAAGGTTTACTAAAACTCCAGAACTTCTGGGTAACCCCCTAGATCCCCCATGAGGCTTTCTCCCCATGGAATCCAACAGAATATCTTAGCAAGCCCTGAACCCCATTTGCTAAAGGCACTAAATGTAGCTGTCCCGAGACTCAAAGTTGCCATCAAGAGATATGTTAAAACGTCAGAGCTTCGCCCCATGGACATCTACCAGGTTTTTTGTCCATAGACCCCACCAGACTGGAAGTAGCACCCACTGTACCTACATGATACTCTAACAATGCAGCATGCAGGGGCATTGGGCATCCCCCCCCCACCTCACAACAACAATTATTTATCCTAAAAATAAATAGGCACTTAACCAGTTAACCAACACAAATTTTACTTCTTTAGGTAGCGTAGCCTATGTGGTACCAGATTGCATGTAAGACTACCCAATTTCTCAAAAATTTTCAAATGGGATGAATGGCCTTACTGACCCCCATCGGGCCCTCCTCTTGTGGTGCCATTTCCTTAACTCCTAAAACTACGCAAATTTGTCGAATTCCAAATTTTTCTTCAATAGGTTACATCTAAGCCTGGTACCGAGTTGTAGGCTATGTAAAGGCATCTGTTCAAAACATTCAAAGGGAGGCCCGTCTCATAGACTCGTTTCCTGGCTGGCATAGACGTAGCCTACTGTACGAGACAGGGGCAGGAGCGAAGGCCAGGTGCGGTGAGCAATAATTTGCTATTTATCATGCAAAAGATCAAGAGTTAGAGCAGTCATATAGAAAAATTCGTTGATTTAGCGGAGCTTGAATTAAGCCATGAGTCACAGTAGAGAAACAGCATATTTTCAATTCCGTTGTGGTTTTCCGGAAAGATTGACGACTTTTTCATCTAATGGTAGTAGTACATTTGATGTGGTTATTGGGATACATTTCCGATCACATAATTCAGTCAAATAACCATGGATTTACACCCCTGAGTAAAGAGAGGACATCAGCATGGTTCAACTCTTACCATGACGATACTATACTTCACTTTGTTCAATATTATATAAGAATGATACATTTGCCCTGCTATTAACTGGAATGCTTGGAATGTGTGACAACGCTTATCCTCCGAATAACTTCAGTAGAACAAGTGATGGAATTCCCAGTTCAGTGACGCACACCACCCATATTTTGGGATGAGGTCATGAACTGACAGATTTAGACCGTAAGAGAGGTTGTGTATTTAGCTCTTGGAATTAGTAAAGATAAAGGTAATTGCTAAATTGGGGAAAATTGATGACAGAAGAAGCCTTGTCTTCACAGGTTTTTATGTAGGTGTTGCCCTTAATATGTATCAGTGGTTTTGCAAATCAGACCACTGATTGACATACATGTTTGGTAGGTATACCAGGGAGGTGTTCCGACCTGACTTTAAGCAGTTAGGTGAGTTAACGTGAAGGTCAAATTGTGTGCTGCCCAGAGTTCTGCCGCTCATTTATCATGAGAGTACTTAACAGCAAAAGATAACATATGTGACATAGACTGTCTGCACTAGTAAACGAAGTTGTACTGCCAAGAGATACGGCAGAAATCTATTAGGGCTGTTATACGACGTTTTGCATTTGAGAATGCCTGCGCATTGAAACGTTTTCCGGTGTTTTAAAAATTCTTCGCACATGCTGATTTTCCATGTAATCTATACATGCATCTTCTCACCCAAAATGCTGAAGTAGCACCATCTCAGAGGTCACTGATTTTTAGAAATTAAGTCCACATAACTTTTGAATATTCGCACATCAATGCGGTCAACAAGATCAAGACTTGTTGCATTAAAACCTGTTTTAAGCGGCCACAATGTGTAAAAAGAACAACGATCAAAGTTCTTATGCACGAGGTCAGTCCCGTTTTATAATGTGAGTTGCACATACTATGATACTCTAGTGAAATAGCCTGCAGTGAAACGTAGCATACATGCGCACTACCCCCAGCCAAATCATTTGTATACTTCGTTGAAAACTAGTGATTATTGTATTCACTGTACTGCACACCATACCCAACGGCCCACTAACGTAACCTGCCGACAACTTCACACATTTTACTGTGTTCTTTTCAGTGCATTGAAACGGCACATGAAAACAAAAACAAAACTCAAACCAGATCAGGCGGAAACATACACAAACATCTTCACACATTTTACTTCTGTCTGCAAAACTGGAAGAAAATAAAATTAATGTGTTCAAACATGCATTTCAGTCACAATAAGGCTGCACATTGAGTGCCTCAGACCTAGGCAAAGTTCGGCTAAACAACAAAAACAGAGTCAAGCCGCGTGACAGTCTCAATGGTCAGATGATCAGATCTCTGAACGGACCCTCGGCACGAAGTTTAACTCGTTGACGGGTTAAATTATTACCCTGCGTTGGCAGGATAGGTCATTCTTTACATTGCTATAAATTTTCGGCAAAAACTGAACATATGTCCTTTTTGTGGAAGAAGAATCGTCTGTCAGTAAAGGGACGTAATTGAGATGTAGAGGATGTATTACAAATGAGTTTTAGGTCTAGGCCTTTAGGCTAGGAGGTAGAGAAATTAGGTCATGGACTGGGAACAAAGAACGACGCTGTGGAATTTAATTGGATTATTATCATTGGTTTTTTTTTTTTTTTTTTTTCATTTTGAAAACAGAAAGAATGGTAGGACTTACTGTTGAATTTTAAAATTAAGTATTTGTAAAATGTCTGACGTTAGGACTGCACATTTCATAAAAGTGTTCTCCCAAAAAGTATTATAACAGGCCTAAAAGTTATTCAGCACTCCAAACAGTTCCAGTTCTCCCAACCCTCTCACCTCTAGTCCCGCCCTCAACTGCATGTATTGCTTTAACCTCAACTGCTGCAGCAGTTTGTTGCCCCGCCCAAATGTAAGTGTAATCTGCAGTTTTGGAATTTTATCATGTCGATCAAAGAGGTGTACCTTTCATCTAGGTTTGGGCTAGACCTTAGTTCGGAAAATAAATTCTCTAGGTTTTATATTCGATGGACGGGGACAATTAGGTTTACAGCTCGAGTTCGTTAAGAATATCGACGGAGACCCAGGAATATATGCTTGGTACATGAAAGAAAGAAAGAAAAAAAAGAAAGATATCCTCTTAAACTACGTAGGCTAAAAAGTTTGCCCATACCAAAGACCACGGTGTTCCTCGGAACTTCGTGGCTCAGTTGCTTTCATTTCAAAGCATAGCTGCCTGGGATAGATTTTCATATGTTGTTCGATCGCCATGCAGTTTACAATTTTTCGACATTTCACGTTCAAACAGTTTAACAACCTGTTCTCCTAATTTATAGCACATATGCGCATAATGAACCTAACCTCACCTAGAAACGTAATATCCTCAATAATCCGTCTCCTTACTGGATGAGCCGTACAAAAATAGAAACAGATTTCGTTGTTTATTTTTGCGATTTAAGCACTTTGCATCAGACGGTTAGCAGAGTTTTTAGAAGTTGACGAAATATTTGCACCTATTAATTAGGCTAGCACGTAGGCCCTAATATGACACTTCAAGTAGGCCTATGTGAATTTGCTTTTTAATGGACATGACAGCATGTCCATTACTATGGTCAGTCGCATTGTCTGATGATCACGTGAATACATTTCTTTCGTTCAATTTATCCATGGGCGTCACCAAAGGGGGGATCGGGGTGCTACCCCCTTTGAGTTTTTTTTTTTTTTATTTTTCAGTTACAGAAACGTTTAAGGGATGTACAAAAAATCGAAAAAGGACTCTCTTCTGCCGTTGCAAAGTATATATTTCTTCTAAGACTGTAAGATATTGAATGCCTAATCTCGCTGCAATTACAGATCGAGTCCACCAAATTACTATTACTAAGTGCCGTCCCCCAGCAAGTTCTACTGGCTATATGTAGATTCACCTTTCCATAGTATTATAATCAGATATCTAATTATGAAATACCTCTAAATGATATTTTTGAATGGAACAATCATTTTTATTGAAACTATATTAGAATTTTGTTCATTTGGGTGGGTAAACTGTGTCATGTCAGTATAGCCTCAGTATGCCTTAATTTTAAAACGGAAGTGCATCTGCGGGATAGGCCTATTCCAAATTAACTTAAAATCTCAGTGAAAAAATAGTTCAAAGGATGTTGATATTGTTGTAGTAGTCTACTGTTCTGAGGTTTTTAACATAACTAAACATAGACCATATGCTTGTCTGTGTTACAAATATCCACCTTTGACTTAACGGTGCTATATGTCAGTAATAAGTTGTTTTTTCTTGATCGGATAGTATCTTGAAAGTACTACCTCGGAGGTAGTACTTCCATGATAGTACTATAAAGAGGTAGTTATCACACCAAAAGCTGTCGAGTAAAAGGCCTTTCAACTTTAGGAAATGATGATACGGATATTTAAGGAATAGGCTAAATCGCATTTGGCTGACTGTTAAGTATTATGATGAATATACTGTGGAGGCTCTAAATCGGCGAAGTCGAGTCCGTTATGTTGCTAATTTGGAGTCGAGACGGCTTATGAGACGGTAATGGTCAGACAAATGTGGTTTATTCCTATTATACCACCGAAAATATGTGAACAACTTCATCTAAATAACTGTTTTTTGTGTTTTTACGTTTATTGACCGTGTGTAGTGAAATAACAGGCCAGTTCAATCAATCAGAATGCAGGATTCTCAGTCAAAAACGGAGGGTAGAGGTGGTAGAATTGAAAATGAACTTCCTTTTATCTTTGCATACGTCTCAAACTGAGTGAAGGGTCACTCATTATTCTAAAATTCAACTAACTTCTTCTGTTCTCCATCCGATTTTTGCTCTGCGTTTTAAACTTTAATCTTCCCGTTACTTTTTGATAGAATAAATTTAACTATTTTCTAGCTCTTGAAGGAGAAAAGTTGAAAGTAAAAATCAAAGTACATTGGAAAAATCCCATTGTGCACAAATTACTGTTTTGTGGTATAGAGCCTGATATCTTGAAAGAATAGTCCAGAGTCAAATTTATTTTTGATATGTTAAAGAGGAACATATTCTAAGCATTCAAGTGAAAGTTGCATTCATTTCCCATGTTGGGTTTTCGAGATAGGCCTATTAGCAATTGAAGTTGGCACATTTTCCAGAGAAAGTGAACTTGAAGCAAACAGGTGTGATGTCATGTTTGAGGTTCATTGTTTCTACCTCCTAAGAATACTTCATTACATTCCGTGGTTTTTAGAGTATTTTTGTTCTAGGAACCATTTTCCACAATAGCCCCGGACTTTATAAGAAAAACGTTCTGGTTCTATTTTCATTTCAAGATTTAAAGCATTCATTTCACCGCACTATAGGCATTTGAAATGTTCAACTCCTCAGAAGTTCCGGAGGCTTTGCCCCCTGGACCCCCACCGGGGCTTCGCCAATGGACCCCACCATGCGACAATAACTTCCTTCTTTGCGCAAAATACAACCCCCTTTAAAAATGTCTGGTGACACCCAATGGATGCTATCGGACGACTCCCATCAAGAAACAAACCAATCTTTTTTGAAAAGTTTTGCACAGCAAAGTAGACGGGTATATGACAAGATTGTGAGAAAAATGTCGCTAATTACGAAATGTGGGACATTTTTCCTCAAATGCTCTACATTTAAATATTAAGTGGGCTAATTACAATATTAAGTAGGCCAATACGCCTGGTACTTTGCATATGACGCAGTCATAAACGTGGGGTGCTGTCCTACTTCGGTCTGTATTTTTACTGATCAATTTATTCAGAACTCTTTGGTGGCCAAATTTATTTTACATTTGATTTACAGAGTGATTTTAAAGACAGCTGTATAAATTTGAAAGTCGGGCCTGGGGCCCGTTCCACAAAGAGTTACGCACGATCTTAAGTATGATTTACTGTTGGCTTAAGTATGGTGAATCAAACTTAAGATTGTGCGTAACTCTTTGTGGAACGGCCTCCTGTTCATATAATTTTCTTCTGGTAGTTTCCTGGAATTTTGGCGGCGCGGTATGACGCGATGTCTCCGTTTGAACTGAATACAGTTATAAGGAATGTACAAAATGTGTACATAGCAGTAGCATATATATAATACAAGCAGTGGCGTAGCCAGGTCTTTTTCACCAGGGGGCACTGGGGGCCACAGACTTTTTATAGGGTGGCACAACATATAACTCAGGGATAATTATGGTGAGACTGTCAGAACAACATTTTGTTGAGTCTGACTGACAGCCAGTGGCGGCTCGTGGTCTAAATACATAGGGCAAATTTGTATTGGTGGGAATAAACCAACGGCGCCCAAGGCCCCGTGGGAGCGCTTCGCGCTCCCCCCTACGGCGTGAGGTCCAGGGGCCCACCATAGGGCCCCTGGTGGGGGTCCAGGGGCGAAGCCCCCGGCAGCTCCGCGATATTTACAAAATTGGGGTTATAGAACCAAGCATTTCTCTGCCTTTACATAGCATTTAATGAGCATTAAATTGACTGCAAACGTCACCATTATTTCATTGAATTTAGTCTTACAACTGGCTCGAGGTTCCCGTGGCTATGACAATGCATTCGTCTTTCTTTGAGATGAGCAAACATTTTAATTACACGTTGATTAAAATTTGAATTTTCTCTTATGAACTTCTTTTCAATTGATAGCATAGCTAAAGCGTTTAACCTATCATCATTCGTACTTAGTGTACCAGCTGGGTGAAAACCTACGTGAAGACGATACAGACAGTATTTGCGGCCTATGTGGTCCTAATCGTTTGCTTTCCAATTTTTCTCCAAGACTCCTCTTTGAGAACAGACAAGTTTGTTAACTTTTGACAGTATTCATGTTGCATTCATGTCTCACATTGAGAGGGTTTTGGGAGCTAGATGAGACTTAACACATGAAGAGCCCCCAAGCATGGACAATTGAGTGCACATGTATACCCAAGCTGCATTAGCCTTTAAACCGCAGCATAGTTTCCTACAAAGGATACACAAGTGACTGATTAATGCGTTCTTAGTAACCGGAGTATGCATACAGTGCAACGAAGCGAGACCAGGCAGGGAGGGCAAGTGAAAGACTGCTCGTAGTTCGAAGGAATTGGCCACTCACCTTTCATCATTTCAGCCGATAAAATCTAAGTGCGCATGTTCACAACATGTTGAGCGGGGCAGATTGCAATGGGATGGGGGGCACACCTGGGGGCACAACTTTGCTGTGGGGGGGGGGACGTCCCCCAGTGGCTATGCCACTGAGTACCAGTGCCGGGTTTGGCGCAGCGTTCAGCAGTAAAAAGTGTCCTTTGCGCTCGTGTAAAAGCAATGTGATGGATTGAACGAAGTTTTCTAACGTGTTTTTCAGAATGTTTTACAAATGTTGCTCGTGTATACAACAAGCCTAAAGGCCTGTATATACAAGCAACATTTTCAAAACATTCCAGAAACATCCACCTGCAACAAATCCAAAACATGCTTGTTTTCGGTTTGTTGCACAGTGTAGACAGGGTGTACAGCATGTTTTGAAAATGTTTTGAAAATGTTTCAAAAGAAATGTCCTGTCAATTCTTTTCAAAACATTCTCAAAACACTTTCAAAATGTTTTCCGATTGTTTTTACTCTGTCTACACTGTACAACAATCCGAAAACAAGGATACATATTTACGTAGAGGTAACTTAAAATAAGTGCAATGGAACTTTAATGTGTATGATGTCATAGAACTCTTGTTTTCCCAACATGTTTTCCTAAAAAGATCGGTATGCACACAATTGTGATTGCTTGCAGTCATGTGCTTCATTGCTTTTATAAATTCTGCCATTCAACCGATCATTACCACCGATTATTTGCAAACTGAAATAGGGGCTAAAATATACTTGAAACTTGCCCACTTTTGTAAAATTCTCGTAAACTCAATCCTTTAACTTTCCGCCAAAACGGGATCCATTGTTAATCACAAACGTAAAATTTTATCCCTGCCATGGAAGTGATCGTTAGATATTTTCCGCTATAACGCTGTAGAATTACATGGAATTAGATTTAGAATTGCATTCAATGTGTTTTCCTTGCTTTCTCGCAGAAAGCGCCACGAAAATTGCTGTACAAACTGTTCCGCACAAAACACATGGTACAGACTATCGAGCTGAAGTGTTTCGCCTTTTTTCCAAATCCCCAAGCTTAGCATACACGTCTGTAAGTCTGTGCACGTTTTTTGCACGTAGCTCCTAGAATCTTGTGAAGTTCGCGATCGGCAGTTATTATCTGGAATAAATTATTTCTAGCATTCCTTCCGTAGTGTTATTTACAGTTGGACTTATGCAATGTTGTCATGCGACGTCATTGCAAACAAAAACAGTGATGCACGTGGTCTCATTCAGCGAAATTCTTGGCCCAAGCATGCAGTAGACTTTCGTGAGTGTCCGTTTTCCGCCAAACAAGGCATCATGTTTTGCTTGGTGACATCATATGCATATAATCCATTTCAAAATTTAAACTGGTCCCTGCATCGCGATTGGTTCAATTGCGTTGATTCTAACCAGCCAATCACAACTCGCGCCTTCCCCTATGTGATTTAGTGTGTGAAAATACTCGATCAAGACAAGTTTTCCCGTTGAGTATGTGTTACGACGATCGCACTTCCCATGCTTATATAGCCGGCTAGCGAAGCAGGGTGAGCCCCGTGCCAAATTCACCGGGAAACGGCATCACAAATCTCTGAATGCGTACATCGATTTTTGGGGGACCTGACTTACGTGCATTTCAGTTGCAGGTTCTTTTTAAACAAGACGTAAGTTTTGGACAAGAACTGCAAATATACGGGGATATTTATATCCGAAAGAAACCATAAGATACGTTAATCAGTGCGATTGTTATGCTGCCCAGAACTGCTAGAATATCATGAATGATTGCTCTACATGGGGTTCGTTCCGACATGATTGGGGGATAAAAAATAGCCTGAATATGATGTTGGCCTAAGAACTAAATTATTAAAGGACATGTGACATCAACTGCAAACAAATCTACTGTATGAACAGTTGATTTGTATCTCCACTTTTGAAGTGAAAATATTACGCCTACAAAAATGATGTCCCGTTTGTGAAACAAACGGAAATATTCTCAGTATTTTCTAAATATTGCAAGCCGACCCAATCATGTCAATTTTGGTGAGCAACAGGCACGAAATAATGGCCGACCGGGGGACACCCCTCTCCCTATACCCCTCCCTTAGGCCGGCGATCCACCTAGTATGGACGCATCATATGCACGACTTTCAATTCTAAACCCAGGCAAAACCCTGTTGCTCCTTTTTCGGAAGGAGCTAGACTTGTCACCATTACCTTTATTTTCTTTTGTGTGTTTTTTCATTGAAAGCATTTTCCCCCAACCTGTTCACAGCTTTTACACACACATAAATATTTGTCCATGATTTACCAACAAGCAGTGCAATATTATGGCAATATTATTAGCTTGCTACTGAAATAAAAAATACCCTGCAAGTGCTCTAAGACAAGTGACAATTTATAGTGCTATTTTCACATTACCATAGCTTCCTTTACTTCACAGCAAACATGTGAAACCAAATTCTTTCCAAATTCTAAAAACAGTACACGAAAATGAACTTGTAGACCACACAAGACATCTGTGTAAATATTGGGTCAAACCACTTGAGCAAGAAGCCATTAGTGTCTGCCAGCAGGCCTGGTAGAGAGGTGGTGGGTAAGATTGATTGCATGACAATCCTTGGGGATTGAAACCACAAAATCTTGGCCCTGCTTGTGACGGCAATCAACTGGGAATTCACTGACGGTTAAAGAATGGTAAATCATCGGTTCCTCCAGGTTAATCTGACCCTGGAATTTTGGAGGTTTACCAGTAGAACCGATTTTGTGTAGGTGGATTTTATGGAGACAAGGAGAAGAACAGACCTTTTACCGATTTTGTGCAAATTTATCGGTTCTCTTGTTCATAGTGATTAGATCTCTGAAAGTGGGGGGGGGGGGCAAATTCGGGCTGATGACCAAACGGGGGTGCCGGAGCGTGAAGCGCTCCCCCTACCGGCGTGGGGTCCAGGGGCCCGCCTTAGGGCCCTGTTGGGGTCCAGGGACAAAGCCCCGGTGGAGGCCCAGGGGGCGAAGCCCCCGGAAGCTCCTGGGTATTTACGAAATTGTAGGCCTTAAAATGATGCATTTCATCTTAAACTTTAAATTACATAAGATGGGCACTTAACAGAACACAAATATCACAATTTAACTTTCAGTCTTCAATCATATCCTTACGCCGTATGATTAAAGTCGGCTGGAATCGATAATGCAGAGGGTGCGGGGAGGGAGAATGGATTACTTAAAATTGAGGTTCTTCAGGGGCTCCCTGCTTGGTGCCCCAGATCTCCTTTTCAGAAAGCTAGGGGAGCTTTTTATGTGATGTGAATTCAGCCTCTGACTACGATGGGGCGCGCGAAGCGCGCTGAAAAATTTAACGTTTTAAACATCTCAGTAATGAAACTGAAAGAAAATTAGAGAAAGGATGGGCCACTTTTAACCTTAGCTGAATAACAGTGGCCCCCTAAAGACATTCTTACTGAAGCACAAAGATACTCTGGTTTCCTACAAGTCCTTTTCAGGTGACTTTCACAGAGCAGTTACCTGTTAATGGGCGTGCGGAGTGCGCCGAAAAAATGAGTTTATACTTCATCTCAATTGTGAAATTGAAAAATAAATAGACAAAGAGTGGTCCCTTTTCACTACAGCTGAATAAGGGTGACCCCTAAGGATATTTGTACTAAGCAAAAACGTACCGCTGGTTTCCTATAGAGTCCTTTTCATGAGATTTTTATAGAGTCCTTATCTGTGATGGGACGCGCAGAACACACCGAAAAATGGACTTTTGAGATATCTCAATACAGAAATTGATGGAAATTAGAGAAAGGGTGGGCCCCTTTTCACTTCCGCCAAAAAACGAGTGGAGCTCCAGATTAGGGTCAAATAAGATCATCGTCCTTTCAGAAAGCTTGGGGACACTTGGTCAGAGAAGGGGACCAGAAGACGACCACCTACCTGCCTCCCCCTTTCACTAGTAACGGTAGACCCGTGCACGGCCCGGGCACTGGTGATAAGTTTCAGTGACAACGGGAGAGGTGTTCAACAAGAAGTAACCCTGAATCCTGACATAATTAAATGCGTGCACGCGAAGCGTGTCAGAAGCGTTGAGACATTTATTGGAAGAATATTGTTTTTATTTAGTTTTCAATGCAGTATATGACCTGTTAAAACATTAAACAACTTAAGTATCACTCGCGTAGCTCTGTCAGGTCCAGTTTGTATTTTTGTAGCACAAGCAACAGACTTAAGGCGTAAAAAACTAGGTACTGGAAAAAAGTGGGGGGCAAGTGCCCCCTTGCCCCATAGTCCCGCCTATGCTTTAGACTGTCTTGTGGGGCCAAGAGATGTAAAACAATACAACCAGAAGAGGACAAGTCGTGCAAGAATTTGGGTGGCTGTTATGTAACTGGCAGCTGATACTTCCTTCATATGTATCTTGAAAACTATCACATTGCCTTTAAGGGTTACTCCTGATAAACACTTGAATAATGTCCAAATTAGATGTCATTAGAAGGCCATAATTTCCTTATTAATTACAGTAAACAAAATTGTTGTGTAGGATTAGTCAGGCCTTAAAGTTGCCATAATTTCAAATACCCATCTCAGATTTGTGCAGTTCTTCATGGAGATAGCTTGGTGATATGATTCTCATACATTGAATTTAAATTAAGAAACTCGATCAACATATAGTCTAGATAAATAGTTGAGGGTGGTGTAAACAAGTAAATCCTACTAAAACTGATGCTGTCATCATATACTAGTTGTAGAATCAACAAAAGAGTCTGCACAACATGCATTTTCTAACTCAATTTAATGCTTGAAATGCTGGTACCCTGTGAAACGGCAAAACGGAATTATATCAGCCTTTGTGAGGTTTACCACTATGAAATTATACATTATTTTTCAGATCCTTGGGAAGAAGAATCCGAAAATCATACCGCTGAGGAAGAGGAGACTGATGATGAAGGTAAGTAAATCAAGAAAAGGCATTGCATGTCCCACTACATAATCTTAAACATTGTAAACTGATTTTTCGATTACATGATAAATTGGTCACAGTAAAAATATGCACTTGATTTCCTTCCTTGCCTAGTACACGATTTGATGATTGACAGACAATAATACCCCATTCAAAGACATTTCACCCAGCTCTAGAAGCCTTAGCCACAGCATGCAGTGCATGCTGAGGGAGTTTTAATTACAGTCATTCCTGCCCAAACTGAGTACCATTATTTCTTTTGCTACCTAAGTGGAATAGAAGCTTGGTGGAGTGATAACAATAAACCTCCAGCAGTGGGTTTGAAAACTTGATACACCTCACTTGAACAATAGATAACTGAAGTTAGAAAATCAAGTTTTTACAGTGATCAAATCCAGTGGCGTAGCCACTGGGGGGCATGGGGGACAAGTTACCATCCCCAGGAAAATAATTTGGGGAAATTTGATGAAATTGGGGAAATTTGATGAATTTCCTTATTCTAACAAAAATTTCTCAAATTTTTTGTTAGAATAAAAAATTGTGCAACATTTCTCTTATGTAATTCGTATTTTCATGCAACAAATTAATCCAGATTTTGTCGTTGTCACATGAACCGACCCTACTCGCCTTCCACAGAAACGTCCTCGCCGTGTAGCAGATTAAATGTTCTCTTATATGCGCGGGTGTTATGATCAGTGCATTTCAGTGCACCGGAAGCTGTTATTCAGAAATTTAACAACAGCTGATACAGTACAACCCGGGAGTTGTTAGGAATTACTATTTTTGAAGTACCTATTGTGTGACAGATAGGGCTGTTGTGTCTCCTTCCTAACACCTCCCTGGTACAACTAACACTGAAAGGCTGTTAACCTGAACTTATCCCCTTGTACACAGTCTCTGCGTTGTACACAGTTTTGGGAATTCAGTAAAAGGATGTGAAAACTGACAAGTCACTAACGTAGACCCCCGAGGTTATATTGTCCTACAAGCTAGTAGCTGGAAGGGTTTAAACTATACTGATTTTACTCTTTGTACATAACGATGGATGGGGCTGAAACAATCCATGGTCAACGATGAATTTAAAGGGCAGGAGCAGTCATCCCAAATTGAAGTAGTGTAGTAGACTGTCCAGTTTCATGATTGGCTGTTGGAAGTCATGTGACAATGTTTTTTCTCTTCAAATGTGAAATTTACTAGAAATAACTGCTTGGTTTACCTTGAATATGCAAAAGCTAAATCATAAAATGTAATGAAAGATACTTTGAAGAGAAATAAGACAAAAATTGTGCTATTTAGCTTTTTCTTCGTTAGTCTAGAAATTAGAATGACTTAGATTTCGTTACTTAGCCTTATCCTTGGAGGCTTACAGACTAGTTCAGGAAAATAGCTTTCTGCTTACTTGAGGTGTAACAATAAGCTGGTCCACGAGTACCTTGCAGCCTTCTACACTTCTAACAGACTGCTGTTCTAATGGGATATCCTGTGTGATCGAGCCACTATTAGGCCTCCTTTCAGTGGCGTACGAAGGAAGACCATTATTTCTTTGTTCTTAAAATTAAATACCGTCGTAGTCAAACTTTAGTAACACAGACTTTACTACAAAAGATAGCATATGTGGAACCAGATTGCATATAAGGACACCCAATTTTTCAAAAATTTTCAAAGGGGTAGGATTGCCTCTGCAAGGTCCCTTAGTGATGCCAATTTTTTTAATTCCTACAAATAGGCAAATTCTGTCAAATTCCAAGTTTTACTTAAAAAGGTAGACTCTGTATCCCACTGGTGGAATCGATTAAAATAAAGACTACATGTTTAGATTCTCTTTACAAGCATGAATACGCTATTTTTGGCCATCTGAGGGGTCTGATTTTTCGAAATTTTCTTTATGCGCCGCGCCAACCAATGGTGGCACTTTGCTCAGTCTTTTGGGCAAAATTACATTTTGGGGGTCAAATTAGCACTTGACTCTCTGAACACTTTGCAGTTTGCGAACATATTTTGAAGTGAGCATTTTATTGCAAACGACAAAAGAAGATAGCGACTGGTAACATTCTTCGTATAAGTCTGGAAAATGTTATTTCTGGCCATTTGAGGGGTCTGAATTTTCGAAATTTTCTCTGCGCTCCGCGCCAACTAATGGTGGCGCTCTGCTTAGATAATCTTTGTGATAAAATAATGTTTCGTGGCCAAGAAAAACCACAAATCCTATACTGATCAATGCTCTTTTATTTTGACTCCTAAAAGTATGCAAATTTAATGACAAGTTTTACTTGGTAAGGTAGCATAAATGGCATAAGAATGCAAGGAAAGAAACAAAAGTTTCTGTTTTATCCTCATGAATCACCACGGTTCAACTTTTAACACTGTTCCTGTCAAAGTCGAAAATCTTGCACCATTTTGCACCTAGGCTCCTTGAAAACATCAAAAAAATTCCGGCCACCCCTCCCCTTCGACCATACTGCATCCCCCCCCTCCTTCGGGGAAATCCTGCATACGCCACTGCGTTAGTACATAAAAATAAACCAGATATTGTTGACCAAAATAGTATACTTTGTTATTTCGGATTGCTCTATGTCATACTTTAAGATTGAAATGCAGGTAATATTACCTAATGATATGGTAATGTTGTTATACTTGTAAATTTGCATATTTTACATGAAATACATACACATTGACCGGGAAAAGTTTTGGGGAAATTTCGTACCTTTGCCTCCTTTGGAAAAAATCCTAGCTACGCCACTGATCAAATCAGCATGTATATCGGGATGAAATTGCACTTTGATGTAAAGGTACCATTGCGATGTATTCTCAAAACTTACTGTTTATAATCAACCACACTTGCATTCACTTTAGAATAATTTACATGGTCTGAAGAACATAAAGTAGTGACTTAACCATATTCCCCAACTACTGAGGAAGAGTTAAGTTACAGTAAGGTTTGGGAAAGGGTATTAGAAAATATGTGGTACCAGTATCTTGAACACTGATTTTGTTGAAAAGTCCTGAACTTTGAAAAACGTGTAATTAGTAGCAGGGGTAGTATATGATACTATACCAGTAGGGTGTGTTTATGCCTTATGTACTAACTAGCACAAAACACTCAAAAAACACTTTCCCAAAGTGGAGACTGGAAATGCTATATCATACTTATGAATCAAACCTCAAAATGCTAAATGCAATTTGATGCCAATATAGTAGTACATTGATACTGTTGCGGTACCATGCATCAAGTCAGCTCAGTGTATAATCAGACCTTGTAGAGTGAAGACTAGTGGCCTATGCTGTACATGGCAGTCTCTTCAGTGACTCTGTGAGTGCACTCATGCTTCCACAGATCTAATTTCTAATGCCCTCTAAATTATAGACAGGTATTGTTAATGAAAAAAAAAAAAAAGATGGAGAGGTTGTTAATGAATGTTATTTCAGAAGCTGCGCAGCACTGCCATTTCACCTCTGAACCCATTCAGGCTCCTGAATAGAGGTTTAAATATGTTTAGATAACCTTGAGCTTGATGCCATCGCACCTTCAAGGTAACATATGCTGCAAACTATATTAAAGCAATAAAGTATGACAAACTTTAGGACACAGGTATTTATGCTCACAGGTATTTATGCAAATCCATGTAAAATCACATGCACTGTATAATTATATTGTACCAATAATGATACATTGCATGATGCATGGAAAATTTTTTCATTTTTTCAGCATGTTATACTTAAAACAGTACTTCTTAATTTGAAAAAATAAGCACAACTCCATGCCTTTATCATGTGGTAAAAAATTAACCAACCAACCAATTTTATGTGCAGATACTGAGGCTAATTCAATTGGCAGTGCGGATGACCCAGAGAAGTATTCACCGGAGGAGGCAGAAGCAAATGATGGTAAGCAAAGTCAAAGAAAATGTACCCTTTTATAGCAACAAATCTCTGCCCAGCATCATTCCTTCTGCTGTCATTAAGTAAGCATTTTGTGAAGACCTCCCCCCTTCCTCTCTGTAAGAACCACATCATTTACTCATAAACTCTTATACCCAGCTCTGCTATGTTAATGGTTGTTTATTAATTATTGATATTTCTTAAAAAGAAAGCAAAATAAATTATTTTTGTCTTTCTAAATTTGCTTTCAGTTTATTTTATTTGCCATTTAAATAATACCTTAACCTCCCTGCACTTTAGGAAAATCTGCCATTATTCATCTACTAGAGTACTAGACAGACCATACACATAGTCCTTTATCAGTCAGTAATCCCCTTTTGTTTAAAAATGAATGCTCTCCCACTACCCACTTCTATAAATTGTTTTGAGAGTGTAGAAGAGCAGCATCAAAATGATTTGTTGTTATAGCTCTCAAGTACCTAATGGCAGAGAACAATGGAATGAGTGACAATGTTCAAAACCTGTAAGGGATCATTCACTTTGTCATTTCAGTAACATTTGCTTCCCCCCTCCTCCACCAAAAAAAAAAAGAAAAAAGAAAACCATTTTAGCTTTGCTTTGCTTTAACAAACGTATGCTCTGCGAGGGTTGAGGGACTCCAAAGAAAGTGTATGTTTCTCATTCTAATGAAAATGATGGATAAAAAAAGTCATGATTCCAAAAACACACTCACCTGTCAAGTCTTCATCTATAGCCATTCTGGAAGGCAAGGTGTACAGTAAGCTCCTTGGAAAGGCACTGGTTTATATTTACTCTAAAACAGTTAAATCCTGTAGTCAATTTTTTTTCTTTTTACTTTTCTTATGATAGGCAGGTGTGCAGAAGTCACCAAAAAAATTCCACAAACTAGAGATTCCAGAAGTGAAGGGACAGAATGTTCCAGAACTGTAGCCAAACCTTCCAGTAAAACTGCACCTGCTAATTGTTCCAGCAGAGTATTATGTCAGTGTCCCAGAAGGGATTCATTGGATGAACATTGCAGTGGAGGTTCATTGACTGCAAGTACCAGCAAAGATCCCAGGAATGGTCAGTAATTGGAGTAGTCTTGCTCATGATGCCTTTATAAGATGTATTCATGGAACTCAAAACTAGTGTTGATCCCATTATCAGTTGCTGTTATTGGTATGGGCTAATAATGGCGTTATTGGTTGGATATTGGTATCTGTAAAATGAACAGTTGCTGCCGATAACACTAACTGATATTTCACATGACATAAGAATGCTCAGACTTTTCAAGTGCATGCAGAATTCTTTACGTATTCATGTGATTGCTGTCACTCATATTGGCCCTGTTGTATAGTAATTACAGAGGACATGAGCTTAGCATGCCGCGCCACCTGCAGTGAATTCAGCCATAACGTGGAGTGCACATGTCTGCCAAAACAGGACCAAAACTGAGCTGTATTCCCGCATGAACAGTATATGCGAATGTCCTAACAATGTGCCTTAATTCTGCTCGTAAGACATGCCTTTCCCAAGTTCCCCCCTGAAAAAACCCCTTAATTAATGGTTAATCGCATCACTATACTCAGTCGTGCCAAATCAACATTGCGCCATGTGTGAAGTGCTTAAAAAAGACCATTAACTCTGTAAATATTTCTTTCAGTTTTCACCAAAACTGCGCTCATACGAAGTCTTTTTGATGGCAGAACAAAAGGTGCCTGCATGGAATTAGCAAGAAGCTAGCTAACTCAAAAGAATGCATGAATAAATAGTATAAGATTGTGTGAGTGATAGTTCCGTGCCATACGGATACTAGCAAAAATAAAATTGTGCAATGACATAATTTTCCGACGTTCATGAGAATACCCTGTCAGATTGGCAGAAATTGGGCTTGTATTAGAGCACCGAATGTTTACAGTAGCTTTCTTTTTGCATCACAAAACACCCAAAAATTCAATCTAATGAGATATGGGCCTTTATGAGTACTCACTGTTGTTTTTAATCACATTTCTTATAAGTTTATCCGATTTGAAATGAAACAAAACGATTTCGTTGAGACAACATGAGGGCCAACACTCGTCTAGCAAACTTGGCTTGTGCTATTTCAGCTTAGCGTTCTCTGATGATTTGTGATCCTTGTATTTATGCAACTTTTAAGAGTATACTGCATGCTAAAACAAGCCCATACTTGTATGAAGGAGATTCAGTAGCGAACACAGCACAAGGTCATTGCTATTTTCAGCAGGCCGTAAACATTCACAGCGAAATGCATTGTTATGGCGCATGTGCACTTCATCGGAAATTGGGAGTTTATAAGCAGTGATGGCCGGTACAGCCATAGCATGAGATATGCCAATTTGAGTTGTAACGGTACTGCACATTTTGGCTGGGATTGAAATAAGTGTGTTAGGCCTACAGTACAGTAGAAAAGTAGAACCTCTGCAAGTAAATACACCTTTATATTTTCAACTTGAATGAATTAGGGTATTGGCAGCTTTTGCAGATATGCAAGTCTGAGCTTCACTAAGTTAGGTATACCGTTAGTGCATGCCCTTGGCAATGAACACACATGGTCTTGTAGCCTACTGTACTAAATGTAGCTTGACTTTCTTTACATGTTTTACTTTGTTATTGGTATTGGGCCGATACTAAGTTTGACATACCAGTTATCGGCAAGTTCTGATATCACTGTTATCGGCTCAATTCTACTCAAAACTAGCTGTTACGAACTTGAGAAAAAATGCCTAAATGATTAGAGGCAGTAGACTCCACCACCAGATTGCTTATGGACAATCAACACACTCTTTCAAATCTCATATTTGCCTTGCAAGTACCTCTGAACATGTGGTGTCTTGAGCAACTGCAGGTTTTTACACCTCTAGTCATGTTAGAGAGGATTTTGCATATCAGGAAAACAGCTTCTTGCTGTAAAATTTTGAATGGAAGTATCTAGACATGTTTGAAAGAGGGAGGAAATAGCAGTAACAACAAACAATATGATGGGAAATGTAGAAGAAGACCATTTTATGTTCAATTTGCATCTTAATGTCTGTTTTGTTGAAATATGATATTTTCAAAGTGGAAAACGGTTTTTTACATAATCACTGAGACACAATATTAGTTGTATACTGCAGTAAAATCCTCTGTTTCCTTTCACTATTGAATGGATTTTGACATGTATAATCCTTTTAGATTTCTGTCTTAACTTCATACCAGGGTAGTCCCTCAGATCTTTAATGTACTGTAACAAATTCTACATTTCAGCTTTATTGAGAATTCTTCAGGATTTTAACTATCACAATTTTATGTGGATACTAGTGTGATGATACCCTTGAAGGAATGAGCATAACATTTTACTACCCAGTAATTAGAAAAAATAGGAGGTGAACCAGAAATGCCCTCTGTAATTATTCACCATGTATTTCTTAAAGCAGGGAGATGCATGTGCATGTAACCTCCTTAATATGTTTGAACTTACCTACTAAGCATAGGACTGGTACCTGTAACAAAAGCTAATACCAGTATTTGAAATTCAGAAGTTTAAATATCCACTTTGCAGACACATACTGTACTTAGCCCTTGCTATATCTATTTTACATTAATTTTCACTTCGCTAATTGAGTCGCAGTATGCTGGGTTTTGAGTTTAATGAAATCTACGAAACAATTTTCTTTCTTACAGGGTTAAAGAAAGGCACAAAGAAGATTACAAAGAAGAGATCATGGAGTGATAAGGAAACAAAAGCTGTTTTGAGACACTTTCAGAAATATGTTCACCTGCATAGGGTACCAGGAAAAAGAGAATGTGAAACATGCCTGGAGAAAGAACCAGTGCTCTGTGACAGAGATTGGAAAGGAATCAAGTATAAGGTTTATAATCTTATTCAAGAGCAGAAAAGGAAAGGAAAGTAGGTTTGACTACTAAATACCCTTTATCAAAGGACAATACTTGTTTGTCAAGAAAGGACAATCCATGAAAAACAGTGAAAGGCAGTCACTTTTCAAGGACAGGATGGCCCTGTACTCTGTATGTACTTTCATGCATCCTCCAAAATGTTCTTATCTTGGTGGAAAAGTGAGCAAAATGTCTGGATGGGGAGTTTTGATAGTTCACATGACCTGAGTGAGCACAGCAGCAATGGAGTGCCATGCATTAAGCTGGTTCCCTTTCTTTGCTTGTAATTACTCTCAGTACCATGTACTTAACTAACTTGAAAACTTAATTGTACTAGCAGTGAAGTATTAAAATAAAAACTGGGAGCAGCACTTCTTCAAGTAACATCTCTCTGTGGTAATATTGCTGTAGAAAATTATAAATACTTCAGCTGATTTCTGAAATAGTTTGTTCCAATGCCTTGAAGGTTTTAAAGTGTTTGAAGCAAGTGTCATCAATACTGGGTTGTTATGTTGTCTTTATTTAGGACTGTAAGCAGATAGCACAAAGAACATGTTCATAAGAAGTGTGAATAATATTTGTCTTTAAGTTGTGCCTTGATCAGTAGTATGTTTTATTTGTTTTCAGAGTACGGTAACTATTTTTATATGCCAGCAGATTTGGGTTGTGCTCATATTGCTGAGGCTAAAAGCGATTACACATTCATTTTCTGTGCTAAGTATGGTAGTGGGTTCACAGATTCTATGTAGTGTACTGTGCAGGGAAGTGTTAGGTCTATATTTTACCAGTAATGGTCATTGGGTGTGTTGAGAGACATTTTTGAAGGATTTGTAATTGGTGACTTTTTGTCGTTTAAAGCTAGCTCAATCAGCTTTTACCCGAGGGAAGGGAGATGTGTCTCTACTCTGAGACAACCACAAGTTTGGTACAAATGTAATTAAAATAAAAGTGATGTTTCTGCGTGAGTTTTTGTTGAAAAGCTGCAGCCCCATACCCCTTTGCTTCACATGCCAATGTCACCATGCAATCAATGAGTGTTGTTCAATTTGTGAATACAGTTGTGAGTACAACATTATACTCCCAAATAGGATTAGAGGTACAGATATGAGTTAAAGTGTGGGTATCATTTGCATTTACTGTAAGTATGGAACTTCAGTAGTTTATGTACCTGTCTTATCTATTGAAGTATTGAATGAAGTTACTGAGTTAAATTTATCAATGTCAGCATACGTATCATCTTGTTGGATGGAGTTTTCATTAGAGTTGGATCTTGCCAGAATAATTCTGTTACCATCCATATGAGTTAAAATAAGAGATTTGGCAAAAGTTTAGTTCAGTATTCACCCACACATTTTAATTGTGCTACAGTTAGTTGATGGAGTTTAGGAAGATGCAGACTTAGAGGTCTATTAGATATGCATCCACTGAGATTCCCAAGGTATTCTAAGGTATGAGTTAAGAGGGGATAAAAAGTGGGCGGCACCTCAGCTTTAACATTCACATTTTAGTTGATATGTTTACTTAACCAGCATATGGCCATGGAGTCTTGCTGAATAATAACTTTCATCCATCCATCAAGGATATTGAAGGGGAGGGGGGGGGAGAGGATCTTCATTTCCCAATGTTGGGTGTAAAGTAGTTGCATTTTTGGACTGTTGAAGCACTATGCAGATTTCTTCCCAGTAAATAAAGTTTGTGATGTGTATTACTGTACTTAAAAACCTTTTTAATGTTTTATATCTTTTCTTTTAGTTAATGTTTATATATTAATTCTGCAAACAAACTACATAGTTGCCTATTCACATGAAATAAAAACAAAACAACAAGAATTTCCACAAGTCAAGGTGAAATAGAGCAGTTTAGTTTTTCCAACAATCATAATGTTAGAAAGAACAAAAAGTAGAAACCATGTGATACTTTATTATTCCATGATAACATACACACCAAAACACTCCATCACTTGTGTTTGTAGTTATCAGTGTCAAAATGTTTGTGCTGTTTATTTACTGAAGAAAGTTCAGAAACTTCTGTTCTTTTATGGGATATGTCTCTTTCACCTTCAAATAATGGAAGTTTTGAGAATCATGAAAGGGGCATAAGATGCACTGTTCTACCACCAGAAAAAAATACCTGGAACAGTGGTCTTGAATAAGAGTTACACAGTTCATGGCATTGGAAACAAAGTTCAGTAGCCAATGAGTAGGTTGTGTTTGACATAGGTCCCACCTGTTGAAAGGTCCTGGGTAATGACGTTAAACTGCATCCAGTTGAGCTGAGGAGGTCGTGTGTGGCGATAAGTTTGTCCCCGACTATCGCTTACAAAATGCGCACATAAGACCGTTATTTCTCATCCCATGACTGGCCGGTTTTCAGCATCAAAAAACTGAGCAAGTCCCTCAATGGTTGTCACCCTGTAGGCTAGGGGTTGTAGAATAAGCCCACAGTATTTCCGTCGTAAGAGGCGACTAAACGGGAGGACTTGAACAGTATTCAAACATTATAACACTGGGGAGGGGGGGGGTAGGGAGTCTAATTTTTAATGCCTTAATTTGCAAAAATGTCATAGATATGTTAGACACCCATGTGAGGTCTGGAGTATGCCAGTTTCACTTGACATTCATGGTTTAACTGTGCTTCATGAAAAAAAAAAACTTGAAGGCCTTTCTAAGGAATACTTCATTACAATGCATATCCTACTGTATGACTTATAACCATTAACCCTACGTGTATTTGTTATAAAGTGATTTTTTTCAAATACAATTTCGTTGATATGATTTTATATATTTGTTACAGCCCTGCAGGAATTCATTAGGTGCTAAATTTTGACAGGTCTTCCATGTCATCTGTGGTCTTATATTGTTAAGTGTGGAATAGAGTTCCTGAAATACTGCTTTCAGTGTCTGTTTAGACTACATACCTGTTATATAAGTGTAGTTTGCATCATTGGTGAGATTTGCTGATATATTAGTTGCCCGAGTACAAGATCAGTAAGCAAAGGGCAGGGGCATATCTGCTTGAACATTATTTTGGTTGATATCTGCACTTAACCAATGAAGGATTTTGAATTCTCCCTGAGCTGAGCTTTTCATAACTCTCTCTCGAGTTTATGGAGGTGGGGGGGGGGGGGGGGGGGAAGGCGGGATGTAGTTTATTTCATTTTCCATGTTATGATTTTAGTAATTGCAGTCTTGGTGCTAATGAAGCATTATGCAATGCTCTCTTCAAATAAAAGTGAAAAGTCCATGAAATATACCAAAAAACTAAATGTGGACACTGGTCAATAGGCTGGCATTTGATTGTTTGTAAATGGTAAAATGCCTTTGGAGGGAAAGTGAAAACATGAATTATTTGGGGGTTCCTGTGTCTTGGGTTGACACATCTATGTTATGAGCAACTGGTTGACAGGATGTTTTTGTTGTTGTTGTTGTTGTTGTTGTTTTTGTTTGGTCTCCTTTCTGTTTTTACTTTAAACACAAGTTACATTAAGGCTCATGCATGATGTTATTCTGACAAATTATTAAAGATACACCTCTACCCTGTATCTTGTCATTGTCATACATTCTTCTCTTCATGTGATATTCAGCAAATGTTGTGCTTTTAGTACCTCTGAAAAAGATAGAAGATAACTTACCATGCCAGGTACACAGTTTTACATTTTATACCTTTTAGGCTTCCCTTCATTGCTGTGATAAAACCAATTCCATGCTGCACTCAACTGACTAATCAAAACAAAACCTACTCTCAGTTTCTTGTGGCCTCTTAAAATATTTTATTTTATTTCATTTTACTTTATTTTAATTCCTTTGCCTTAGTTGTTTTTCTTTTCCTTGATTTCCATTCTGTTTACGTTATTAAAGTTGAAAAAGAAGAGCTGAAAAAAAAAAAAAAATTGTTAGCTTCATTTTTGTGTACTTTTGTATTACAATTCTGTGTGACATCATTTGCAGACTCCCAGCCACAAATATAAAAGGCAAACATTAAAATACACCCCCTTGACAAGTAGCATTGTGGTTCTTGACACAGTATGTTACCAACAGATTAAAGCATTAAGCCAGATTCCAGGATACACAAAGAGAACAACAGACATACTAATCTCCCTACAGCATGACAGTGGTCCAGATAAAACAGGACTTAGATTTCAACTGCCTATAATCTGGTGATTCTGCAATATGAAATTTTTCTAAATAAGGGGTTGATATGTGTGAAAGCAAACAGATCTGTGCCAATAACCGATAAAATCATCATTAATTCACAGGAAGTCATTGGGCATACATCTGAAAAATAGCTGCTTTGAAATAGAATAGGACAAGGATGGTAAAACTTGGTCCCATTTTATGCCTTGTGTAAAGGAACTTGTATCGCGATAACAACATGACGGGTAAGTTGTCACCACAAATTAAACTATCATGATATCACCACAAATTAAAACTATTTTAATATCATCAAGTTTGCAAGATGCACACTGAGTGATCAGTCATAACTCCAGCTTTGGGACTGATCATTACTGAGGGATTTAAGAAGAAGACAGAGTTCATGATTTCAAGGACCATCAGTATTCAAGGCTTAATTTTAGATAAGACAGGATATTGGCTGATACTCATCCTGTATATTGACCTGTTTGTTGCAATTGACATAATACAAATTTTTGGTAGTAATGTCCCAACAAATGAATATGAATTTTTTGTATTGCCCAACCCTGATTAGAACAGCCCATTTAGGAAGAGATAAGGCCCCCAAAACCTGAACTATTAATAAAATTTTTACCACTGTCCACAGTAAATTACCATTTTGATTTTCTTAGAAACAATCCCTTTCCCTATCCCATCTCTGTTTAGGAAATCTAGCCTTATAGTTTTAATATTTCTGGTGTATTGTAATGGATTCCACACTCAGTATTCAAAAAAAAGAAAACTTTTCAAGGGCATCAGGGAATACTCATTTACATTTGGGTGAAAGCAAAGACACACACTGCTGTAGTCCTCTTTTGATTATGAAAATTGCACAAGACTTGGTCCTCTGTTGAATATTAATACAACAACCAGCCTGGCCCTCTGAAGGCTAGCATGAAGTTGGTAAAAGTGAACTGTTATATTCAAAATTAATTGTGGTTTTTGTTCTCTTTGGGGTGCAATCTACACCATTTGATTATTTACACTCCATATGCAGTGCTGGAAGTGCCGGTCCTCTATGGAAGGTTTCCACCAGGTTTGTGAACTGGTCCTCTGTCTGTGATAAATACCTGTATGTGTGTGTGTGTGTGTGTGTGTGTGTGTGCGTATGTGACGCTTTGGCTTGTAAACACGATATCTCAAGAAGGGTAAGTCCGAGGGATCTCATACTTGGCATGTGGATTACCCATATTGAGTAGATGATCCCTATTGTTTTTGGTGGACGTCAAAGGTCACTTGGGGTCACGAGAGGTCAAAAGGTCAAAATCTTGTAAACACGATATCTCGAGAACGGTACATATGACTATGCTCATATTTGGTGTGTGGGTTGGTCATATTGAGTAGATGATCCCTATCGATTTTCTTGGAGGTCAAAGGTCATTTGGGGTCACGAGAGGTCAATGGGTAAATTCCTTAGAAATTGCTTGTAAACACGGTATCTCAAGAAGGGTAAGTGTGACTATGCTCATATTTGGTGTGTGCATTGGCCATATTGAGTAGATGATCCCTATTGTTTTTGGTGTAGATCAAAGGTCATTTGGGGTCACGAGAGGTCAAAAGGTCAAAACTTCGTAAACACGATATCTGGAGAACGGTACATGTGACTATGCTCATATTTGGAGTGTGGATTGGTCATATTGAGTAGATGATCCCTATTGATTTTTGTGGAGGTCAAAGGTCATTTGGGGTCACGAGAGGTCAATAGGTAAATTCCTTAGAAATTGCTTGTAAACACGGTATCTCAAGAAGGGTAAGTGTGACTATGCTCATATTTGGTGTGTGCATTGGCCATATTGAGTAGATGATCCCTATTGTTTTTGGTGGAGATCAAAGGTCATTTGGGGTCACGAGAGGTCAAAAGGTCAAAACTTCGTAAACACGATATCTCGAGAACGGTACATGTGACTATGCTCATATTTGGTGTGTGGGTTGGTCATATTGAGTAGATGATCCCTATTGTTTTTGGTGGAGGTCAAAGGTCATTTGGGGTCACGAGAGGTCAAAACGTCAAAACTTCGTAAACACGATATCTCGAGAACGGTACATGTGACTATACTCATATTTGCTTTGTAGGTTGGTCATATCGAGTAGATGATCCATATTGTTTTTGGTGGAGGTCAAAGGTCATTTGGGGTCACGAGAGGTCAAAAGGTCAAACCTTCATAAACACAATATCTCGAGAACAGAACATGTGACTATACTCATATTTGGTGTGTAGGTTGGCCATATTGAGTAGATGATCCCTATCGTTTTTGGTGGAGGTCAAAGGTCATTTGGGGTCACGAGAGGTCAAAAGGTCAAAACTTCGTAAACACGATATCTGGAGAACGGTACATGTGACCATACTCATATTTGGTGGGTAGGTTGGTCATATCGAGTAGATGATCCATATTGTTTTTGGTGGAGGTCAAAGGTCATTTGGGGTCACGAGAGGTCAAAAGGTCAAAACTTCATAAACACGATATCTCGAGAATGGTACATGTGACTATGCTCATATTTGGTGTGTGGGTTGGTCATATCGAGTAGATGATCCCTGTCGATTTTCGTGGAGGTCAAAGGTCATTTGGGGTCACGAGAGGTCAAAAGGTCAAAACTTCGTAAACACGATATCTCGAGAACGGTACATGTGATTATACTCATATTTGGTGTGTGGGTTGGTCATATTGAGTAGATGACCCCTTTTATTTTTGATGGAGGTCAAAGGTCATTTGGGGTCACGAGAGGTCAAAAGGTCAAAACTTCATAAACACGATATCTCGAGAATGGTACATGTGACTATGCTCATATTTGGTGTGTGGGTTGGTCATATCGAGTAGATGATCCCTGTCGATTTTCGTGGAGGTCAAAGGTCATTTGGGGTCACGAGAGGTCAAAAGGTCAAAACTTCGTAAACACGATATCTCGAGAACGGTACATGTGATTATACTCATATTTGGTGTGTGGGTTGGTCATATTGAGTAGATGACCCCTTTTATTTTTGATGGAGGTCAAAGGTCATTTGGGGTCACGAGAGGTCAAAAGGTCAAAACTTCATAAACACGGTATCTCCAGAATGGTACATGTGACTATGCTTATATTTGGTGTGTGGGTTGGTCATATTGAGTAGATGATCCATATTGTTTTTGGTGGAGGTCAAAGGTCATTTGGGGTCACGAGAGGTCAAAAGGTCAAAACTTCGTAAACACGATATCTGGAGAACGGTACATGTGACCATACTCATATTTGGTGGGTAGGTTGGTCATATCGAGTAGATGATCCATATTGTTTTTGGTGGAGGTCAAAGGTCATTTGGGGTCACGAGAGGTCAAAAGGTCAAAACTTCATAAACACGATATCTCGAGAATGGTACATGTGACTATGCTCATATTTGGTGTGTGGGTTGGTCATATCGAGTAGATGATCCCTGTCGATTTTCGTGGAGGTCAAAGGTCATTTGGGGTCACGAGAGGTCAAAAGGTCAAAACTTCGTAAACACGATATCTCGAGAACGGTACATGTGATTATACTCATATTTGGTGTGTGGGTTGGTCATATTGAGTAGATGACCCCTTTTATTTTTGATGGAGGTCAAAGGTCATTTGGGGTCACGAGAGGTCAAAAGGTCAAAACTTCATAAACACGGTATCTCCAGAATGGTACATGTGACTATGCTTATATTTGGTGTGTGGGTTGGTCATATTGAGTAGATAATCCCTATTGATTTTCATGGAGGTCAAAGGTCCTTCGGGGTCACGAGAGGTCAATAGGTAAATTTCTTAAAAATTGCTTTTAAACACGGTATCTCAAGAAGAGTAAGTGTGACTAATCTCATATTCGGTGTGTGCCTTGGCCATATTGAGTAGATGATCCCTACTGTTTTTGGTGGAGATCAAAGGTCATTTGGGGTCACGAGAGGTCAAAAGGTCAAAACTTCGTAAACAAGATATCTCGAGAACGGTACATGTGACTATACTCATATTTGGCGAGTGTGTTGGCCATATTGAGTAGATGATCCCTATCGTTTTTGGTGGAGGTCAAAGGTCATTTGGGGTCATGAGAGGTCAAAAGGTCAAAACTTCGTAAACACGATATCTCAAGAACGGTACATGTGACTGTGCTCATATTTAGTGTGTGGATTGGTCATATTGAGTAGATGATCCCTATTGATTTTCTGAAAGGTCAAAGTTCATTTGGAGTCAGCATGTTCAAAGCCTGACAAGCTTTCCTGCACAGTCTTTCAAGAAATGTCACTTGTAGGGTCCTGTAACTTGTCCTGTAGATGGCACATAGTGAATACATGGTCCCAGAAGTTTTTGGTGGAGGTCAAATGTCATTTGGGTTCACAACGGGCAAGGGGGATCTCAATGTAGGAAGATTGGATGCCTTGCATGTGTACTTTGTGGGCACATTATGGAGCCCTGTTAATTGAAAAACATTGCCAAGCAATGTCAGTGTGAAAAAAGGCCTTACATTTCAGCGGCAAGGAATCACTAAGCCTTTTGGCTTTCTGG